>CAJNAR010000174.1:0-327358 GCA_905220665.1 Albugo candida
CCTAAACCCTAAACCCTAAACCCTAAAACCCTAAACCCTAAACCCTAAACCCTAAACCCTAAACCCTAAACCCTAAACCCTAAACCCTAAAACCCTAAACCCTAAACCCTAAACCCTAAAACCCTAAACCCTAAACCCTAAACCCTAAACCCTAAACCCTAAACCCTAAACCCTAAACCCTAAACCCTAAACCCTAAACCCTAAACCCTAAACCCTAAACCCTAAACCCTAAACCCTAAACCCTAAACCCTAAACCCTAAACCCTAAACCCTAAACCCTAAACCCTAAACCCTAAACCCTAAACCCTAAACCCTAAACCCTACACTATCCCATCACTTGATTATACCCACCCATGTCTCCGGTCAATTTATTTGTAACGTAGCCGTTTTCTTTCGAGTCTTTTCAACATTCGCGCTACGAATGCAGCGATCAAGAGGTTTTAGTCGGACGAACCATCCATACATAATGCCATTAAACATTCTTCCTGGTTTAATTTCAGTATCTTCATAATCATCCTGAATATCAACCCTAATCCCTAGTTAAGTGACTCCGCCGATGTTAACAGTGAATTGGTATAAATCTATGTGACCTCTGGACACAAATTGGAGATATGTTGTCCATGCCCCAAGCGTAGCGAGACCGTACGCTTTGAGGTTGGAAATCCTCATCGATGCTTGCTATGGGCGGATTTTTGATTAATGATGAGGAAGCCTTCGATGATTAATGAAATTGAAAGCAGACAGGCTTTATATATATTTCCCCGCCGCAATGTGAGTTCTCCCCTGCTCAAATGCATATACAACTCTGATTAGGTTCTGTTTGTGAGAAAATTTACAGAACGCTTGCAAACCTCGTTAAGTAAATAAACTGGTAGCGATTTCAAATTATCGGAACCGCACTTAAAGAGCATAGAAGCGAGCGTGTGACATGCAGGTGAGACACAAAGGTGCACAGTAATGTACATGTGTTTTTTACGAGACAAGTTTAATGACAGATAATGCATATTAACACAAGTAACAGAAAACTGAATACCATCTCTGAGAGCATAGAAGATTTCTACAGCATTTCAGAATTGCTAGGCAATGTCAATATTCACCTTACCTAGTCTTTCATACATTATATATTCTGTGCAAATATTCATGCGCAACGTTATTATTACACTAAAGGTTGCACATATTCCCTCAGTAAATAAAATAGCAAAGATATCATTTAGCGGAACCGTACCTTGGGATTTAGAATACCATAAGCTAAAATAATGATTTAAGAGCACTTAACTGAGAAAACAAGGGAATTGCTAGACTCACCCTCGCTTTTTCCTAAACTCACCCCATGCATTTTTTAGCCAATCATATTTGATATTTTTAATTAATCATTTTTGACTGATCAAAAGTGAAATTTGATGCAGGACGCAACCTGCAACTTCTCGCATTATTTCCTGTTGCTTAACAAATACTTCATCTTGGAAGGCGACGGGTTTGTGGATTTAGAAATCCGAGTTTGACTTTCTGCCTGGACATATTTAAAAGCTGAAAGATCTCTTTGGGTTGAATGATTGCGTGGACCTGATGGCCTGCCTCTTCCGCTGATTGTTGGAGGATCTTGGATTATTGTGTTTGTGTTCACTTGTTCACGGATTGAATTGTAACTGTGAAATTGCCGATGAGGTAGCTCCAGGCTGATGGGGGTTTTCTGCTTGAGCTACCATTATGAGTCAAAGTCTTCTTTTGCAAGCGGTGTGCTGTGTTGAATTAGCTGATTAAATTTATGTTCACATGGTATGCCCAGGATCTGCTGATGTACACCGGTGCAAGTGGTCCTTGTTAGTTCGCTATTGTTGTTGCGGGCTAACTGATACTGTTTGCGGGCTATACTCAACGCATGCTTTGATATCTCTTGTCGAACTCCATGCCATATTGGATTTCCAAATGTTATTGTGTCCACGAAGATGCATTGAATTGCATTGGCATTCTGAATTTTCTTGAATTGATTTGCACAAGAGAGCCTGATCCTATTTTTTTTTTTTAGTCAAGGATTTCATTACACTGTTTATCTGGTTTTTAACTACCTTCCTTATCCTATCATGAGCCCCTGACCGTGTGAATGTCACTTAAGTCTGACATCAAACCTAGGGAGGCAGATATTTTCCAAGCTTATTGCTTTGGTGGGCTCAAGCCGCTGCCCACACTGTCGGGGATCGAACTAACGACCTTCGGCAGGGGTCCGTGCGCTCAAGTGCTTAACCGACTGAGCTGGGTACGGGAACCCCCAGAGAGAGACTGATCCTATTGTAAACATCCAGCAAATCTTCTGAATTTTTACCGATGTATTCTTTAGTGTTGCATGCATCCCTTCTGCTCGTGAACAAGAAGTTTGACCAAAGTGCTTTGCATGGTTGGTCCATACAGAAACAAACCTAAAAAGATGAATCAAGATTTAGTTAGGATAGCAGGTTGATAATGATGGAAATAAGGTACCAGCACGAACCTTCTCTTTTTATGCTAACTATGTTCGTTCAAGATAGTGCATGATATGTGGCTAGTATAGATCATGCATTTTTTCTAGATTTGGTTTGAAATCCTCCAAGTTTGGTGATTCCATTAGCTTCCTCCAATCTGATGAAAACGTATCCCAGCTTTCCCCCTCCGGAATATTTCGAATATTTCGTAAATCAGCAACCAAATTAGTCCAGATGTGCTATTTGCAGATCAAATTTGGTCTTGCAGGGAATACAATCTCAAGGGCGTTCATGAGCGCAAGTTCCCAAACCCTGACAAACAATAAATTTTCAAATGTAGCTGGATGAAAATTGACTGGTAAGAATTCAATGCCCAAGTGTAATCCTGCTCTCTTTCTCCTGCCAAGAAACAATAAAATAGGGTAAAAGAATCATCGCTTGATGCAATCCTTACACAATGCAACACAGGCAAGTTAAACGTTTACTCTTGTATGTGCAGTCTAAAATAAAGATTTTGTTTGCACAAAATTGCTCGCTAATTTCTTTACTGGAGTTAGGGATAACCAAAATAGCAGTCAATCCATTTGTGTCATTTCTTCGCACACAATGTAACTGTGGATGGGGACTTCGAAACAATTTATCTAGTAAAGCTCCTAAGGTTATGTGCCCAGCAAGATCCTTCCTGCGTAAAGCTTGCGTGATGTTATCAACAGCTTTTGCTGGAGCGCAGAAGGATTGAACACTTGGTTGAAGCATTGATTGTTCTGGGAGGGACAGTAGCATTGTAAAGTGAAGCTATCTGCTGAAGTGAAGTATTTCCAAGCCTGCGTACCGAGGAATATGCACCGAGGTGCACAAGGTCATGTTTGTGAGTACCATTATCTATCTTCAACTGCCAGCCTCCTGGCTCCCTGCGCTTCAAGGTGACTTAGAAAGGACAGTTAAAGAATCTGTGGCTTCGTTTTCTTGCTTTTTCGGTCGCACTTGAAAACTTTTACTCGCAGTTCGTTGTCAGGACTGTTTCCTAATTTTCTGCATCGTGCAACTTTCACTGTAGTCGTCAGAGTGCCGCAGCTCTAATTGCTTGTTCACCGTCCTCGAGAGAAATCCACGTCGAATCCGGGAGGCTTGGGGTAGACATTTTGCGGGAGGATAGATCATTGTCGGTCGATTTCGACGTTGCTGTTCGAGGATGGTTAAAACGATTAAGAGTGACTAATGAAAAATATCAAATATGATTGGCTAAAAAATGCATGGGGTGGGTTTAGGAAAAAGCGAGAGTGAGTCTAGGAATTCCCGAAAACAAATGCATCCATGATAACGAGGTTTTACAATGAAGCGTATCAAAGCACTCCTCCATCATCAGCAATGTTCTCCTTCGTTCGATTCTTTGCTTACTTACGTCATTTGCTTTGCCTTAAAGTTTTTATTTCGCTGGATCGTTTGATTTTCAGCAAAAGTTCACATCTGTTTCCGTTTGTACCGTGTACGAAGGAATAGATCGGTTTGAATATGTCTAGACAATCGATCGCGAATGCATCTATCCCTATTTATAATGTCAGTTAAACGCTGATGTAAAAGGCAACCACGTCCAAGTCGATCTGAAGCCTATACAAACAACATCTGTTTAGGCTTCTTAACACTGATCAAACTTGTGTACTGTTTAGCGCACAAAAGAGGTACGATGAAGCGTGCCGTAAAAATGTAAAGTCATCTCGGTCATGAATGAACTTCTGTCTATCAAATCTTGACCACAGCATACAAGATGGCAACGCTGCCAGCTAGCGTCTATGTTAGGAGCAGTAACACTGAATTCTATTGAATGGTCTCATCTTCCCTTCATTACCTTCGACTGCGTGCCGCAACTTCTGCGAGATCAGCATCTAGGGTGCTTGGAGGTGTTCTATCGGGTGGAGAGTTGAACTCCAACGATATTTGATCAAAAAGTCTCCTTTCAACTTTCTTTGTCAGCTATTTTTGTATTGAAAGAATCTTCTCCACCTATTTTGGGTGACTACGAGTTCTTTTAGCTGGCGTATTTTGATGCCATTTTTTGTTGCTGTTTTTGTTATTGATTTTGATTCCGAGGTTGATTTTGAGTTGGATTGTGGTTTTGGTTTAGATTTGGCTTTTTCTTTTTTTGTTGTTGCCGTGTTCCCGGGTTGATGCTGCTCCCGAATCCAAGCAATAAGGATCACGTTGGCCAAATCGTGGTCGTTCGGGTGGGATAGGAGCGTTTCACCTCGCACAGGATAAAGCAACTTTTCGTAGGCAATTTGTTCGCATACTTTACCGATGCGGACCATCTGTGGAGTGCACTTAGGAGTACTAAAGTACACTCTTCACGTCGACATCACGACACCTTTACACGAAACAGTTTCGCGGAAAGGTGCAAAGTCTACTGAACATCCGAGACCGTGAAGGAAATGTATGATTGGGATGCGTTTTTGCTCCACGCCTAAACCAAATATATCGAAAAAGTATATGGGTTCGAGAGAATCGTAATCCTGGAAAAGCACTGAGCCTCGAGGATCGTTACTGGCTGGCACTCCAGCTGTTGACATGAATCCTCTGTGGAAACCATCACCCGAAGATTGTGACCAGGCATTTTCGGTACTTGGACAATGGCTGTTCTCTCCAGGAGGCTCTCGAAGCCGAATTCTCATGGTCCTACATAAGGGAAGACAGGCTTTTTCCATTTAATGTACGCACTAACACTTGGCCTATTTCTATAATCATGGGATATGTGGCCTTGGATATCTTAAAGCTTCGCTACCTCCTACTTTGCTGCCAAGACCGACCACTTTAGATGCTGTCCATCAGCATACAAATGCATGATAGCCTCGATATCCGAGGTTCTCGGCTTTGAGAGCTCCACGCGAAATTTCGCTCGAGCTCAAGCCTGGTCCTTACGCAAGGCCTTCTGTGACTTGAAAAGTTCAGCTAAAGTGGGACTTTTGGTGTTGTCCACACTTGCAATTGCCCTCGGGTCACCCTGCGGCGAGGCAGTATTAGTATCACACGTACTACCAATACCACCCTGTACCGTCATAACGGGGGTGGGGGTGCTATCCATGTCATCCCACAGGGGTAATGACTCATCAACAATCATGCAGGCACCCAAAGCCGGGTGACTCATAAAATTTACCACGTCAGCATAAGTGGACGCTAGCACCCTGTGTTGTGTCGATATGTTGATTTGAGCCATTGTTTTCTAGAGGAATATTCGAATAAATTGTTTTTCGAGTTGTTTGTACTAAACTTGGCGGGTTCCGTAGTCGTAGTCGTCATCAGTGAAGTTGTCTATATTACTAAAATAAGACGAAAATGACGTCTTTAAATGCCTAGACCATAATAAATAACATAAATCACATGCAGATGTGGCTGGAAAAGTTACAAAAATGGAACCAGGCGCAATCAGACTGTGGAGTAGACTAGCCACTTAGCGCAGACTAATAAGCACTCACGTCTTCGTATGTTTAGAAGATCTGATCTACCAGAAAAATATCTTTTTGCAGAAGCTGATTGCAATCAGCCGAACAAAATCCTTTGCAGCCGATCAAGCTGTGCGGTATCAGATCACTGGCGCTGGTAAAACCGCATATGGTCACTGAATGTTCTATAGATTATCGAAACAGATGGTTCTGCTGGTGCTGGTCGAAAAGTCGTCGTTTCCGATCCGTCCAGATGAAGTGGATCACGATCGCAACCAATGCAGACCAAATATTTTACAACACTACTCTGAATGGCTTCCACGTGTCGTGGATGAAAGGAAGTCGTTGACACGCAATGTGCGTCCATTAGGTCGAGCTGAACAAAAAGCTGTCCACGAAGGAAGTAGCTCTTCCCAAATCGTGTAAGCTCTACTACAGTCGAAAAACAGATGCTGATAACTTTCCACCTCACCACAATGCTCTTGTGTGCACGGGATGATTTCCGGATGAGCTTACTTTAGAAACCAGAATCGGGATCGCACTGGTAGAATCGAATATGTAAGTCGGAGCTGAATGACCGAGTATATCGGTAATAAACCTTCGCGAAGACGTTAAAAACCCTTCGAGAAATCCTTCACCCAACTAATCACTGTCCTTCCTCTCTCCGGTATGTGCATCAGCAGTGAGTGAGGCTTATCCAGTGGTTCTGCTTTACCAACAGCTCGAAAAGTTCAATTCTGAGGAACATTTGGAAGGAACACCTTCTTATCCAAAATTTGAACAGTCGGGTCCAGTTTCTTGGAACAGCTGTATCGGAATGGAGCGCAAATTCTTGTAGGAATTGGATTCGTTGTTTCTTAAGTTGCTTCTCGATCATCTTAACCTGTGAACTACCTTGAGATTAAGGCAGATATAAAAGTGCCTATCGAATGAGCTACATATGTGTCGAATTCCGCTCATACTTTCGACTCGACACAAACCGAGTTTTTCATCGATTGCTATCGTCGCAAAAATGCTTCGGGACATTGAGATGTGTCGTAAAATACCATAATCTTTACAAAATCATAGTCTTCGCCACCAGTAAACGTCCATGCACCGTTCTTGCACCGTTCTTGCACGACGATACCACTGTCTAAAACCACCATAGAAACGATCTTCTAGGAATTCGATCATCAAATCACCCACTAGTGATTGACGGAAAAGAACTCCAAGAAGCCGCAGTCCGTGAGTTATAACACAAGCAGGGACTCGCAAATCTACTGCAGTGCGATGCCCAATGGGAGTAGAGCACCTGAGTGAAGATTAACCTAAAGGAGGCGCGTTATTGCGAGCGAAGGGTTGAAGATAAACCTAAAGGAGGCGTGTTACTGCGAGCAAGTGGGCCTGGTACATCTGAACACTCAACTATTAAGGCATTTCTGTCGCTACTCAAAAGTTTACTGCGGACTGCTCTATGTACGCGACCGGGCATCTCTTTTGCTATGCACCGCGCATCCCGACGTGCCACGCACCCACTATCTGCGGTTACAAATTGGCAAAACGTATCTCTCGCTACTTGGCTAGAAGTGCTGCTCTTAGATTAGCGACGAACTGCGATGGTAAACCCGCTCCTCCGCTAAGAAAAGAATGCATACCGGTGTCGATTTTGTTGTTGACAAAAAAGACAGGAATTCTTTCAGCGTAGAAATTCTTCGTATCAACGAAATGATCGTGGGTTGGCACTGCAAGAAGAAAACGGCAGTGGCTCCATCAACTGCTGAGGCAAAACATTTTGCTGCGTCTGTTGGAGGCAAAGATCTTCTTGGGTTTAGAATTCGCTGGTGACCTCAGCCTTCCAGCTACACTCCGATGCGAATTAATATGGATAACGAGGCTGCTATCAAACAAGTGATAACGAAGCCAGCTGAAGCCGGGTGAATCATGTGGATGTGCGTGCGAAATTTATGGGCGATCACTACCCTAAAGGTGCTACTCAACCGACCTATGTGACTACGCACAATATGCTAATTGAGATCCTGAAAAAGGCAATTCCAGCGCCTCGAATTCAAGCTTTGCGTTCTTCTGTTGGTTTCGAGTAGGCAGAAGCCGTGGGGAGTAGTGTTGAAGGTGGTGTCAGATCCGGATGGATATTGCCTGGTTTGATTACAGAAGGAGATATACGAGAGCGATCAGGGTGTGAAACGTAGAGATACCAATATTGGCTAGTAGAACGAGTGGATATAGAGTAGGTTGCTCCTAGCACGACTACGACTTTGGTAATACATGTTAACTCTGCAAAAATACTTGTTTTGGACCACGCTGTATCGATCGTACGGTGCATGACACTTAAAACCAGCAAACCCTGATTTTGAATGGCTAATTTTCAAAACACATTACCCGATAATGTTGCCGCTGCTGATTGGCTAAAATGTACATCATAAGACACGGATATAACGTTGCCACTGCTGATTGGCTAAAAGTACATCATAAACAATCGTCCTTGCCCTGATCTAGGCTCAGTCATCGCCACTAACTACCTACCCGCTTGAAACCTCAACCATCAACCTGCATTCCGACAAATAGCGTACAATTTTGCCTCACTTGACAAAGTTAAAAAGGCAGATGCGGGAAACGAGAGAGGTCAAGCGTGCCAAAACCGATAACAGCTCAGGCATTCATATGTCTGCTGATAGCAGTTCTGGAGAAGACCTGGATGTTTCGGAGGGCAATGATGACGAAAATCTCGAATTCGCATCTGTTGAGGCAAATATTGGAAGAGCCTATCAAGCAGCTCTTATAGTTCTACCGTTACCAGCTTTAAACCATAACAGGCCAATCCAATATACAGGTGGTGCACGTCGAACTCAAAGGCGGAAAAGAGCCGAACTGAAGAAGGCTGCTGTTGGCTGTAATCTTTTGACCAAATACTTTGGTGTTGCAGGACCAGTTTTGCAAGAAGATGAGGTTACAGATGAGGGTGACAAATAGGATGACGACGAGGATGGTGCAGTATGGATCAGGGAGAGACTGACAGCCACCATTAACACACTTGCCAACCGAGCAAAGACTGGTAAAGCCGAGCAAAACCGGCGACTTGCAGTTCTTTCTTATCTTCATTTGGCGAAATCTGGATATGCGCGAATAGCAGCTAGCACACTGATAGCGGAAGGTGCTGGGAGGGGTGTGTATTTTGCGCGCGCTCTGCGTGCTTTGGCAACACTCTGCCTAGAGGGCGAAGAATTGCCTTTGTCGCAGACGGGAAAGCATGCAAAACGGCGAAGCTACCTACAGTATGAGGAATGCATTCTACCGTTTCAGGAGTATCTTCGAGCTAGCAAGTTCAAGGTGGATGTATCAGCTCTGATAGAACATGTCAACACGAACATCGTTATACGCCCCATCTCCCACAATCACTGAAAGGACTGCGACACGCTGAGTCCATTCACTGGACATTAAATACCGCACAGTGACTAAAGGAATATACATTGACGGCCATGAGCGGGAGGATGTCATTGCGTACCGGCAACACTTCCTGGAGCGAATGGCCGACCTTGAGGTGCGGATGCCGACTGTTGTTGGGAAGGAGGAAGTCGATGGTAACAATGAGTTCACTGCAATCACCTGGCCCCCTGATGGCTTCCGTCCACTCATGTTGGTAACTCATGATGAGAGTACTTTTGCCGCTTATGATGGACTCAAGCGTCTTTGGTTTCCCGACGGTAAACAACCATTACGAAAAAAGGGACACGGCAGGTCCAATCCCATCAGCGACTTCCTTTGCAACATCATAGGCCGGTTACCACTTGATGAAGAAAAGGCTGCTCAGCATCCTGACCTACAAGCAGCGGCCTGCATCATCATGCAACTTGGTACGCAGCATGACGGATGGTGGACACCGTAGAAACTGTGCGAACAAGTCTGTGACTTGGTTATCCCAATCTTTGAAGCTCAATTTCCCGGCTGTCAAGCTCTTTTTGCCTTCGACAATGCAACTGGACATAGTGCATTCGCCCCCGATGCCCTTCCCGCCGGCGCAATGAACTTGTCAAGTGTAGTCAAGCAGCCAAAGATGCGTGCAACAACGTGGGGATACGGAGTCTCTCAAGACTTGGTTTTTACTTATGACCATCCTGATGAAATGCTCCGTGGTCAGGCAAAGCGACTGAAAGTTGTGCTGGAGGAACGTGGGCTGTGGGAAGCTGGCCTGAGGGCGCGATGCAAATTATGTCCTGTGGATGGCGCAACCTGCTGCGCCAGAAAAATTATGGCCAATCAATCAGACTTCAAAGCACAAGTAGGAATGATAGAGGAGCGAATTGTTGCCGCTGGTCATCAAGTGATATTTTACCCAAAATTTCACTGCGAGCTCAATTGTATCGAGAACTTTTGGGCAGCCGCTAAGCGATACGCCAGAAAACACTGCGTTTACACTTGGAAATATTTACCGGTAACAGTTCCAGCTGCCTTGGCATCTGTTCCACTGAACGAGATACGTCGACACTCATGAAAAGCTTTGCGATACATGGACGTTTATCGAAAAGGTCTCACCGGAAAAGAAGCAGAGTATGCGGTGAAAAAGTACAAATCCCACCGACGTGTACCCAATTCTGTTTCGATGGATGTGGGTGTTATGACAAGATAAGTAGCACCCTTATTGACAGTTTCCTGCAAAACTAATATTATTCTTCGAAACATAATACTATCCTGCGAAACCTAATATTCGACAGAATAGTTAAGGCTGCCAAATTTTCTCCAACCCTAGGAAAATGCCAAAATTCAGACGACTTAGCACCGCTACTGCTCCATGAAAGGAATACGACTTAATACTGTTGATAAATTTACATAATTGATCCGGTTTATCTGTAAATCTTCAAGTATTGAAATGGGTTCGAGTACTTCTGTTTAATCACACGCAACAAACGGATTTACGACCATCCTGGCACTGTGAGCAATGATACTTCATTAAGCAAACCATCATCGTTACAGCTGATAACAAGTGCGTCGCCTCACGACCGACAAGCACAAGTACTTTCTTGAAACGAGCTTGATTTACTATGGTAACTCTTCTTTTTGAGTCGAAAGTAATACCATTTGTCATCAGATCCGAGTGGGTCCCGCTTGAGGGCGTGCCTTATGCGTTTATAAATCACGCTTTCCAAATGATTAGATTGTAGCAGCCTTCTTGTGACTACTTTCGACCTCCAAGCTTGGTTTCTCATTCTCAAGGTTTGTGCAATGACAACAAAACGAATTGAACTAAGTGGAATGTATATCGATAAAGCCAACTCAAACGCTTTCCTTCAAATCTATTCGTGAAGACTCGACCAGCGAATAATCAATCGATGAGGTAATTCGAGAATCAATGCACCTCTTTGACACTCGTAGAGCAATTTTGCGTTTGTCTCGTGTGTTTCGTAACATTCCGTCTTGCCATCATACCAGAATGCCTTAAAAGCCTTGTCGTCACTCTTCGTACACTTGTAGTGAACGAATGACCACAATTCCACGAAAAGACGGTATCACCAATATTGTGCTCCTAATGGATGCAGCACATTTATCTGATATGAGAATAACACTGCTGAGCACTCAATGAGCATGAATACACGTAACCGGATGATCGTTAAAGGCTATGCGCGTCTAGTCTGGTGTTATTTGATGGACTTTCCAGGACACTGTTTCGATGCTAAAAGCTAGCTAAGAAACGCCCATGTAGCGTCCAGAGAAGGCACTACTTTGCATTGTTCGAGTAACTCATATCCATACAACTGGTATAACTGCTCTGACTTTATTCTTAGTAGATCGAGAGAATCAATAAAAATGTTATCTACCTCATTGATAGGTGACCAGGTCCGTCATCAATCAGGCTATTCAAGTTTCAATCAGCAGCGCCTTCAAGCGAAATAAGCTTATGCCATGCTGGTGCGTACAGGTATCTTGTGGCCATCGTTGCGTACAGTTCCAGGATGGATGATGGTAAAGATGTGTTTCATACAAACTGTCATGAAGCAATCGAGCTACAAAAATGCCTACTTTAAAAGGAACGACATTTGCACGCTACTTAGTTACATCTTAGTGCATTGCATGTCAGACAGACTGAAAGAGTTTCATGGTTTGTTGTGTACAATCAAGTCAACCACTTGCTACAAAGACCCTTGCGAAATTGCAAATTCACGCAAAGGTCTTCCGGGATCCATCAGGTCGCTCACCAATCAGAATGTGCTTGTGATAATTACAATACTCATTAGATTCTGTGCTGCCTGGTCTACAATAAAGATTCTTAGAGCTCTAGTCAAAAGTCTGTCCGGTTTTGATGCTTTTTTCAAGTTTGTATGGCTTTATTACAGGTCGTACTGCCGATACATATACCCCTCGCATTTATATATTGCTGCCGGCCACAGAAGCATTTTATGATGTCGACCACTTTTGCATGCATTTGTGCAGTGTCAATCGGAAGCATAAAAGGCAAATCGTAACAGAAATAAAATACAGTAAGGATCTTATTTGAAAGTTCACAGAACACGTGGATTGATACACCAAGTCATCTTTTGTTTAAGTAGTACCAGATGGAAACATCGAATAACGTTCAGTAGCTAATAACTTTTGATAACATATGTTTATTGAGCAGCTCCCGTTCTGTCCTATTATCACTATTTTCGCTATCGAGCCCACAAAAAGTCATTTACGTGCTTGCTCGACTATCATATCGAACCAAAAAACATCCTGTATTCAGACTCCTTTACATGTTATACGACTATTCATTCGTACTAGGACGTAAGGTTGCACGCATTCGGAGTGATTATTCCTTTGAACAGTAAAGCTTTCGTCAGGTATCGTGTGATGCGTCGTGTGGTCATTTGAAGAGCAAAAAGAACAATAAATCGGGAGGTACCATTCTGATGAGCTGATTTGCATTAATTAGAAGTAAACTATACGATATCAGCGTATTTTTTGAGTGTACGTTCGCCTCATCGACTCAATTCATTTCTAAATTTCCAAATGGAATTGACAAACTGATTTCTTCGACTTTATGGCGCGCTTCTTTGTGTTTTGCTCGTGGCACGCATCGATGCATCTTCCTCGCTCGTAGGGAAAGCGGACAACGAATTGGTGGATGCGATCCGCCAAGTGAGGATGTATAAAGATAAAGACAAGTGTATGGCCCTATTCGACTTTGATGGATCTTTGACATATGGTTCGCTTGGAAGTGCACTTTTATACTATCAGATTGACCAGATGAAATTCGGTTTTACACCGATGAAGTTTCGTGCAGCATTTTACTTCTCGCCCGATGATACAAAGACGTGCTTTGCAATGAATTAGCTGGCTCTTGATCAGAACAAATTTGCAATCCCTACTACGAATCTCTTTCGCGCTCTGCAAACGCAGTATACCTTGTTGTATGATAAGATGTATGGAGAGGAGAAAAAGTCGTTGAGAGATGTGAAAGATGAGGCTGAGTACAAACGATTCAGGCTAATTCAGTGGAATGGTACGACGTGAGAAAGGAAGTACACCGCTAACAAAATACCAATCAAGTAGATGGTGAATGTATTTGGATATGAATACCGTCAAAGAGATTTTAATTGAAGTGGCTACATATGAAGCTGATAAAATGCCTGACGTGGATGGTATGTTCAACATTGATGGTCAATCTGCACGAGTTGATTATAAGTTTGATTTCAAAATTCAGACAAGAATGCTCGATCTGATCAAAATTCTCAATAGAGAAACACTCATACAGTCATTATGACCGGAGCTGAGAACACTATGATGTCATATTACAATGATCAAGTAATTCATGCTAACTCTGTGTATGGCACGCAATACACGGAGCATGAAGCTCAAGTCTCTTCCCAAACAGGGTCAAATCTAAGTGCAGTGTATCACTAGACATCATCGCAAACAGATACGCCTGAACTGAGTCCACCTACTTTCTTAGGATATGGCAAACCGGGCACTATATTTCCAGTAGTATACGGAAAAGATTAGATACTCAAGCAGATTATGGAGATGCGTGGATCCGAACCGTGCATTGTCTTTGCAGACTCGGTATCAGATTATGGCTTGGTCCAACATATGAAGAGAGGCGTGATTGTTGTTGTTCAAAGCTCGGAAAAGGAGAAGCTGCACGAGAAAATCATGCGTGATCATATTGCAGTGGAAGAACACCATGTGAGGGTTTTCAAGCAGCTTGTCCATAGCACGAATTAGATTGATCGAATGTTTCATTTTCATGGAGATACGCGCATCACTACCTCAGTCGAGCAATAGCTCAGCTGAATCATTTTTCTTTGTGTCATTTGCGATCCTCCTTTGTCAATACCGAATCAAGCTTCATCTTCTGTAGGACTTCTCAGATATCCTTTGTTGTGAGCAACGCAACGTCGCTAAATCAAGATCAGTTTCTACTCTGACAATTCTTTTAGGCGATGAACAATGTTGTAGACATGTTTCTGCTTGCTTTTACAGCGGAAAAAATCGTCTTTACAATGCGATCGAGAGTAGTCATACGATTCAGCGATCCCTATTCCAATTTAATGTGATATCATCTGAATGGTTGAGGCTGCTTTCTTTCTCTATTGCTTGTAACTGATGAATTTGATCGTATAAGGCTTTAGCTCTATCAGATGATAAAGGCGCCTCTTGTTTCTGGATCATACACGAGCTGTACAAGTGGGAGGGATCTATTTTTCTCGTACACATTTGCTGGATCAACATGATGTAGCAAAAAAAAATCTGTAAACGCTTCCATTGACATGTAGTACAAGCCAGACTTCGATTTAATAAATTCTGATGCTGACACTTCTTGTGAAACCATAAAAAGCTTCCATCCAATGACTTTCGAGTCAAATAGGATAAAAGAGCCACACAAGCACGTGACACATAAGATATTTAGACGCCGTCGTTTTCTTATCTGATTCTGTATGTAAAGCCTTAGACTTGTTATGTAGCACAGAGGCGTTCTCTATGTCACAAAACAAAATTCCAGACACGATACATATTTATGCTTGTTGCACAGACTCATAAATATTTGTGCTTGATATCTCTCATATTACAGTCGCACTCCTCGATTTACGCATTCAGAGAGAACGGCAAGACTTGTCGGATTTTGCATGAGAAGTTGCAGAATGCAGCAGCTTATTAGTCGTTGCGCACAATCATTATTATAGAACGAAAAGTCAATTTTGTATTGCATATTTTGATGGTGTATAAATGCGACTATAGTAAAAGGCTTCTGATAGAGCCTGTGTAGTGAGATCACATAATTCTGAAGACGCAGGTAGGAATTTATAAGTGCGATTGAATCAATCTTCCGATGAAAAAAGACATTTATTAGGAGCGGCAAAGAACAGTATTGAATTTCTCAATCTGTTTGGTCGAGTATGTATTTGAACATCCAAATTTGAGCCTTTGTCGTCTGGTTCTAGAAACGTCATTCAATGGTGTTATGCCAATCTCAAACTACAACTTCTCGAAGCGATCACAGGATTTTTAATGAGCTCGACATCTTCTTACCTCTTCCTGCGATTGCTCAGGCCTCACATTCAATGCCGAAGTTGATGTGCTGAAGTCAGATTAAGTCAAAGAATGAGAACTGCAACAAATTTAGCTCTTTGATCCCTTCGACATATATCTCATGTAGGCCTACTGTCGCGTGTTCTAATTGCGAATTAATAAAACTGCGATGGGATTGTAATAGCGTTTGTACGGTCTCATGACACCAAAGCGCTCAAAACTGAGAGAGGGAGTGATTTATTGATACTCAATATCGCATATGATAGCTCATATCAGTTTGTGGCACTTTCTGTGAGACTAATCGGGGTAGTCTCTGAATACAGGTTGAATGTGAAACGCGCAATCTATAGCGACAAATGAAGCGCATATTCGAGCACTTAGTGATTCTGTATAACCTGATAAAGTCGAAAATCAATAAGAATCGATTATAATAGACTTGATGCTTCGAAAATGTACATGTTTTGTTATGTTGGCAACATCATATAAATTTTACCTGTAAAGCATAAAATTGCCCATGTTCTGCAATCTCTTTTGACAAATCGACTTCTTATAAATGCAAAGGCTGGCTTAGATAGTAGACACACATACATTCGTATGCCGCAATCGTATAACCTAATGAGCAGTCAAATTTATGCACGTGATCAATGAAAGTAGCACACTTGAAGCATGATATACACTTTTGACCTTTTCTTTTATGTAGACCTACAATATCATCCTGGTTGTACTGCATATGTTGAGTCATTCAGGGACAAGGGTATCTAATATACATGCCATGGGACCCAAATTTCTGCTGCCACAGGTTACCATGCTACCAGACCGACGTGTATGAATCACAGGTTCTAAAAGTAGTTTTTTATCTAGCGGCAGAGCAGCTTAGCCTTTCCTATCAGGTCAGCAATATTCATTCTAAAGGAAGCGCTCCAAATGAGCGCCATGCACTGAAGAATCAAAAGTGTTGCTGGAAAAAGAAAGTGCAGCAAGGTACATGCTAGCTAAGGGGTCTTCGAATAAACGCTACAAGGGCTAACCATGTATCGGTGAGCTTTCTAGATTGAGTACGGACTAATCTAACATCGTGCTCAATGCACTGAATCCAGTCATTGTAAAATATGGCTAAAAATTAGTGGTGAACGTCGCAAATTGGGAAGAGTGAGTGCTATGCAGACGTGTCTAAACAAAGACAAATGAACAAGAACTGCAGTAATTGTTGTTGATGATGCAATTTGCACAGGTCATATCGATTTTTGATTGTAATTAATCATAAGATAGTTGAGAATGAAATCAAGACTAAGAAAAGTGCTTTGCATGAGCTATTACTCTCCAACACTTTCGAAGCGAAGTCAGAACATTCCGTGTTTGGTGATTCTAACAAATCACTCGATCCATCTTGATACGTGACTTTTGGATTGAATTTCGCAGTCAAGTGTGGCAACCGCTCGGCTAATCCAATATATGACTGAAAAAGAATTCACAGGATCATTACCGCGCAAGAATTGACAAAATTACATACTCATGTCGGCAAAGATACAACATCTCTTTTAGTGACATGTAGGATATCATCTTGCAAAATAAGTAACTTTTGCAAATCCAACTGAATCTCCGGGACGAGGATATTAGAAATGTCATAAGAATATTTGAACATCTTCAAGTTGTCTAAGCAATCAAATTGCAAGCGATTTTGGTGCGTAAGAAGTTGCGGACAGCTTCGAAGCCCGGAAACACTGGGAAAGTTGTAAGACGAAAATCAAAAACAGCTCTATGGAATCCAGGAAAAGATTTCACAAGATAGCCTACGTGATATTGATTATATCAAGAGTGTTTTGATAGCCCCAGCATCTCGAAATCGCACTCCAGACACCGATCAGTCGCGGCATTCTTTCGAATCGAGTCTCGAACAATTCAGAGTTTTGGTTGAAAACAATGCAAAATATAACCAAGATGAGAGTTTCGATCGTCACGTGAAGCATATGGAGAACGCTTCCGAGTATTTGTTCGCTCTTCAAATAGTTCTTTTCGTCGTTTACCGATTGAGAATGGGACCAAAAATTGTGGCACCGTGACATCGAACCCGAGGGACATTATTGACAAACTCAGAGATCATTGAGGTGTCGTCATGGGCTCTATCTATAGCTCCGAGACCGACTCAAGTTTCGCTTTCGTCAGAGGAGCAAGACCGTGTCTTAAATCGCTTGAATACGACCAAGATGGTGGAAGCGATCAAGAACATGCGAAGGTGTTCCTCTACAGTTATGGATGGACTATCAGCTGCATTTTATCACCTTTATATGGAAACTTTTGGCGAGTGTCTGAAGATCGTGTTCGAATATCAGCCCGAAACAGGTACCTTATTTCGATCATAACATCACTCGGCAGTTACCTTATTATATACAAAATAGGATTACGAGAACACTGGCAGCTATCGCCAATCACACTACTCTACGTTGATGTAGAAGTATTTTTTAGAATTATTGGCGTATCGATTGCAATGGTTTTTGCCGGAATTGATCCATCAAGATCAAAAATCATTGGTACGAGGACGGTCATTGCATCACCACATGTGACATCTCACCGACATGTAGGGGCCTTTCTTGACTTCGAGAAAGCTTATGATCGAGTCAATTGGACGTACACGTTTCGCGTTTTGGAAAAATGGGCGCTGGAAAAAACTTTATCGACTGGATCGTCTTTCGTGAAACCGTTCATTGAGAAGTGAATCAAGGCAATCCGCAGCCATCTGATGACGATCGAGCCTCTGGCAGAATCATTTCGTCAACATGAAGAACATGGAATTTGGATCAATAGAACAACTGTCGCCACTAATTTATTTGCGGACGAGTTGACATTGCTTTTAGAAACACCACATGGTGTTTTGACGCAGCTCTAACTCGCTCATGTTTACTGCGATGGATCTGGTGCGAAAGTCAACTCAAGCAAATAATCCTTGCTCTCGTCAAATCGAACCATACCGTGTACATGTATTCCCAATTTGATTATACTATGTCCAGAGGATTCGGTGAAGCATTTGGATATTACGTTCGGCCAGACACCGACTCATTCTAGGCTTTTTTCGACTGTCGAAATAAGTTTGTATGATGGGTTTGGTGTATGTTTTTTAAGGTAGATATAAAACTAAAACTCATTTCAAAACGACATTTACTGTCTACTCATAATCTTACGTTTCCTATGACTCTCTTGCGCACTCAGCCAACAGTCGCTTCGCTTATGAGCGTCAATGTACTCCAGCAATCACCGTGTTCCAAGAGTCGCGTCGGTTCAACAATCCTTCCCGGGATGTTTTCACACTGGACACATTAGTTCGCGTAGTTCGCGTAGCCGCCAATGTCTTGGTGACCACGTCAGCCCGCATCATTTTAGACTCACAATACACCACGTTGATTACTCCCTTCTTGTTGTAATCCTTAACGAAGTTGTGCTTTACCGCGTTCTGCTTCGCTCTTCCCGAGCTGTCCTCGCCGGTGATCTGTTTAATCGCCATCTTGTTGTCGACGTGAACTATCATTGGAGCTTCCACTTTGATTTTAATCTCATCGAGTAGATCACACATTCCGAGTAGCTCACTCGTCACCAGCGAAGACTCAACAGACTTTTCCTCCATTGTAGATAGAGCCACGTTTGCTTGTTTCTTGCAGATCCACCACACTATGATCCCGTTCATACACACCACTACACCACTAACAGACTCGCGATATTTACAATCCTTTGCATAATCGGTCACTATAGCCTTGTAATGGCACTTGTCCACTTTTTAAATTGTCATCATCATCCTTCATCCGGAATGATAAATACTTCGTTCCTTTCAGATACTTAACGATCCGCTTAGCCCATCACCCATCGCATTCGCGTGGCATATGTGCCCGTCGGCTGGCTCGACGCACGGCAAACGCGATGCCAGGTCTCGTACAGCGCGCAATCCACAGCAGGTTCCCGATCAACGACTATAATGTGAATATTGTCGGTTTCTCTATCATTCCACCGCTTCCTCCAAGTAGGAACTCGCCTTCGCCTCCACTGTCTTGATCATCTCCGACCGGTGCTCATGCTGGATTTGACAGCTCAAGTCCAGTAGGAACGATCATTTGTTGAATGCATTGCTCTTTCTCTGGTGAGTACCTATTTCGAGTGTCGTACGTCACTCCCATGCCTAGAAACTTTGTCACCATTCCGAGGTCCATCCCTTCTAGCACGTGCATGTCCTTAGAGAATTGATCGAGCATGGTCACCTTCGCTCCCGTCACCAAAGATCATCCACATACACACCCACTATCGTGGTCTCGGAATCACCCCTTTTGCAGTACAGACAGCTGTCGGTGTAACACTGCACTGTGCGAAGCCCAATTTCTCGAGAGTTTTGTGTAGGAGCTCGGCCCAGAGCGTCCAGCTTGCTTTAGACCGTATATGATCTTCTTCAGTTTCAATGCTACGTTGCTTCAGACACTCTAAACTTGGTCCCTTCCAAAACCATGCATTGCGGGGGATGCAAGAGTATATCCAAATCTTCCTCCTTCTAAGCCTTCACGTATGCGTTAGGAACAACTCTTGTCGCGTGGGGACTCGCCACAACCTTACAAGCGCTAGAACTATCTTTGCCGTCGTCATGTTCATCACTGCAGTGAATGTCATTTTGTAATTAACACCATGGTTGATAAAAGGCTTTTTATAAAAAAATTCCTATTTTTTTACTAAACTTTTTGGGTTTTAAACGAAATTTAGGAAAATTTAATTTGAAAAATATTTTTATAAAAGATTGTTTGTTTCCACAGGTGACCAGCCTCAACTTGTATCTCTCAGCGTGTCTTCAGCGTGACGCTTGGTTTTATACGCCCACTTTGAGTGTGACATCTATTGTCCTGCAAGCTTTGGAACAACTCCCCAGGTGTTATTTGCCTCCAGCGACTCAATCTCGACAGACATTGCTCTCTGCCAATCGCCTGAGCGTGTTGACTGCATCGATTCTCGGTAGTTCTTGGGGTCTTTAGTCACGGTGACCATTGAAACGGGGACATGCTTTGTGCCCATGTGTCTCGTTGTCATCCGTTCAACTGATTTTTCCTCCTGCTCAACTTCCTCGATGTTCTCAGTGGTACCGTCTACACGGCATTTCCTGCCTCCTAATCCCTTGTCTCGACTCCCACGTTTCTTCTTGCTCTTGCTTCCGCAGCACGGTTATTTCCACACAGCGTTTTCACAACCATTTGATGTTGTCTCAGTCAGCTGCGCCTTCCGCTTGTCAGCTTCCTCGCGATTTGCGACCAATTGCTTTATTGTCGGGTTCTCTCGTCGAAGTTGTTTCTGGAGGTGGCGGTTCCCATCTTCATCTAGCGTCTCGACATTTTGTACGTGGTGTGTCGTAGTTACAACTTTTTCGGTCGGTATGTATACCGCATAGTCCTTCGTCTCGTCGTGCTTCCAATTATTAGGCTGACCTCCGCCCGAGGTTTTCAAGCTCTCTTTCCAGGGTTGAAATAGACATTGCACGGGCTTCCAAATACGACTATGTCAGATATACTGGGAACTTCTCCTGTCAGCACTTTAAGTGGTGATATGCGCTTTGATTTCGCACTGCTTGGACTACGGTTGAGAACGTACGCTGCATATTGGACGGCATCTCTCCAGAAGTACAAAGGCGGGCCACTCGCAAAAATCACGCATCTTGCCATATTCAGCACTGTGCGATGCATTCTCTCCGCTTTTCCATTTGAAGCCTGGTTGTTGCCTTCACTCACTTGGCGCATCACTCCAGTAGAGTTGCAAACAGGTCAACACACTTGTACTCACCATCTCCATCGATACATAACACGTGCACCTTGCAGTTAGACATCCTTCGAAGTGAACCAAGAAGTGTTAGAACATCTTCGCAGCCTAATTCTTGGTCTTTGCCACGAACACTCGCCAGTAGTTAGATGCGTGGTCAATAAAGTTTACCATATAGCGGTTATTGTTCCTGTCTGCAGGCGTCATCGGTCCCTTGAGGTCGCTACAGATAACGCCTCCGATGCGTTCGATTGGAGATCCGCTGTCTTGTTTAGATTGAACGTTCTTTGAATGATTCCCTTGTGCGCAGGTGAGGCAATTTGGGCGGCTGCGATCAATCAACTCGACCCTGATGACGATGCGTCGGCCATCTTCTCGACGGTATCAAACGCGAGGTGGCCCAATCAGTTATGTGAATCCATCGGTGTACATTTGATTTTTATCATAACTCTCGCTCTCCTGACCATTTCAGCGTAAAGCTGCATACACCACATCATTTCTGGCTGTCGATGTGAAAGGGGCCTCAAAATTTATCTTCGGGACATTACTTTCCTTCACGACTTTGAACACTTTAGCTCCATCGCTATCCCGCTTAAGCCACCGTTTTCCGTCGCTGTATGATAACACCATTTCTTTCCAATTAACAGTATGCGAGTAAGTTGTGCGCCAGGTGTTCCGAATAGTACACATTGCTGACAGTGACATCCCGTTGCTCACCATCAACACGCACCAGCATGTTGACACTCCCCAACTTGTTGACCTTGATCATCTGGCCGTCGGCGACCTCGCACGAGTCGTAACAGTCTTCTGCATTCACTAATATTCCTGGGTCCATGGTCAGGTTTCGGCTTGCACCACTGTCTACTATCCATGTGCTCCTAAAAATCTCATCCTCTCGTCACGCTCATCGCGAACGCCGCGTGTGAAATACCAGCCCTTTTCTTGCGTTTTTTAGATGACCAATCTCGTTGCATTGGTAGCAACATTTCTGGCTTTTTGAAATCGCCGTGTTTGCAATCGCCCTGACGCCAGCATGACCTAATCCTCGGCCATTATTGAGATGTCGGGTCTCACTGTCTACACTCGCCAAATCTTCAAATGTGCTCGCGGAATCAGCTAGTTCCCATGCTTGCCGCAAATGATCTCCACGACGCCTATCAGACGAGTAAACATCGCGCGTCTCGTCTCTGGCGTCGCCCCTTCGCAGATATACTGCAGCACGAACCGATCGGGGAAATTTGCCGCTCCCGCTATAGCGATCAGATACTGGTACTGTTCAATCCAGGTGTTACTGGTCGGTTTCTTTTCTTGCATTAGTATCATCGCTTGACTGACAGTGATTTCCTTCTCATATACCTCAATCATCTTATTCATCAAGTGCTCCACGGTACACTCTTCTGCTGCCCAGCTAGCCTTCATTTTGTCGAAGTATTTTCTGGCTGAGCCATCCAGGTACCGGTGTAATGTCCCCAACTTGAATTTTTCAGGCCAATCACCCCACTGACGAGCTCTGCCGCAATTAGCTCGTCTAGAAACTGCTTAACCTAATCCTTGAAGCTCGATCCTAGCCCCGGGTACTCTTCCATTCCCGTAAAACCATCCATTGGTAGCTTCATGTCCTTAATGCTTGGGATCATGTATCCATAGTTATGTGGTGGATGAAATTCTTGCTCATCCGCCGGGCCGTGCAGTGGTGGAAATAAGAATTGTTCCGGGCCTCGACCCTACAGCGGTGGCGTCTTGAACGATTATGAGTGGTTCACCGCTGCGATCCCGATCGCTTCTCCAGCGAGTCAGCTCTTGCTCTACTTCTCCGTACCGCCAAGAATTGATTGAATACGCTTCCTCCATTTGGCATGTAGACGTTGGAGTCAGTGATAGGCTGCTTGGACAGCTCGTTTATTTCCCGCACCAGGTCGTGGACCAAACTTCCGATGAGTCCTTCCAATCTGTCAAATCGGTCGCGACCGTCTTCAGAGTCTCCATTATCGCTCTTTCGAGGAGGAATCGCGCCTTCGCTCGCTCCTCCTCTAACCTGAGATGTAGCCAGCTAGGCAGCATTGGTAGCGGCGTCGGCAGCGTGGTTGTCTTGTGGAGTCGTTGGGCTCATAACCTATTGCTTCGTAGATCGCCCGTAAAGGTAGATATAAAACTAAAACTTATTTCAAAACGACGTTTTATTGTATGCTCATGACCTTACGTTTCCTACGACTCTCTAGCGCACGCAGCCAACAGTCACCTTGCTTATGAGCAGTCAATGTACTCCAGTAATCATCGTGTTCCAAGAGTCGCTTCGTTTCAAAATATGGTTCCGACATGCACGAACTGTGCGTGGTCGACTACTGGTTGCGCAGACGATTATTTTATCCCGTCTGTGGCATCACACGATGCACCTGTACATATCAGGAGAGTCTATTCGAATGTGACAGCCGATGCTAAAAAATTGTGCTTGGTCGGAAACACTAAAGATTCAAAGCACGTTCACCTCATCAGCAAAAGGTTCATCTTCGCCGACAAGATGGTGGACTACAAGTTCCTTTTTCAGTGGGACGACTGAAGCCACCACGTATTCAATTCATTCAGCGATTCGCATCCGATGCGTTCACAATTATTTCATCGAACTGGGAAACGACTTTGACAGGAACTATTACAGCTTATTCAACTTCCGTCTGCGCCACAAAAGCCGATCGACATATTCACTATCGCAACATATCGACATGAGAAGATGGTCCAACGGGAGAGAACATCTTTATAGAGGTAAGACGCATTTAAAAGGTAGGATCAGATGGATAGTGGCAGTACAATATCAGATCTTAATGCTCTACAACGCCGTCAGTACTACATGGAACAACCGATGTTGTTTCACTGCGAAGAAATATTACAATATGAAGCTGCTACTCGTATAAAAAACATTAGGTACAATAACGGCATGATGAACGAACCAGATCGGACGTTTTGGAAATCGTTTGCAACACTTTTCGACATCCAAAGTCTTTTCGAGAAAGCGACACATGGCCAACGAAGGAAGCTCTCGTCGCTGTAATAAACAGCGACGAAGGGCTGAACACATCGGATGGGTTGAAGAATTATTATTGAGTCGATTTTGCAATGAAGCTACTCGGATCCTACAGCGTATTAACTCAACGATTGGTCTCATCTCTTGGATCCAACAAAACGCAAGTGGCAGATCGTTTATGTAGGAGTACAAAGCATTAGAAGAGAAAAATTAATTCCGATCTAATCCACGCTCTCAACTTCCACGAATGGTTTGTAAACATTCCGAGCCAACCAAGAATCATCCGATGTTGACACAACGGTCATCAAGAGAGCGGTCGGACGCATTGAATTTATTCGAATTGAAACATTTATGGCTACATCCCGGCATCTTCGGAAACGTGGCTTACCGATTTCGAAGATAAAGAGTTGCGCCTAACCTTTGGATGTTGCCAGTTTAATATCTCGTTTCTCGTTCCTTGATAATTTTCAGCCCGACATTACATTGTACACGCAGCCTTTGTGTGGGGAAGTAGAATTCGATCAGCATCTCTTTCCCGAGTGCGACCACACGGCACAATCATGAAGTGAATTACTCCCTGCTTGGGACCAGTTTTTCTCATCCTGACGACGTTCGACGCATATTGCATGTCCAATTGTGCCAAGACTTCGGGCCGACATCGAAGGATTATCAGTAAAATATATCCTATTTATGGCTTGAATTGCAAGCGGTGACGCTTCACTTCGTCTGGACCGATCGGAATCGTCGTTTGTTTGGCCGGTGCTCAGCAACTCCGACAGTTCCAGCAATTGCAGCGATCTACACCACGTTTAGTGCGCACGTTCGGTACTGTAAAGGCAGTGTTACGATCAAGACGATTGCATTCCGCTTGCTAAAGCTGGCTCAAATCGCGACGCAAGATTTATTCGGTGGATCTTCAGAAGTCGAAGATCATTGCTGCGGGCACGACAGGAAAGTCGAAATGCAAATGCAACTCATATCGTAGTACTAGTTGGATGCTACCTTCAAGCAGGTGTGGTGAGCACCGATCTGGAAGACACAGTACCTTTGGCCATCACAACCTTCGTAGCATTTACACGCTGGACAGAGGCTCTTGTTTTGGTGGTTTGAAGCTACCACACTGTAGGAGTATCAGCCGGACTGTATATTATTATCTCTCAGAGGTATTTGCACGAAATGTTTTTGTAAATGTATGTATATCTGTTGTTCAACAAAGCCTAGGCAACTAGAGAAGTTTGTTAGTCTAATTTAGTAAAAAAAGACAACTGCGATTGAGAATGCAACCAAAAACTGTCAATACCAGATTGATAGCATGCGTTGTGTGAGTTATGGCGGATTGCAACCATGACGGCAGCCACACATATGCATGAAACGTGCCGTCATAAAAAATACTTCCAATACTACCGCGTTGCCCATATCGAGGTGAACGCATCATTCAGGCAAATTGAGACTTATGTTGTTTAAAGGGAAGCCGTTGTACGACACTACCACAGTACACAAACACAATGCAAGGAGTGAGCTATAACACGTTGAATATTAAGCAAGTTCTTCGCTTTGTGATACAGCCAAATACACGCCAATAATGGATGTCTTGCTCATGGCAGTATCGTGATAGAGTAGGTATATGGTCGAGGCAATGTACAAGTATGGAAGCTGCTTGATGTTTGGGGATTTCGACTGAGGTATCGATATTGCAATCAGAATAAGTCATCACATTGCACTATCTGCACGAATGGTGTTACGCGAATGATGGTAATCTCTCTTGCAAGATACGACATACGTTTATATGTGAAAAGAAAGCCTGGAATAATTCCTTAGAACGCTACATGGTAAATTATCTTCCTCTTCTTCTTTGCGTGAATTTTACTCGTGGCAACCAAGAGCTACAAGAATGTCAATCGGGTTCACTACGTTTGCTTGAAGCTCACTCATGCAGCCGATGACTTACAATAATCGATATATGCTTCCCGTTAAGCATCAATTGTCAGTCAACCCCATTGAGAGTGGCTAGCGGTTAAGAGCATTGCCGCTCTATTGGCATAAAAACATTCTTCAATTACAATCATAACAAACGCTTGTACTACAAAGTGCGATCGGGCAAAGCAGTTCGAGAGAAAACTGATGTATGAGAAGCCAAGACGACGTGGAAAGCTTTCAGATAGAATCACAATGTTCATCGAGATACACAAACAGCTTTGTGTTTTCTCTAAGCCCAGCCTTAAAAAAAAGAGAGCGAGCCGAACCGACCGTAAGGCATCAAAGATGAACAACTAAAACGAATGGTTGGTCCTAAGAAAAAAGAATCGATGTCAGGCGGTGTCTAAACGCTATAACAAGAAAAACGACGCTTACGAGAACTTGAAAAGAAGAACGGGTAGAGACACATATTTGGGATCTCCAGCTGCAGTGGACCCGCGCGGAGACATGTATTTTACTTGATTCCATCTCCTCATTCGGGAGCGCATCACTGACAGTTTAAATTAGTGAAAGTGAAATCATAATTGGCCGGAAAGCGATGAAAGAAAAGGAGAAAGAAGCACTTTCTTTTTCCGGAGATGCAAGAAACACGTGCAGCAGTAGAGCCTGGACTTTTCACTTAAAAAATACTTTGAATTGCAGCTCTCTAAGCACGTCAGATCGATGAACTCATGAGTGCTTCACTTAGCTGCACCGAAAAGGTAGAGGAGCAAGCCAACGGTCTTTATTCGCATTAAAATGATGCCCAATTTCAACTCGATTCCTGTGCTTCAGCCTTTACCCCCTAAAGTTATAGAGTACCACCACTCTTTCAAAGCTTTCACTACGCATTCTCGGGAATTTATGAATAAATCCATGCGTTTTTATGATGTCATCAACTAAACTACCTTACCAGAGCAAGTAGAACAGGTAATACCTTTGCGAATGAAACTATATCAAGGCTGACAATTAGTCATGCACCATTATTCGGGAAATGTAGTGTCGACGTCTTTATCTACCACTCGTTATAGAAAAGCATTTGCAGATCATCATGAGTGCCTGAGATCGTGATCGCTGCTTTATAAAAACTTCGGCATTGAGGAGAGCACCCGCCGAGTAGAAGGCGTATGATTATCCGGAATCTATAATGAATTCTACGTAAACCGAAGGTCGAGCGTGTAAACTGCCGTCCTGGCAACGCATGATGCAGTTCCGTGATTTGAGAGCTCTGACACGGAAAGATAAGTTATAATTGAAAAACATATATCACAAGGGTATGAAGATGCGATCGGAATACGAAACTTTCATGCGAAAATCCTTTCTCTTACCTTAAGGAACCTTCCAAAATCGTGTGGTCTTGATAGCGCACATTTTTTACGAGCAAAACGCTGTCGTACCCCCTGATTTAAGACAGTGCAGTAATTGGAGCATCAATTTGATGAATTAAGGAAACATAATTGAATTTCAACACCTATTTTTTTGTAGAAGACGAGATCTGGATTGCGACATCAAGGCGCGCACCGACATAGAAGCGAGAGTATTGCATGTTTTATCGGATTCAAAAAAAATGAACTTCATTTCAATCACATAGCGGTTTAGTTAAAGAAGCCGGTTTAGCTCAGTTGGTTTGCGAGAGAATGTCCGAAAAGAAAGTAGTCGTTGACAATCAAACCACTTTGCATGTTTATGTCCATGCTCATGGCTACATTATCTCCTCTACAAATTGTTAACATCAACCAATCAAAGCAAAGAGTCCTCCTCCAGTCTGATGCTCGACTTTACATTCTGGCTGCTTATGTATGCTAAAACTTTTGGCAGAATAATGGAACCCCGTTCAGTTTGTGGGACATAAAAATAAGCCGTATCTATTCCCTGCAGGGCGTCTCTTGCAAAAGAGTCGGAGTCGTTATAACCCTAGCTAGATGACGTCATGTTTTCTAAGTCGACTATCTCAAAAATTATGCAACGATTCCTTGCCCACAAATTCTTGTAACCCTATTTTTTCATGTATATATGAATCTTTCATAAGTACGCAAAGTACACGATGCATCGATATTCCTTCAAGAGTAGCTCTCACTTTACTATCCGCTTTATAGGAAGCAGTTCATTTTACATGTTGCCAACAATCTGCATCCTTGGATTTGCCGTTGCGATTTTACCTTTTACGCGCGTAATATGTCAGGAGACACTGCATTCACTCAAAGATGTTATGGACGAGAGTTTGCTGCACGAAATTGACAACTTAATAAAGCAGAAAGATACGCAAAACTGTGTGGCCCTCTTCGACGTGACAAGTGATTTGGCTCTTGATATGCTTTTCTACTATCAGATTGTACACTTTGCATTCGAGTTTACACCAGTAGAATTCAAAGAAGTCTTACGTGAGGAACAAAATGATCCTATCATTAGAGATGGAGCTTTGACGGTGGCCGAGTACGGAAAGAAGATAATGTTGAGAACCCTTATATCAGAAATGGATCTGGAATATACTATTTTGTACAATAAGTTGCATGGTCATGAATTGGAAAAGGACGGAGAGCAGGAAGGACGCCGAAAATTCATGTTAATGATGCTATTATATCACCAGGAAGTAAGCAAACTAATACATGCACAAAAACTACCTGCATCGTTAGCAAATGCTCATGTGAGCAAATGGCAATATCAAATGAAGGATCTAGATATCATCAAGATGAAGACTGCAGCGAAGATGTACTACGAAATACTCGAGTATAATGTGGTGGTGAGTGACAAGGTTCAAGTCTGTGGTGTCGAAGTATCTGTGGACTTTAGGATTGCTTCCCCACCACCTAAAGCACTCAACTTGATCAATTTTCTCAAAGAGAAGGGGATGCCATCAATAGTTGTAGAGCAAAGTGAGCATTCCGTCGATGCCATCAGACACAAGACAAAACACTCGGAGATCATCGCACCTACACCACAACTACAATTCTCAAAGATTAACCATTACACTCTGTATAGACCAGGATTTGAGTCTGTCACTGTTAAAGTCACGTACGACTTCGGTCAAGTGACTTCTACATCCCATTCTGGCGATTTGTATGGAACGAACCGTTTAAACCACAGTAGACTGAAGGAATCCGATGCTCGGTTGCTTGAAGCCGTCGCGTACATAAGTACGCTCAAACCATGCATTGTCTTCTCGGATACAGGATTATACCATCGCATCCTTAAAGTGATGACAAAAGGCATCCTTGTGGTGGTTCAAAATTTGACAGAAACTCAAAGTTTTGTCGACGAGCTTGTCAGAGGGTACCAAGGTGTCGTGGACCTGTACGGACAGAAAGATTCTGTGAGTGTTTACAGACAGTATATTAATGACAAAAGAGATTGGAGACGATAGCTGAACAAGTAATCGACCTCGGTGGATCTCATGCGCGGGAACTTAATCGCTGGGATTCTAGATGAGATTAGCTGGTGAGTTAGAGTGTCCAGCAGTTTCTGGATAGCTTCGATATTCCTAATGTCGCTGTCTGTAATGGTGGCGGACAATCAAATTTTCTCTACCGTGACTGATATTTTTCTATGCTGCGCATACAAAGCGTCGAAACTTTGTTAAAGGAACATAAAAGTAGCGTTCGGTACCAGTAGTGGAAATTTGTACCAGGCTCATTGGACTCTTACGCGGGGTTCAATCTGAAGCATTACCGACAATTTTGATTAGGTGATCACTAAAATGGTCTGATTGGCATAAAAAATGCAAACATTATCTTTCGTACTGCTGGAATTACCGCAATAAGTAGCCAGATTGATCTACCGGAGTGTTATGCGGGTGGAAAGTGTTTGTGACCGCGAGTCTTCCACCTTGGCTTCGATAGTGAGCACTGGAATGCCAGATTGCTTCAAATAGCACTTTGATGAAACGATTCAACAAATAAAACGTGTATTTCGGTTGTAGTAGACCACAAAAAAAAAGCCGACGAAGTTTCGTGAAGCATTTTACTTCTCGCCCGAACATACAAAGACGTTCCTTGGAAGGAATTTTCTGGCTATTGATCAGAACAACGTTACAATCCCTCTTACGCATCTCTTTCGCGCTGCAAACGCAATATACCTTGTTGTATGATAAGATGTATGGAGATGAGAAACCGTCGTTGAGAGAGGTGAAAGATGAGGCTGAGTACGAACGATTCAGGCTATTCATGTTCTTTTACCATCAGCAATTCAATAGAATGATACGACGCATGAAAGGATGGGGAGCGCTAAAAATACCAATCAAGTAGATGGTGGATGTATTTGGATATGAATACCGTCAAAGAGCTTTTAATTGAAGTGGCTAAATATGAAGCTGATAAAATGCCAAACGTGGATGGTATGGTCAACATTGATGGTAAATCTGCACGAGTTGATTATAAGTTTAATTTCAAAATTCACACAGAAACGCCCGATCTGATCAAAATTCTCAATAAAGAAAATATTCATACAGTCATTATGACGGGAGCTGAGAACGCTATGATTTCATATTACAATGATCAAGTAATTCGTGCTAAATCTGTGTATGGCGCGCAATACACGGAGCATGAAGCTCAAGTCTCTTCCCAAACATGGTCAATTCCAAGTGCAGTGTATCACTCGACATCATCGCAAACAGATACGCCTGAACCGAGTCCACCTACTTTCTTAGGATATGGCAAACCGGGCACTATATTTCCAGTAGTATACGGAAAAGATGAGATACTCCAGCAGATTATGGAGATGCGTGGATCCGAACCGTGCATTGTATTTGCTGACTCAGTACCAGATTATGGCTTGGTCCATCATATGACGAGAGGCGTGATTGTTTTTGTTCAGAACTCGGAAAAGGAAGAGCTGTACAAGCTAGTCATCCGTGAACATACTGCGATGGAAGAACACCATGTGAGAGTTTACAAGCAGCTTGTCCATGGTAGCGTGAACTAAATTTAGAAAATGATTCATTCTCATGAAGATACGCGCAGCACTACCTCAGTCGAGCAATAGCTCAGATAAAAGCATTTTTCTGTGTATCATTTGCGATCCACTTTTGTGAATAGCGAATCAAGCTTTATCTTCTGTAAGACTTCTCAGATATCCTTTGTTGTGAGCAACGCAACGTCGCTAAATCAAGTTCAGTTTTTATTCTGACAATTCTTTTAGGCGATGAACAATGTTGTAGACATGTTTTGTGCTTGCTGCCACACCGGAAAAAATCTTCTGTACTATGCGATCTATAGTCATTCGAATCAGCGATCCCATATTCCAATTTAATATGATATCATCTGAATTGTTGAGGCTACTTACGTTCTCTATTGCTTGTAACCGATGAATGTGATCGCATAAGCCTTTTGCTTTATAAGGTGATAAGGGCGTCTCTTGTTTCTGTCCCAGGCACGAGCTATACCAATAATCTGGCGACCCGATCTGAGAGAACAAGTGGCAAGGAACCATTTTTCTCGTACGCATTTGCTGAAACAACATGATGTAACAAGAAACAATCTGTGAACGCTTCCAATGACATGTAGTACAAGCCAGATTTGAATATAATGAATTGTGATGCTGACACTTCTAATGAGACCATTAGAGGGTTATCTAGTGACTTTCGAGTCAAATGGGATAGACACAGCCACACAAGCACGTGACACATTGAGCATCCGGACGCGCGCCGTTGTCATATATGTAGCACAAACGCATTCTCTATGTCACTAAACATAACTTCAGACACGATGAGTGTTGTACAGGCTCATAGAAATTTGTGCTTGACATCTCTCATCTTACGGTCGCACTCCTCAAATTTATACATTCAAATGGATCGACAAGACTTGTCGGAGTTTGCATGAGAAGTTGCAGAATGCAGCAGGTTATTAGTCGTTGCGCACAATTATTAGAGAAAAAATCGAGATAGAACAAAAAGTTGATGTTTGTTAGTTACTAGCACTAGTTGAGTAACAAGTAAATGAGAAACTTTAAATAAATTGACCTTATGATCTTTGTGTAAACTCACCAGTCGCGTTCTTCCAACAGATTTTGTATTGCATATTTTGATGGTGTATAAATAGGACGACAGTAAAGGCGTATGGCAGAACATGTGTAATGAGTTCACACTTCTCAATTTGCCGGCTACTAAGTAATCGGCCAATTTAGTAAAAACAACTCGAAAAACTACCTTTTTCAACTCTTTCCTCTCGAAAACAATGGTCCAAGTCGACATATCGACACAACCAAGGGTGCTAGCGTCCACTTGTAGTGACGTGGCAACCCTCATGAGTCACCCTGTTTTGGGTGATTGCATGATTGTTGATGAGTCATCACCCCTATGTGATGACGTGGAAAGTACCCCCACCCCCTGTTGACGGTACAGGGTAATACCGGTACTACCGGTGTAGGATGTGGTACCGGTGGTACATGCGGTACTGTCGTTGCCTCGTCACAGGGTGACCAAAAGGCAACTGCAACTGAAAGTGTGGACGACACCAAAGGTCCCACTTTGGCAGAAATAATCAAGTCGCAGGAGTCCTTGCGTAAGGACCAGGCTAGAGCTCGGGCGAAATTTCGAGTCGAGCTCGCGAAGCCGAAAGCCTCGGATATCGAGGCTATACTACAGCTATATGGTGATGGGGAGCACCCGGATTGGTCGGTTCTGTCTGCTAAATTGGAAGCAGCAAGACCTTTCCAAATCCGGAAAGCAACCTTCCCGATGGTCTTGGAGACGGGCCAGTCTTTGATCCGTACTCCAAATGGAAAAATACTAACATCCCTGATGCGAGACCACGGTAATCCGGTTTTTGAAAGCCTACTGGAGAGCCGGTCAATCGCTCAGGTGTCCAAAATGCCTGGGGGAAACATCAGAGTGATGGTCACCACAGCGGATGCCTGCCAACAGTTGGAGTGTCAGCCGGTGACTATCCTTGGGGAGAAGTACTTTTTTCGGGAGTTTGATACTCTTGAAACAAAGTACTACCTCGATGTTTTCGGCGTAGGCGTGGAGGAAGAACGGAACAACATTCTCCGTGCTCTTCACCAACTCGGGTGTCAAGTGGTATATGACACCTTTCGCGAGACGGTTCCAACCAAAGAGGTGGTAATGTCGACTTGGAGAGTCTACTTTGGCTGCTCAACGTGTCCCCAACAACTGGTTAGAGTTGGTAAAGTGATTGAACAAATCGCTTACGACAAACAGCTCTACCCAGTACGGGGTAAGAATGCTCCTATTCCAACGGAACGACCACGTTTTGGTCAACGTGGTCCTTACTGCTTGGATGTGGGTGCTGAAATATCCACGGGAACACGGCAACAACCAAAGGAATACAAAAAGAAAAACACAAAACAACCAAACACAACTCACACTCAGCCTCAGAATCAAAAGCAAGCAAAATCGCAACAAGAAAAACAAAAACAAACAACCGCGCCAACGGCAGTCGTGGTGGTCCCAAAAAAGGTGGAGAAGCCAATTCAAATTCAGGAATTGGAGACGAGGCGACCGGAGCGCAAAAATTCCGACCAAATTTCGTTGGAGCTCAACAGTCCTCCCTCTATCTCACCACCAGGGTCACCAGACTTATCACAGACCACTCCCCCCATCCTACATTTAAAAAGTCAATCATCTTCCCATCCACGGGTGGAGAAGGATGGTGACACATACATGCAGTTGGCATGGACGCGAGGAAAGCGTAATCGAACTGAGCCGTTCGACCAAATGGTTTCCAATGCACCACCTCGTGCGCTCCCAACGTTGGCGACAAGCAATTACTTTGCTGTGCTCGCAACCATGGAGGTGGATGTCGAAGAAGTTCAAGCGGTTGCCAATCCGGCGCATGGCAATCGCATTCAAATTATTCCCGTGAAAGCACGGATGCCAAAAGAGGTAGCCACTTCGAAAGAGGCGGCACACTTTTATAAGAAGCGTCATACAACGGTGGAAAAAGCAGAGCGACCAACTCGAATTGGTGAAATCGGAGAGCTCATGGAAATGGATTCCAAAAATGCACTCCACCAGCTTCGACCGGACAAGCTGGTCCAAGCCTATGCGTGCATCCCACATGTGCGTAGGCTGGTACAATTTTGTACTAACCCGGACCAAATCATCCGGGCAGCATTAGATCATCCCATCACCATGCATGGGGTGCTTATTTCATGCATGGAGTCGAATGATCCTGCGTTGGACGAAGTAGCACATCTACTTCTCATCAATCGCGTTTTTGCAGCGCACAATCTCGGCGAAGATGTCACATTTACGACGCGATGGAATCGCCACGTTGGTGGAAAAGTTCCCTCCAAGAGAGCTGTATTGTTCGAGAAAGTGATGCCTTGGTGGAGGTCAGTGCCGGACACTGTTCACGGTTTGACTCGGGCGACCAAAGCTCTCGCATTATTGGAATTGTTATTTATGTCTACTGCCCCGACATTTTACACAAACGATCACTGGATCCACTATCTAACCGATAGACCAGTGATCTGGATTCCGGGTCACCATTGTCGTTTACTCCCCATCAATGTGCTTATCTTGTTGTTACGCTCCGACGTGGGCATAAAGTGTTGGTCGCAATGGTTTGGTGGTAAATGGCAAGGACTTCTCTGTGGCGATATCGGCGAGCTCTCAGTCAATCTCAGTTTTTCTTTGAAGAGAAAGCAACACTTCACCTCTCAAAAGAAGATGGTGAAATGAGGTTGATTGCCGGTCCACTTCAGCGTGAATGCTAAGGGCTCCTCGATTATTCCAACGTGGAACAATATCTCAGCACTCACGGTGAATGTTAATGGAATTCATAAAAATGGTCATCTTTTTATCGACCACATCCTATCACAACACTCCATTTGTTGTGTTCAAGAAACCAAGTTTCACGATCACAACCAACTGGACTCATTTCAGTTTTTATTATCCTCAAAAATGCAGCACAAAATGTTTGTCAATGATCACAACAGTGCTTTTCTCCATCCGACTCAAAACCGCAGTGGCGGCGTCATGACAATCCTTCGTTCGGACTTTCCCGGTTATACAACAGCTGAAGAACTCACCGATCGAAGCATTCGAAATCGTTATTTGGTTCTGCGTCTTCTCATTCACGATGCACCGGTGTATATTCACAATGTATATGCACCGGTCAAGGCCGAGGAACGAGTGAGTTTTTATGAGTTATTGCTTTCCAACACTTTCGAATCGACCGCATCACATATCGTATTTGGTGATTTCAACACACCACTCGATCCAGCTATCGATGCTTCGAGTGGAACAATTCGACACGAACCAAGTCGATTAGCGTGTTTGGAATGGCTTTCACAGTTGGGTGTGGTAGACGCTTGGCGAATCCAGCATCCGACTGAAAAAGTATTTACAGGACCATTACCGCGCAAGAATCGACTTGATTATATCTGCATGTCGGAAGAGCTATTCAATATGGTATACAAAACCTCTGAGTATTTTCGTCCACGACATGCGGGAGATCATCTGGCACAAAAAGTAACTTTTGCAAATCCAACTCAATCACCCGGTCGAGGATATTGGAAATGCTCATTACGACTATTTGAATATCCTAAAGTTGTCGAAGCTATCAAATTGGAAGCGAATTTGGTGCTCAACCAGTTACGGACAACTTCGAATCCCGGTAAAATGTGGGAAAGTTGGAAGACGAAAATCAAGAAACAGCTTCAAGGAATCGAAAAAAAGGTTGCACAAGATAGCCGACGTGATGTTGAGTCTAGCCAGCGTGTTTTGGAAGTCGCAGCAGCTCGATATCGCATCCACGACACCAATGAGTCACGGTACTTTTACGAATCGAGTCTCGAACAATTTCGACTTTCAGTCGAAAACAACGCGAAATACAACCAAGATGAAAGCTTCGACCATCACGTGAAGCATATGGAGAACTCTTCAAAGCATTTTTTTCGCCCTCCGGATAGTTCTTGTCGTCGCGTGCCGATCGAAAATGTTACAAAAAAATGTGGTACCGTGACATCGAACCCGAGGGAGATTATTGACGAATTCAGAGATCATTGGGGTGGTGTCATGGGCTCTGTTTATAGCTCAGAGACCGACTCAAATGTTCCAAGTGACAGAAAGCAAAAAAAGTTACTCGATTCGATTCAAGTTTCACTTGCCTCAGCAGAGCAAGACCGTCTCTCCACTCGGTTAAGTACGACCGAGATGGCGGAAGCGATCAAGCACATGCGGAGTAGTTCTTCTCCAGGTATGGATGGACTACCAGCTGCATTTTATCAGCTTGATCCGGAAACGTTTGGCGAGTGTCTGAAGATCGTGTTCGAATATCAACTGGAAAGAGGAATTTTACTTCGATCACAACGTCACTCGGCAATCACACTTTTATACAAAAAAGGATCACGAGGTGATCCTGGCAACTATCGACCGATCGCACTACTTTGCGTCGATGTAAAAGTACTTTCAAAAGTGTTGGCGTATCGATTGCAACGTTTTTTGCCGAAATTGATCCATCAAGATCAAAAAGCATTCGTGCGAGGAAGGTCAATGCATCACCATATTCGACATCTGACCGACATACAAGACTTGGTCACTCATCGTGGGGAGGAAGCTTATGCGACTTTTCTCGACTTTGAGAAAGCTTATGATCGAGTCAATTGGACGTACATGTTTCGCGTTTTGGAAAAGATGGGCGTTGGAAAAAGTTTTATCGACTGGGTTCGTCTTTTGTACAATAACACAAAGGCGCAGTTGCTGATTAATGGAAATATCACACCATCTATTACACCACAACGTGGAGTGAAACAAGGTGATCCTCTCTCAGCATTACTTTTTCTGATGACGATCGAACCTTTGGGAAATTTACTTCGACAGCATGAAGAACATGGCATTGGGATTAATAGCACGACGGTCGCAACTGGATTATTTTTTGCGGACGATTCGACATTGCTTTCAGAGACACCAAATGGTGTTTTGACGCAACTTGAACTCGTCCAAGTCTATTGCGATGGATCGGGTGCGAAACTCAACTTGAGTAAATCATCCTTGCTCTCGTTGAATCGGACCAAGCCATGTCCACGTATTCCCAATTTGACCATAATGGGTTCGGAGGATTCGGTCAAGTATTTGGGTATTCCGTTCGGCCAGAAACCAACTCACTCGATGGTTATTTCAACTCTCGACAAGCGTTTTTACGATGGGTTTGGTGTATGGTTTCGAACAGCAAGAACTGTTCGTGGTCGACTACTGGTTGCGCAGACGATGATTTTATCACGTTTGTGGCATTACACGATGCACGTAGACATACCAGCAGCGACAATTCGACAGTGGCAATCGATGTTAAATCGATTTGTGCTTGGTCGGAAACACAAAAAAGATTCAAAACATGTTCACCTACTCAGCAAAGAGTTTTTATATCTTCGCCGACAAGATGGTGGACTACAAGTTCCTTTTTTGTTGGGACAACTAAAGCTACAACGTATTCAATTCCTTCAGCAGTTCGCATCCGATGCGTCAACAATTCTTCCTGCGAATTGGACAACAGCTTCGACGGAATTATTACAACTTATTCAACCTCCCTTTGGACCACACAAGCCGATGGATATATTCACCATCGCACCAAATCGACATGGAAAAATGGTTCAATGGGAGAGCATATCATCATGGTGGAAAAAAGCATTTAGAATGTGGCATCAGATGGATTGGAGCATTTCAATATCAGATTTAAATGTTTCACAACGCCGTCAGTACTACATGGAACAGCCGATGTGGTTTCACTGCGACCAAAAATTACATTACGAAGCTGCTACTCGTCATCCGAGTACACACAACGTTTGGTACAATCTTGGCATGGTGGATGAACCACATCGAACATTTCGAAAAACATTTGCTACACTTTTCGACGTTCGAAGTTTGCAAGACTTTTTTCGTGAAAGCGACACATGGCCAACGAAGGAAGATTTCGTCGCCAACTATTACAACGACGAAGAGCTGAACACGTCGGATATGTCTGAAGAAAAGTTGCTGAGTCGACTTTACAATGAAGTCACTCAGATTCTCCAGCGTATCCACTTGACGATTGGTCTCATCACTTGGATTATACCAACCACAAGTGGCAGATCATTTTATGTGGGAGTAACAAGCACGGAAAAGAAACATTATATTCCATCTATTCCACGCTCACAACTCTCACGAATCGTCTGGAACTTCCCGAACCAACCAAGAGTCATCCGATGTCGACACATTGGTCAACACGGGAGAGATCGGACGCACTGGATTCAGAACGAATCCGAACTTTTATGGCTACATCACGGCATCTTCGAAAACGTGTATTACCAATTTTTGGGGATTTACAGTTTCGTCTCGCCTTTCGGATGTTGCCAGTTCGATCTCGTTTCTGGTTCTTGAAGGATATTCAGCCCGACATTATATTGTGCACGCAGACTTCGTGTGGGGCAGTGGAATCCGATCAACATCTCTTTCTCGAGTGCGACCACACGCACAGTTATGGAGAGAGTTACTTCCTAGTTGGGATCAGTTTTTCTCCTTTCGACCACGTTGGACGCATATTGCATGTGCAATCGTACCAACACTACGGTCGGATTGGAAAGAATATTTAGCAATTATATCGGATTTGTGGCTTGCATTGCAAGCGGTGACACTGCACTTCGTCTGGACAGATCGGAATCGTCGTTTGTTCGATCATCGATCAGCAACTCCGACAGTTCCAGCACTTTCCGTGATCTACACCACGTTTAGTGCGCACGTTCGGTACTTTCGGAGACAGTGTTACGACCACGAGGAACGCATTCGGCTTGCAAAGGTACTGGATCAACTCGCAACGCAAGGATCATTTGGCGGATTTTTCAGAAGTCGAAGATCATTGCTGCGGGTACGGCACAGGCGAGTGGAACGGCAAGAGCAACTCTGATCCTAGTCCTAGTTGGCTGGTTCTACTCACCGTAGTGTGGCGCACGCCAATTTGCAAACCACGGTACTTTTGGACCATTTTTACAACTTAACAACCTTTTCACCTTTACAGCCTTTACAAGCTGGACCCAGTCTCGTATTAAGGGTGCTGAGGCTACTACGATACGAGATTATCACCGAGACGACGTTTTATCATCTCTCACAGGTAATTCACGAAACGTTTTTTATATGTATATATGTTATTTAAGATAGCCTAGGCAACTAGAGAAGTCAGTTTGTCTAATTCTAGTAATATAGACACCTTCAACTGTAATGAGTTCACATTATTCTGAAAACGCAGATAAAGATTTTTTAAGTGCGATTGCATGAATTTGCTGATAAAACAATCCATTTATTAAGAGCGTAGCGGCAAAGAACAAAATTGAGATTTTCAAACAACTTGATGGAGTAGATATTTGACCATCAAAACCCGAGCCTATATCGTCTGGTTCTAGAAACATCCTTCAATGGTGTTATGTCAATCTCAAACTACAACTTTTCAAATCCGACCTTCTTACAGTTTTTTAATGAGCTCGGCACCTTTTTACCTTTGCTTTCTCTGCTTGCTCTTAACAAGGCCTCGCATGTAATGCAGAAGATGATGTGCTGAAATCAGATTGAATCAAAGAATGAGAACTGGAACCATTATAGCTCCTTGACAACCTCTCTATATCTCATGTAGGTCTAATGTCAAGTGTGCTACTTCCGAATATTCAGAGCCACAATAGGATGGCAATGGCTTTGCACGAATGCAAGACACCAAAGCGCTCCTGAAGAGTTAGTGATTAATTGTCACTAGATATCGACACATAATAGCTCATGTCACTTCGTGGCACGTTCTCTGCGAGTAATCGGTGTATTCTCAATCAACATTTGAATAGAGGCTGAACGTGACACGCGCAGTATATAGCGACTAATGAGAGCATATCTAAGCACTTGATGATTCTGAATAACCTGGTAAAGTCGAAAATCAATAAGAATCGATTATAATAGACTTGATACTTCGAAAAATGTACAAGTTTTGTTATGATGGCAGCACCATATAAACTTTACCTCAGCGGTAAGAGCCTATCTCCTTAAACTTTTTTAGACAAATTGAATTTTTCTAAATGCCAAGGTTTTTTTAGAAAATAGACACACACACAAATGTTTCATGATGCCGCAATCCTCTAGCCTTATGAGTTGTCAAATGTATGCGCGTGCGCAATGAAAGAAGCACACTTGAAGCATCATATTACACTTTTGAAAGTTTCTTCCATGAAGACATACAATATCATCCTGGTTGTCCTGCATATGCTGTGTCGTTCAGGGACACGGGGCTTTGATACACATGCCATGGAGCCCAGATTTCGGGTGCTACATGTTACCATGCTTCCAAACCGACGTGTATGAATCGAAGGTACTGACACCAGCTCTTTATGGCGTCAGGTGCAGAAGGGAGACTACATTCATTTCGCGTTTCCCGCTTCTGTCGCACAGTCTTTCGTATGTGTATGCCTGCACTTCTGGGACGAGCCCCCTGTTAGCGTACACCTGGAGTACTTCGCATCCCTGAATCTTGAGCTCGATGGAGATGAGATGCATGTGTCGATTATGACAGAGAAACGCTGTGAGGATGAAGCTGAGGCAAACATTCGTCTTAACACGTTGTCCAAGTTTATTCTGGACAAATTGGCGCGTGCGTTCAGGGAGTCAGGCTTTGACGGCTCTGCCCTTGACGCCAGGTGCGTCGGCTTTATGACGCTGCCGACACTAAATGCAGATCGAGATGCAGACCGCGTGCAGATGAAACCGATTTACCACCTTTTCTGTTTCAATCTTGCGCAGTGTATCGGGCTCTCGTCACACCATTGCAGCAGGAGATTAAGGATGGAGACTTTCGTGCAGAAATGCACTGACAGCGTTCACGACTTGACGAAGAGTCACATACGCGTCTCCAACAGGCTTTACCGTGGGTCGGCACCTCAGGCACTTCTTGTTCCAGACGGTAACTACTCATCGTAGGACGGTGGCTACCTGGACCAGACATACTGTGTCTAAGAGTTTAGGGCCCTGGTGTGTGGCTAGGGAGTACGGCTTTCCCGTCACTAAACTGTGCTCCTACGTGTCAGGTGCGAGCTCTCAGGCATTGATGGACATATAGAAGATGGGACCGGCTCGGAGACATACAGATTGCTTCTGTCGCTGCTAATGGGTAAGCATTCGTTCTTAGTCACGAGGAACGCAGCTGGAAGGTTCGACGTTACGTCGGGTAGTCTGACACGCAGCTAAGCGATTACCCCTCTCAGCCGACATATTCTCGCAATGCCTACTCGCTTTTAAGCTTGAATGCCACCTGTCAAGCATCAGTGGTTCTGAGACGGTTGTATCCGAGCTAGCGCACGCTCTGTTCTGCTCCACGTACGTGGACCCGTACGCCGCAATTACTGACTCTCTGAACGTCAACTTTTCTCGAAGAAGCACTCTCCTGTCCTGCTCGCAGCCGCCTGCGATGAAATTGACACGCTGGACCGACGACTCTCCCTTCACAACTACTCAGCCTACCTGGTCACCTGCCACGTTGCATGCCCCGTCGCGTTGATCATGAAAGGCAACTATGCAAATCATCGGCTTCGCTTGCAAGCGAGGTTTCAAAACCAGAGGACGGAGAAGCAGTTGAGTTTGCCTACGAAGTCGAAGGAGATGAAGAGAGTTTGAAACGTAAGGCTAGGGTTGCGTGAAGCTTCTCGAAAGCGGGCGTATTCCTTCAGGCTTGCAGAGGTACTTGATGGAACCTTCGCCGTTGATGCGTATTCAGGCCTTGAGGTAGGCTCGGTATGAAGGCATGTTGTGGGCTAAAGCCGAGTCAAAAAGGGAGGCACAGATGGTCATGACGATCAGCTCGTCGAACATGGTGTCAGGCCGATTGCGGCACAGGAGCCAATCGTTTAGAGCGAGTTCAGCGTCAGGGTGCACAGGCGGGTCGACTTACCCGTCTTGATGGTGTACATGATTCGCGATGATCCGATGTGAGCTGAGACCGAAAACTTGACTACGAATGTTGTGTCTGAGACGTTACAGATATACTGTGCTACGGCGATCACCAATACGATGAGCCTGCATCAGATGCAGAGTCCCGTTGCTTCGTACGTATCTCGAACCGTCCGTCCTAGTCGACGAGTCGTCATAGACTTAGACAGCGTGTTCGGCAATGTGGAGTGCGAATGACGGGATGTCGCCTACATAATTCATCGTCGTGACAGGGATCGGCATGAGAATCGACATGGCTACACAACATGTGGGCGAGAGGTGTCAAATGTCTTCTCGTACGGCGTAGGATGGACTCTGAACGAAATGCCTGCTACGGTTCAGTTTCTCCTGCGCCTCGCACAGCGGAAACACCTGTCCTCTCAATAAGGCGCGTGCGTGTGCCAGCAAGCCCTCTAGCCTCGGTACTCTGCTGTCTCCTTGCCACATTCCAAGCCGCTAACATGGCCACGTTGTCAGCGCGTAGCACCCCTGATTCCTTCTCTCCATCTGTCTCTACCCAACCGGCCGGCGCGTGACCTGCTCCTCCTCTCGCACTCTGTTTGACTTCACATCTGCAAGGCTTATCCACAAAGGCGCACACTTCAAGGCAGATGAAAGCAGAGTTCGAGTCATGCTTCCCGGGCCTGCCTAACAGATTACGACGCTAACGATGGTTGCCATTTTGCGACATGAGTGGAGGCATTACGGCCTATTAGAGAGGCGGTGCGAGCATGGGTTAACGGTTGATTCGCTTAACATGTCGTCGTAGAGAAGTGCTCTGACGTACTGCAGATCGTTCGGTGACCTGACAGCGATGTTAGGCTTGTAAAGGGGATAGTATTGCATGCTTGACAACGTAGACGTGTGCCTATCGTACATCTACTCGCGCTTCCTCTGCGACGCATTGTCAGACTCGCATCTGGCGCAGCAAGGACTGTCTGCCTTGTCGGCTGAACAGGTACCCGCACGAGACGCACCTGGATCATCGCGCAAGATCGCTTGGTGGAAGGCTGGAACGACGGTAGGGTTTTTTCAGTCAACGGTCATTGGGGTGCAGGGTGGTCTGCGTCAGGGCTGAAGGCACGTCGTGTTACTGCATCTCTTTCCAGTAGAGAAGTCTTTGTCGGTGGACATCCGTGAGCTAGCCGGCTACGCCACTTCATGGAGCTATCTCGTGCACGCTTCTGAGTCTTGACGCCTGTGAGACGTAAAGAGCTGCTAGGCGGCTACATCTAATCAAGCGTACTCCATGGTGTAGATGTGCTGCTCGGCATTGGAACAGGTTAGCAGTGTACCTTTTTCGGCGCTGGCCTTCTCACGAGATCCGACGTGGTCCCTGTCTTGCACACGCTCCTGCAGGACATTATTAACTGGTACGACGTCAGACAGAGAACGCATTATGTCGGATCGTTGGGAGCGCTGCTGGTAGTGCCGACTGTTCCCCCTATACTGTTGCGAACGACCTAGAGCCTCCGCGATCATTTAAAGGGAAGTGCCTCGGCTCGACTGAGCAGCATGCTGGTTGTCGTATCCTTTAGCAAGCTGAAAGCTTTCAAAGTGGACTCAGATGACGACGAAGAGACGACTCGTCTGGCCTCTACGTAGTCTTCTCGCCTAGAATGGTCAAAGTGCTTATGTTGGGACTGCTTCACCAGCACGTTCGGTTGGATGTCGAGCAGAGATGGGTAAGCTATCCGAATCCGTCGAGAGGGTTCAACGCCTGCGCCATCATGTGCTTCATGCTCTGTGCCCCACCTACAAATTCAACGGGACGTCGTTCACGTGAAAAGAGGACCGAGTGAACCTTTCAGCGGCTTTGGCGTCTTGCTGAGCGCATCTTCAAAATGTCCGTCGAGTCCCGTGTCATGATGGTGCTGCTGCCGAGTCAAACGATGTATGGCTACTCGATGAGTCCCGATTTGCCTAGGCCCTGAGCCAGACGGTGAGGATGCAACGCTTCACGACTGTGAGAACGACTTCATGCAACGTCTGCAAAGTTATATCTACGCACATGCCTTCTCGCCGCCTGCTCACTCCACCACATCCGTCTACGTCCTGTCGCAGATATCCATCCCCAAAGTCATCACCCTCACCTCACTCTACAGCTGGTTGGTCAATCTCAGCCAGTCTAAAATACGTACGGTCATCACCGAGCTACGATTGCGCCACCCTACCGGGAGGTCGACAGCGACGTGGAGAGCGCGCGAAAAGTTCACGACTGCGATGGTGTGACGCCTGCTTTAGTTCTCACGCATGCGATCGCCGAGATACGCACGATATCGACGCTGGTGAGAAAGATCTCGTTGATGCAGGAGCGCACCATGGAGAAGTTGGGCGATCCATGGCCGGGACGCGGGACATTCAGTTTCTTTTGGCAGATGCAATCTCGTTGAAGATACGTCGTAGTTCACCTTTTCTCTTGGAGGCCAGCACGCTAAATTCCAGGGCAAGAAGGAAGGTATTGCAGGAAGGCCACAGCTTACGTCTGGGAGGTGTGTGCCCGACTTCGTCTCGACTGCGGGAACGGAAAAATCTGTCTGCGGTGATACGTCGACGAGGTGATGAGATACACGCAGAACATGCAGCTCTTCTCCGCGATGATCATCGGCCTGTTTACCTGCATGAGGGATGACTTCGAGTGCGTAGAGTGCAGGAGCTACCAATCAGGCTTGTAGGGGTGATTTAACGCGCTTGCACGGGCTCTGTCTATCCTCGCAGAGGATAGGAAGCCGCCCATTCCTATCCTAAGGGTGCTGCAAAAACCCTTCCAGATGCAAGCCTTTTCAGCGCACAAGAAAGTCATCAGTCCTGCTTATCGATGGACAAGCGCAGAATACTGTCCACGACTACCGTTCCCGGTCCGACATCTTTCGCTCTCTCTGCGACCTAGTTGCCGCGCCAAAGCCCTATCCAGAGTGCGTCTGTCGCCCTGGCCCCAAATGAATCTGTCCGATTGCGCACTCTCGCACCGACGAATGCGGCAGACTGCTTCTCGACGTAGGCGCGATAGGACCAGTCGCTGACGAGGTGTCGCTTGGTAAGCTGAACGTCAACGCATACAAGTTGCACGGGCCACTCAGAACATCGGTCGTGCGAGCAGATTACTCGGTGGAGCAGGCGATCAGTGAACTGTCGGAGGAGCAGAAGTTAAAGATGCGTAGCGGTCCGCCTAAGGCGACGTCGAATTCTGAGCGGTTAGGCGGGAAAAACGGGACATCACCGGTTCACACTAAATTCGGTACTATCGAAGATAGTGTAACAATCAAGACGAAAGCAATCGTCATGCTCAAGTGCTGGTTCAACTCACAACGCTAAGATTATCCGGTGGATCTTCAGAAGTCGAAGATCATTACTGCGGGCACGACATAGGAAAGTCGAAATGCAATTGCAGCTCCCATCCTAGTCTTAGTTGGATGCTGCATTCAGGCAGGTGTGGTGAGCAACAGCTTTGGCCATTTCAGAACCTTTATAGCATTTACACACTCGACACATGCTCTTGTTTTGGTGGTTTGAGTCTACCACACTGTATAGTACACGACACTTATAACCAGGAACTTTTTGCCCCTCTTCTTTTCCGTTAAGGCTTCGCTGATATGCGCATAACAAAAAATATGTAACCATTGAAGGATAGTTCGTTTATTGGCTTACCTCACAGTGTTTTCGGAATTTGGTTAGGCCAATTTTCCATGGAGCAGTAACGGTTTGAAATCCGGCAAAAAATCGTGTATTTTGCTGACGGGGGCTGTAATTGGCCAACTGTCACTTTTAATCTAAATTAGACTGGCATTTTCAGCCAATGCTTGATGACCATTGGAACGTAAGGACAGTGGCCGTCAACTCGCTAGTCAAAATATCAAGGTCATTATGGAACACGCCGATGAGACCGATACTTGCGACCAGCGTCTTCTGCCTGCCGTCCACATACCCCTTGCGATACACATCCATTTATCGCCGGATTTGGTTCAACGAGACGGAGGCAAGTGCTCTTGGGACTGTATAACGCAAGCCAGACCACGAATAATCGCAGTTCTTCCGAGCAAAGTGCTTTGCAGCTCCCTAGAAGTGTACAATATAATTTAGCTCGCCGCCAAATTTTGGGTAGAAGATCACCACGTGTCCAGCCGCAAGGATCACCTCCTCCAGCATGCCTCACTGCGAAACAAAGTCTTGTTGTCTTGCCATGATCTTCCTTGCACAAAACGTTTTTTCAACCCCGCATTTGTTCCGGCAGCTCAAACTGAGACCTTTCTGCCATAGGCCTCGTTCCTGCACAACGATTTTGATGCCCTTCGGTTGTCCGCGACAAGCAAGATCTGGGTGGTCTTTTAGAAAATTCATGCTCTGAAAATTTCCCTCACCCCAGGTGGTGCTTCAGATGATAGGAAACTCACCACCAGGACCCAACTTCATCCGGGTTGCAAAGGCGCAGTGCCCAGTTGCATTGTCAAACGCAAAAACAAGGCTTGCTTTCCGGTTAACTGAGCTTCAGAATGGTGATTGGTCTCTCCTTCACCTGCTTCAGTAAGTGTTCAGCCTCCCACCAACCTTCATGCTGGGTCCCCGAATGCATAATCACACAAGCTTAAGCGGGAAGGTAGGGGTACTGCAACGTTTTCTCATCGTCCAGTGCTAAGCGACCTCCCACATCACCAAGGAAGCCGCTGACATGAATTGAGCGTCCTACCCCTTTCTTGCGCAATGGCTGCTCACCAGCGGGCAACAATAAGCGTTTCAAGCCGTCGTGGGAGGCAAAAGCGCTCTCGTCATGGGTCACAAAATCAAGGGGCGCAGCTCTTCGACCGGCCATGAAACACGAACATTCTCATCATTTCCATTCAAGTCATCCACTACCGGCAAACGCACTTAACATTTATGCATTTGCTCCAAAACTTTTTGACGATAAGCAACCACATCTTCTCGCTCATGCCCATCGACATATATGTGGTTTTGAACTTCACGGAACGAGATATCCAGGGAATGCAGCCAGCGCATCGTGGTCCGTTCTGAAATTGTTGGTGATGTTGCATATCCAAGGCCGTAGAGAATGTGAGCTGTCAATGTATTTGTTTTAATTTTAAATTTGTTCTCCCGAAGATATTGCTGCAAAGGCATTATATAGTCTTCGTCTTGTAAAAAGCTCCGGCGCTTTGCACGTTTCCTTGGCGACACAAATGCAGTTTGCCATCCTTTAGGAACATTTGCGCCCAAATGCGAACACAACGTGTGTGCCAAATTCCTTTGACGGCATTCTCAGATATCAGCTTACTTGCTTCAGGGCGTCTTCTACCCGCCTTACGCATACGCAAATATACAAACCAGCAACCCTAAGATTTACTGCTGCTTGCGTTTTCTGGGGATTCTGGTTCCCATAGCCACGATCTGCTCAATGGTCATGAAAAGTTGCGATCTCCATTCTTTGCGCGTCGTCGGCCTAGCTTGCGTTCACTTCACCAGCTGCCCAATACTTAGTCAGAGACCAGCAACCAGCGGCAGCGCGTCTGATTGCGGTGGTTTTTCGCGCTGTCGTGCGTGCCGAGTTATTAAAAAAGCGTGACGGTCTATTTGACAATTCGTCTGGCTGCGCGGCTCTCATTGCCGCCAGGAATGTTCTTCGTATGTTTTCTGCAACGCCTTCAGCTTCTTTTCCTTCAGCGTCCAAATTTTCACCCAGAGCCAGAAATTCGTCCTCCAAACTACAACTGGCGTCATCAGAGCTACTAAACACGACCACAGCATGTTCATCCATCTTTCGACGCTTACTTTCCACAGCCATTTTGGGCCTAGCCTTCATTTATTGATGGGTCTAGTAGGACGCGGCATTAGGTGGGGAAGAACAGAAGCTCGGATGCGGTGGCGAAGCCTCGTTCAGTACGGTTCTGGTCCACACAGGTAGAGGGACCCCTATATGATAATGAATTGGTTCAAGCAAGTAGCGTGACCCCTATAAATCAATTCTTTGATAGAATTGGCCACTGCACTCACCTATTGATGGTTACAAGTGTCGTGCACCGTAGGAGTATCAGCGAAACTGTATATTATTATTTCGCCCAGGTATTTGCACGAAACGTTTTTGTAACTGTGTGTAAATTTGTTGTGCAACAAAGCCTGGGCAACTAGAGAAGTATGTTGGTCTAATTTTATTGAAAAAGGCACCTGCAACAGAGAATGAAACCTACAACTATCAAAACACATTGATAACATGCGGTGTGTGAGTTATGGTGGATTGTAACCATGACGGTAGCCACACACCCGTCATTAAGCAAAAAAAATACTCTTAATACTACGGCGTTGCCCATATCAAGGTGAATGCACCAGTTAGTCAAACTGAGACTTAACTTGTTAAAAGGGACGCAGCTGTACGACAGTACCACAATGCACAAAGACGATGCAAGTAGTGAGCTATAACACGTTGAATATTACGCAAGTTCTTCGCTTTGTGATGCAGCGCAAATGCACACCAATAATGGATGTCTTGCTCATGGCAGTATCGCGATAGAGTGGGTATATGGTCGAGGCAATGTACAAGTATGGAAGCTACTTGATTTTTGGGGCTTTCGACTGAGGTATCGATATTCCAGTCAGAATAAGTCTTCACATTGCACATCTGCACGAATGGTGTTAGGCGAATGCTGGTAACCTCTCTTGCAAACAAATTCTTGTACTACAAAGGGCCATCGGGCAAAGCAGTTCGAGAGAAAAGCCATGTATAACAAGCCGAGAGGACGTGGAAAGATTCTAGATAGAATCACAGATGTTCATCGAGATACACAAACAGCTTCATTTTTCTCGGAGCCCATCCTTAAGGAAGAGAGCGAGCCGAAACCGACCGTACGGTATCAAAGATGTACAACGAAAACGACTGGAGATTACTGAGAAAAAAGAACCGCCCTCAGGTGGCGTATAACCGATCAAATAGCAAGGAGAACGCTATAACAAGGAAAGCAACGCGTACGAGAACTTGAAGAAGATAAAAACGCCAAGAGACACAAATTTGGGATCTTCGGCTGCAGTGAACTCGCACGGAGAAATGTATCTTTCTCAGAGTAAGAGTGAAAGTTAATTAATAATAGAAATGCAACGGCCTTCATTCTCATAATAATGATGTCCAATGTCGACTCGATTCCTGTGCTTTAGCCTCTTTTTCCTTAAGTTGTAGAGTACCACCACTATTTTCACAGCTTTTGCTACACATTTTCGGGAATTTATGAGTAAACCCATGCGTTTTCCATGATCTCATCAACTGATATACCTTACTACAATAAGCAAAATGAGGTCTACGTTTGCAAATGAAACTGTATCAAGGCTGGGAATCAGTCATGCACTATTATCAGGCTATATTCAGGAAATGTACTAGTGGAGATACTACGTCACCGCTCGGTGTGTCAACGTCTCTACCTACCGCTCATTACAAAAATAAGTTTTGCACATTATCGTGAAGTGCCTGAGATCATGGTCGCTGCTCTGTAAAAACGTGGGCATTGAGGAGAGCACCCGCCGAGGAGAAGGCATATGATTATGTGGAATCTCAAATAAATTTGAGGTAAACCGAATGTTGAGCGTGAAATACTGCTGCCCTGGCAACGCATAAAGCATTTCCGTGATTTGAGACCTCTGACACGAAAAGATAACTTGAACTTTGAAAACGTATATCAAAAGGTGGGATGGTGTAGCAAAACCGTTCATTCAGTGCAATACTTGGAGCATGATTTAAATAAATGAAGGAAACACGATATAAATATATCTGGAGGTGCACGCGGATATGGAAGCGATTCAATTGCATGTATTATTGAATACAGGAAATGATGACCTTGGTTTTGATCACATAATGGTTTCGCTTAAAAAAAGACGGTTTAGGTCAGTATTTTTGCAGGAGTATATTTGAAAAAGAAAATGGCCGTTTTGACAATGAAACCACTTTGCATGCTTGTGTCTATGCTCACTGTATACCATATCTACCTTGTGCCTCCTGCTAATTGTTCACGTCACGCAATCAGAGCAGAGATTATGGCCGCTTACGTATGCTACAACTTTTGGTAGAATAATGAAGCTCGTTCAGGTTGTGGGACTTGCAAACAAGCCGTGTCCCCTTCCTGCAGGGCATCCTCCTCAATCGATTAGGAGTCGCTATAACCCTAGCTAGATGACGTCATGTTTTCTAAGTCGACTATCTCAAAAAATGTGCAACGATTCCACTGCCCATAATTTCTTGTAGCCCCATTTTTTCATGTATATATGAATGTTTTGAAAGTATGCGAAGTACACGATACATCGATATTCTTACAAAAGTAGTATAGTAGGCTCATTGGACTCTTACGCGGGGTTCGTGAACTTTCAGCGACGCTTAAGATAAGGTCACCAACTGAATAGTCTGATTGGCTCAAAGACTGCGCCAACATCATCTTTCCTCTTGCTGGAAGACCCGCAATAAGTGTGCAGATTGATGTGCCGCTGTGTAATGCGGGTGGATAGTGTCTGTGACCGCGAATTTTCCAACTTTGCTTCTGCTAGTGAGCACTTGGCATGTCAGATTGGTTCAAATAGCAGTTTGGTGAACGATTCAACACATCAAACGTGAATTTCGGGTGTAGTAGACCGCAAGTAGCATCCTCGCGCGGTACACATTAAGTTTTCTCTTGTATGCCTTATGTAATTCCATCAAAGACACCATAGCCGTCAACTTGTATCAGAAATGAATAGTTGAAGCTTCACTATCATATGTTTATTGGGTCGTAAGGTTAGCTAGATTCCGTATACAATCATTATGATACCGAAATACGAGTCAATATTGTGGATAGAAACCCTAAACGGATCTGATTTATGGGTTGTATTAGTACTTTGGATGGCTAGAATACTGCTAACTGTTGATCACATGCGGAGGAAGACGGATACTGGCATAGCTGAGAATCTTTGGACGATCCACATTAAAGTATCGAATCATCGTCATCACAATTGCTTACAGCTGCATCCCTGCGCGACCGACAAGTAGAAGTATCGAAAGTAATACCGTTTGTCCTCGGACCTGAGTGAGTCAGCTCTGAGAGATTTCCTTATGCGCTCTACAAGTCAAGCTTTTGGAATCACCACGACACGACATCTTGCGTCTACTTCCGATTTTTAAAGCTCTATCTCGATTGAGTGCGTACTGTAATAATGAGACAAAATTAAACTACTTGGAATGGATCTTATACTAATCAACTCAGAGAGTTCCCTCTCAATCTTCTGATGGAGACTCGACCAGCGTTCGATCAAAATCGTGGTAGGGATAACACAACGCAAGTGCACTTGCAAAGTAACCATTCACAATGGCCAAGCACATCGAGAAAGTATTCAAAGATTGATGTCAACCAGCAGATAGAAGGATTCGAAAATTCATGCACCTTCACATGATTCGAAAAGCAAAAAATATGATTTCAATACAATCAATGCGTTGCCTCGTATGTCTCGTAACATTCGGTCTAAGCGTCCTTCTGTTATGTGTTCTGACTTTGCTTCCACTCCAAGTTACGAAAACGTCGTGGCCCTTATATTTTTTGTGGGAACAAATACACAAGATATTTAAGTAATAGATCCTGATCAAAATCTATACTCTCATGTGATCATTTATTAATACAAGATCCATCGCCCCTAGAATATTCTAGCAGCCTTGCAGTTAGTATCTGTACACTTCAGGTGCTTGAATGACCAAACTTTTCGCAGCGATACGTACCTCAATAATGTTCTTCCGATCGATTTAGCATATAGCATATTGAAGCAGGTCAGGGTGAGAACATCACTTCCAGTTCGCTAATGATATTGCATGCAACAAAGACGACGATTGTGTTATAGCGTCCACGCTTTGAATCAGTCTGGTACTAAGCAATAGACTTTTAGGAAACTATCTGGATTCTGTTAGCCAAAAAGGGTCATGTAGTATCGAAGGTACGGCTTATTTGCATAGTGCAATGCTTTGAGCCGTTTCTGTAATGGGTCGAGAAGTCCAATCAAAGATGTCGTAATGGTGCGAACGGTCCAGCCTTTTCCAAGGCTGAATCAAAATAGTTAGATTGTTGACAGTGGACTATGTCCGTTAACAGCTCAGACTATTCACATTGGATCAGTAGTGCCCGCTGGGGAAATAAACGAATCCCAATACTGGCGCATACTACTATCTAGTGGCCAGTGTCGTGTGTAGTTCATAGCGAGGCGGATGATAGGGGGGAAATTCCTCACCACACACACCAGCAGAATCAAAAGATCGTCAATAATACCTATTTCAACCTACAACCGCCATTTCAGCACGTATTTGGTCAATTCAATCGCATTCTAATTGGCGCTGACTGTAACGATCATTGTGCTCCAGCTCAGTAGCAGTCACAGCTCAGCACTTCTTCAATCTTGCGGCTTGCCTGGTGAAGTATGGTATATGCTCGGGTTTTAGATGCAGGCTTCTATGTTGGAGAAACGTTCATATCTTCTTCTGCTCAAAGAAGCATTACAATCAAGTCAATACTTGCCACAAAGTCCCTTGAGCGGTTAAACATTCAAGAGAGGCGTTTTACTGACTAGATGATTTAGTCGCTAAACCTCAAGCGTTTCAATTCTGTAGAATCTTTTTGGACCGGGTAAGAGCGATGTGGTTAGACAGGTAGAAAGAAGCCTTGAATAGGAGGACCAGAATCCATCAAGCATGAAGTAATGCCACAACATATATCCTCCAGATTACTATACTGCTGCCGTGTGCGCATGCATTTGTGTAGTGTCGCTCGGAATCATAAAAGGCAAATAGTAACAAAAATAAAGTACAGTAAGGATCTTAATCGAAAGTCCATAGAACACTTGGTTGATAGATCAAGTCATCTTTGATTTATGTAGTACCAAAGGAAAACATCGGATAACGTTCGATAGCTAGAAACCTTTGTTACATATGCTTATTGAGCAACTCCTATTTGTGTCCTATTATCACAATTTTTCGCTATCGAGTCCGCATTGAGTCATTTTAACTTGATGTGTCACTATTAATTCGTACTTAGGACGTAAGGTTGCGCGCGTCTGCAGCGTTTATTGCCTTAAGTTTCCGTTAGGTATCGCTTTTGAGCTAAAAATGTGTGGTCAGTTGCATGTTTGAGAAGCAAAAAGAACAATAAATCGGGGGTACCATTTGATGAGCTGTTTGCATTAATTAGAAGTAAAATATACGATATCAGCGTATTTTTTAATTTTATGTTCGCCTCATCGACTCCATTCATTTCTAAATTTCCACATGGAATTGAAAAACTGCTTTCTTCGACTTTATGGCGCGCTTCTTTGTGTTTTGCTCGTAGCACGCATCGATGCATCTTCCTCGCTCGTAGGGAAAGTGGACAACGAGTTGGTGGATGCGATCCGTCAAGTGAGGAAGTATAAAGATAAAGACAAGTGTATGGCCCTATTCGACTTTAGTGGATCTTTGGCATATGGTTCGCTTGGAGGCGCAATTTTATACTATCAGATTGACCAGATGAAATTCGGTTTTACACCCATGAAGTTTCGTGAAGCATTTTACTTCTCGCCCAAACATACAAAGGCGTGCATTGAAATGAATTTGCTGGCTATTGATCAGAACAACCTTGCAATCCCTAGTGCGAATCTCTTTCGCGCGCTGCAAACGCAGTATACCTTGTTGTATGATAAGATGTATGGAGCTGAGAAAAAGTCGTTGAAAGAGGTGAAAATTGAGGCTGAGTACGAGCGATTCAGACTATTGATGTTCTTTTACCATCAGCAATTCAGTAGAATGATACGACGTGGGAAAGGATGTAGAGCGCTGCAAAAATACCAATCAAGTAGATGGTGGATGTATTTGGATATGAATACCGTCAAAGAGATTTTAATTGAAGTGGCTAAATATGAAGCTGATAAAATGCCAAACGTGGATGGTATGGTCAACATTGATGGTCAATCTGCACGAGTTGATTATAAGTTTGATTTCAAAATTCACACAGAAACGATCGATCTGATCAAAATTCTCAATAAAGAAAATATTCATACAGTCATTATGACGGGAGCTGAGAACACTATGATTTCATATTACAATGATCAAGTAATTCATGCTAAATCTGTGTATGGCGCGCAATACACCGAGCATGAAGCTCAAGTCTCTTCCCAAACATGGTCAATTCCAAGTGCAGTGTATCACTCGACATCATCGCAAACAGATACGCCTGAACCGAGTCCACCTACTTTCTTAGGATATGGCAAACCGGGCACTATATTTCCAGTAGTATACGGAAAAGATGAGATACTCCAGCAGATTATGGAGATGCGTGGATCCGAACCGTGCATTGTATTTGCTGACTCGATATCAGATTATGGCTTGGTCCGTAATATGAAGAGAGGCGTGATTGTTGTTGTTCAAAACTCGGGAAATGGAAAGCTATACGAGAAAGTCATGAGTGAACATACTGCAGTGAAAAAGCACCATGTGAGGGTTTTCAAGCAGCTTGTACGAGGTAGCGGGAATTAGATTAGTAGCGCGAGTCATGCTTATGAAGCTTATGGCAGTACTTCATTAGACTTGCAATAGCTCAGCGAATCACTTTGCTCTGGGTCATTTGCGAAAGACCTTTGTTACCAGCGATTCGAACATCGTTTCTTGAAGGTTACAGAAATTTTTAGTTGTGGGTGATGCAACGCCGCTCTTCCTATTCCCCTACATCTGCATACTCTTTGAGCAGAGGAACTTTTTTTGACTATGCGATCAACCGCAAACGAGTAAATGATTCGCATTCGTTATTTTCTTTTGTTGAGACTGCTTCTATTCTCGCTGATGTTCGCGACCGATAACTGCACTCTTGTAAGCTTGTCACCCTATCAGGTGCTAATGGCGTCTCTAGTTTCTGTCTCACAGATGGGATGGTGCGATGCGTTCTCAGCTTGTCGTGCACATTTGCTGAATAATGCGACGGTGATAGTGCTTGTTAGACCACGGTGTAGTCTAATGTAGTACTTTTCTAGTCAAATTGGATGAACAACCACACAAGCATATTACTCAACATATTTGCAAACATGCGTCGCTGTATAAACCTAGCATGTATCTGCTTTCGTGGCGCTTTTTAATGGCACAAAGTCACTCCCTTTGTCACAACGCATGTTTTTAGACACGATACACATTCGGGTCAATTGATAACACTCGTAAATATTTCTGCATGATAATACACTAAATAGCTGTTTATGAGAGCACAAATTGCGGAATTTGTAACCCACAAGATATGCGCTTCTTGCCTCAATGGTATCAATTGAAGGCGTTTTTATGGCTAGAATTAGACAACGGACGTTCTCAACTATCGAGGCTACCTTGGGTAATAGACACATATACATGATATTTGCATGCCGCAATCGTACCAATCTCATAACGAAGGAACATTTATTTTCAATAAAAACAACGATGCGAAACATGGTATACAGTCAGCATTTGTTCAACTGAACACAAGACATGCCAAATTAGTCAGATGTTATTTTCTCTGGCCATTCAAAGACATGGGGATTCAGTGGGCACGTCTGATATGAAATTATGATGCATCCAACAGTACGTGTGTCATCACAGTCCCTGCCTATATCTATGCACCTAGCGGTCGTCTCGATTAGCCTTTACGACCTGGTCAGTAAGCTGTTTTCAGTGGAATTTTACATCAACAGCGGTGCTCGTACGCAAAAATGAAGCACTTTACATTCAAGCCAAATGGCTGACAAGAGCATGCTCCCAAGGCTATCCATTGGGTCAACACACATGGATAAATCGTGTACATGGATTCTGGACTAGACTAAAATCACGTTCGATACAACGAAATATTGACTGTGAAAGATGGATAAAAGCAAATGATGAATGAATTGTGATTTCACGTAGTTTTTCCTTTATCGTGAAGTCAAACATGTTAAAGCTTTGGAACAAAGCCAATGACTTCCAATACATCGTTCATGGTTTGCGATATGAGAGATGCGGTGGGTAGCAATTATGATAGTAGTTATATATGTACGCAAGAAAGCGCGTCGTCATCAAACAAAGGAATACCTTCCAACATGCCACGTTGCCCATATCGAGGTGAAAGAATCTAAGCACCTGATCTTCTACCGCATACAAATGAATCATTGACGCAAATAAAGAACTCGAACTGTTCTGTATGCAGTACGATAAGGAGCTTATGCACAACATGATGCAAGAATTAGCCATTACTCGTTGCATCGTACGCACATTGACGAATCTTATGGTGCAGCAAAAACTCACGCCAAAAATGGGTGTCTTGATCATTGCAGTATCGTGAAGTGCGTATATGGTCTGGAGAATGTACAAGGATGGAAGCTGCATGAAAACTGAGAATTTTGACTGTGGTGTTGATAGTGCAATCATAAGACCTCTTTTGATCACAATATGAGCACAAATGACGTCAGACTGGAAGTGATCATTTCTTCCTGAATCATAGATAAATATAGATATGAGCCAAGAGTCTGGACTACAATCATTAGAAAGGTACAAGGAAAGCTATCCGCTTCTTCCTCTTTGCGTAATTTCCACTCTTGGCGATGAAGAGCTACGGAAATGTCACTCGGATTTACAGCTTCTGCTTGAAGAGCTCACTCTTTCAGCCGACGATGTACAATTATCGAAATACGCTTCCCGTCAACTTTTCATCGTCCAGTCAACACTGCGAGAGTCGGTAGCAATGAAGCGCATTGCCACTTTATTGGCATCAAACGAAGATTCTCCATTTTCACCCGTTTTGGATCAACAAAATGCTACCACCAATTTCGATCGGATGAAGCAGTTTGAGCGAAATACAATGGATTACAAGCCAAGAGAACGTGTAAAGGCTTTGAAAAAAATCACAGATGTCCATCGAAATACACAAAACAGCTTTGTGATCTCCTCTGTGAGTCCAGGATTAAGGAAAAGAGCAAGTCAAACGCGACAGCAAGCCATTAAAGATGAACAACGAAAATCAAAGGAGATTATTCAGCGAAAGAACCAACGCCAGGTGGCGTATAAGCGATTGTTAGCACGTCAAAAGCTTCAGGAAGAAAAGCAACGCTTACGAAAACTTGAAGAAGAAAGAAAACGGCAAGAGACACCAAAATGGGATCATTCAGCTGCAGTGAACTCGCGCGAGGAAGTGTATCTTTCTCAGAGTGAGAGCGAAAGTGAGGTTAGTAACTTTTCGGAAAGCGACGAGGAAAGTGAAAAAGCAATACAAACGCTTCTTCCTACTTTACAAGAAACTCCTGCGGATACAAAGCCCGGGCTTGTTATTCAAGAAACTGCTTTGGATAGGAGCTTAGAGGAGCACCAATCTGATCAGGATGATAGCAATTTCAGCATTATGGATGAAACAATCGAGGATCATGTAGAAAGAGTAAGCTCGCGTGAAGAATACGCGTGTCGACTACAAACTCTTATGCGAAAACAGCATCAAGCAAAATGCGAGCAGCTGGCATCAGAAAAGTCTCATCGTGAAGAAGCTGAAGCACGTCACGTCCACGAACTCACGAGTGATCCAATTATCAACGCCGAAATGGTAGAGAAGCAGGATGAGGTAACGTTCTATAGTCCTGAAGAAGTAGCACCCAATATCGACTCGACTCGTGTGCCCAGGCCTCTTTCTCCCAAAGTTGCAGAGTATCACCGCTATTTTCGCAACTTTTACTGCATATTTTCGGGAATTTATGAGCAAACGCACACTTTATCCACGATCTCATCAACTACTTTACCACAGCAAGCAGAGCAAGTACTACGTTTGCAAATGAAACTGTATCAAGGCTGGCAATCAATCATGCAAGATTATCAGACTGTATTCGGAAAATGTACCAGTGAAACTACTATTTCACCGCTCGGTGTGTCAACGTCTCCATCGACCGCTCATTACCGAATAACGTTTGCAGATCGTCGTGAAGTGTCTGAGATCGTCGTCGCTGCTTTACAGAAACTTGGGCCTTGGGAAGAGCATCCGTCCGGTTTAGGACTCAAAACAACGTGGAATCTTCTATGGACTTGGAGTAAGCCGAACGTCGAGCGGAAAACGCTACTTTCTTGGCAGCGCGTCAATCATTTTTATAATTCGAAAGCTCTGACACGGAAAGATAACTTGAAGAAAAGTATCACCAAATATATCAAAATGGGTGGGAAATTGCGATCGGAATACAAAACTCTCATGCCAAAAACCTTTCTGTTACCTCAAGAATATGTCGCTTTCATCGAAGCCTATCACAAAACCCATTGCAAAGACGAGTCCACTACCCAAAGTCCCCGAGCAAATATTTGGATCATGAAACCGGTTGCATCGTCGCGTGGCCGTGGAATCTCACTCGTCAATGATCTCAATCAACTCATTTATGGTGAGAATGTTGTGCTCCAGCGATATGTAAATCGTCCGCTTTTAATCAATGGCTATAAATTTGATCTTCGTTTGTTTGTGCTCGTGACATCTTTCAATCCTTTGGAAGCATTTTTATACGGGAAAGGTTTTGTTCGATTGTGTACGCGTTTATACGATCCAGAAAATCTCGCCGATTTATTCATCCATTTGACAAATAGCAGCGTGCAGAAGGCGAATGTAGACGCAAGCGATACAAAATGGTATTCCGAGCACAACGATCCACAAACCGCGGAAGAAGACGTTCGAGAGACTGGCACAAAAAAACCACTTGACTATTTGTGGAATTGGCTTGCTCGATCTGGAGCGAATGTCCAAAGCGTCAAAGATAACATCAGTAAAGTAGTGTTACTATCTCTTCTTTGTGGGGAAGACCACATCGCGCATCAAGTCAACAGCTTTGATTTGTATGGTTTCGATATTTTATTGGACGCGGACCTGAAGCCTTGGCTGATTGAGATAAACGCATCGCCTTCTATGGCTCGCGAGAATAAACTTGACGTTCAAGTAAGTAGATCACATTATTGTTCTAGCAACCATACTGTGCCGTTTTGTAGGTGAAAGATGCACTGATGTATGATACGATCAAACTGGTGAATCCATTACGCTTCGACCGTTATCGACTAGTTGATATATTGGGCAGAAGGCTGAGCGAGATGCAGAAAAGCGTGCAGCGAGTCCACAGAGGTAATGTCGGTGCCAAAGTAGACGAAGAGAATCGATCGATTCGTCAAATGAATCTTGATCTGACCGCTATTTTGGACGGCCATGTTCCTCGATGTTATGGAGAAATGCCCTCTCATCTTGGCCACTACGAACGAATTTGCCCCCATACGTCGATGTACAATCAGGTGCTGAAATCTGCTTGTCTTCTCATTACCATCTCGATTAACTGTTGACTAGTTGAAAAAGCTGAAAAATGGTCGAAAAATAGCTACAACGCTGGCGGAGGAATGCAAGCAACAACAATAATGATACTCTCTAGAATGTCTCTGCCCACCACGAGACTCGTCATGTCTCCTCGTTCCAATTGTACACCTCGTTTTCAGAAACAAACGTTTCTGTGACAACATGCCAACAGATATCGTTTGAGCTCTCTTCGCTTACCATGATGAACGCAACGATCGAAACGTTTAGAGACAAAAGCACCTATTTATGTCATGAATTTGGAATTGTATGAACTGAGAGGCACTAAAGTCTATCACATCTATGAGATCAATAAAAAGCTGAAATGCATTTAGCTATGTATCATAGAGAATACTCACCGCGTTCAGCTCTGACTGGACCCACATGCACCAGTGAATCTGACAAGTAGTACATCTAGTACGCGCTAACTATTGCATGATTTGTTGCTACCTGAGTATATGCTTTAGTCTACTTGATTCCTTGATACAACGAGCTGACTTTACTACAAGTCAAATCACATTGAAATGATTGTTGGCGAGTAATTTCTCATATGACAAAAGAATTGGTAATTGAGAGGACACCGCAATGGGTTTACATGTTGAGAACTGAGTCGTACATTTGGAAGCTTTCTGTGCGAAAGAAACGATAATGCTCGCTGGCATTGCAAGGTAAGAAAACGGAAATTCAGATATATTCAACGCTTCAAGAATATCAAATGCTCGTTGTAGCCACATCTCAAAGTCGAAAAGTAGAGCTGTCACTATCCAAACGCTTGAGGGAAAGAGTTGAAAGGAGAATACCGTGATGGACTAGCTAAGCGGTCAATAAGATTGTCGTAAGGCACCCATGTACCCTTTTCAATGTACTGCTTGTAGACACGGACAGCGCCATGGTGATCTTCTACATCAGAATGGTATTTCATGACTGCGTCATGGATGGGAAAACTTCCCTCCTTCTCAATAGCGATGACTATGCCCTCCGTCATCGAAAGGAGCATGCCATAATCCGATACTAAGTCGGCCAAGACAATGCATGGCTCAAGGCCATGTATCTCCATTATCTGTTCAACAATGTTGTACTTTCCTACTGCGATTGGAGGAATGGTATCCGGTTGAACGAATCCGGCAAATATGGTCAATTCCAAGGAATTTTGTGCATAAGCTTTTGGTATACCTTCTACAGTCGATTCTGATACATTGTGAGTATATTGCACGCCGAACGTAGACTTGGCATGAAGGGCTTGTTCATTATAATAAGCAATCATAGTGTGCTCTGCTCCGGTTAGAATTGCTGTATAGATATCATGCTCGTTGAGAATACGGATCAATTCCACTGGTGCTTCATACAATGTAAAGTCAAACGCATATTCGACATGTGCTCTTTGTTTTCTGATAGTGACGATACCTCCCACCTTCACATTCTCGTTGTTTGCCGCATTGTACTTTCCCGTCTCATACGCTAGAGTCTTCACAGTTTCCATCGGCATATAAATCCACCATCTGCTTACTTGATATCGTTGCAACCTTTTGCATTCGCGGTTTTTCTCAACCATTCTGGCAAATTGCTGGTGATAAAACAACATCAATAACCTGAATTGGTGGAAGTGCTGCATCCTTTTTATGTCGTCGAGAGACTTGACTTGCTTCAGGTCGTATAAATTCTTATATAAACCATGAAGAGTAGCGTAAAAGCTGGCACTCGGTATAGTATTCCCCTTGTCATCCACCGCCAAAATATCGCTTTCGAGGCAGTGCTTCGTGTCGCTTGTAGACAAGTAAAAGGCCTGGTGGAATTGTTCCGGGGTGAACGCAAAGTTCATATGCTCAATCTGATAATACAAAATCGCAGTTGTAAGCCGGCCATGAGATAAAGCCCCGCCAAAGTCGAATATGGCCATGCATTTCTTTTCTCGCGTAATCACGCGTTCGATCGCGTTTAATACATGCGGACTCATACTGCTTCTGAGTGACTGCAATACATCACCGCGTGCCGCCAGCACGTGAGATAGAAACACAGCACAAAGCTGAAGGCGGCGGATTGAAAAAGCCATATGGAAAATGAGAAAATGAGCAGATTTTGTGGATGAAACTCAGATGCCGCTACATTGTCCATCAAACACATAGAACAATGCATGGAGGAGATGGAGTCGTGGTACACCACGTCCTTTTCTACAATTGAGTTCAGGAGAACAGTCCATTTATTAAATGGATGGAATTCTTAAACGGTCTGATATATATTCATGATATGCGATCTCGAGAGTACGAGTAGAAAGTAACTTTCTTAGTCACTGACGAGTGTGAAGGACATTGAGATACTCTTTCACAAAAGACGTGACACTGTTTCATGCTTCCTGTCGCATAAATACACATTCCCTTTGAAATTACATACACGAATGAGCCGAGTGTGATGCTTCACTTCAAAACGGACTCATTCAGACCGGATTTGGAAGCACAAAAAGCGTCGGAGATTCTTTGGATAGATACAAAGCATACTCAATTGCTCACGCAAAACGAAATGGATGGAGACCACACAACACGATGACAACGTTTATAAAGCACAGTAAGCGAATAGTAGGCGAAGGAGCCTCTGTGAACCTTGGCGGAGACGATATGCAGACAATTCAATAGGATCCGTTACGAAATGAATAGCTCATTTCATAATCAGTGAATATGACTGGAAACCATAATATAAGTTCTTCCAAGTGGATAACGTATTGCAAGCACACTATACTAAATAGCAAACTATATGATCTTATATCATTCTCATCGCACTGGCTGTACGCATTGATACATTCAAACGACTCGTATCCCATTGCGTTATGATTGCTTTTGACAGGTAGCTAAACCATAATATAAGTTCTTCCAAGTGGATAACGTATTGCAAGCACACTATACTAAATAGCAAACTATATGATCTTATATCATTCTCATCGCACTGGCTGTACGCATTGATACATTCAAACGACTCGTATCCCATTGCGTTATGATTGCTTTTGACAGGTAGCTAAACCATAATATAAGTTCTTCCAAGTGGATAACGTATTGCAAGCACACTATACTAAATAGCAAACTATATGATCTTATATCATTCTCATCGCACTGGCTGTACGCATTGATACATTCAAACGACTCGTATCCCATTGCGTTATGATTGCTTTTGACAGGTAGCTAAACCATAATATAAGTTATTCCAAGTGGATAACGTATTGCAAGCACACTATACTAAATAGCAAACTATATGATCTTATATCATTCTCATCGCACTGGCTGTACGCATTGATACATTCAAACGACTCGTATCCCATTGCGTTATGATTGCTTTTGACAGGTAGCTAAACCATAATATAAGTTATTCCAAGTGGATAACGTATTGCAAGCACACTATACTAAATAGCAAACTATATGATCTTATATCATTCTCATCGCACTGGCTGTACGCATTGATACATTCAAACGACTCGTATCCCATTGCGTTATGATTGCTTTTGACAGGTAGCTAAACCATAATATAAGTTATTCCAAGTGGATAACGTATTGCAAGCGCACTATACTAAATAGCAAACTATATGATCTTATATCATTCTCATCGCACTGGCTGTACGCATTGATACATTCAAACGACTCGTATCCCATTGCGTTATGATTGCTTTTGACAGGTAGCTAAACCATAATATAAGTTATTCCAAGTGGATAACGTATTGCAAGCACACTATACTAAATAGCAAACTATATGATCTTATATCATTCTCATCGCACTGGCTGTACGCATTGATACATTCAAACGACTCGTATCCCATTGCGTTATGATTGCTTTTGACAGGTAGCTAAACCATAATATAAGTTATTCCAAGTGGATAACGTATTGCAAGCGCACTATACTAAATAGCAAACTATATGATCTTATATCATTCTCATCGCACTGGCTGTACGCATTGATACATTCAAACGACTCGTATCCCATTGCGTTATGATTGCTTTTGACAGGTAGCTAAACCATAATATAAGTTATTCCAAGTGGATAACGTATTGCAAGCGCACTATACTAAATAGCAAACTATATGATCTTATATCATTCTCATCGCACTGGCTGTACGCATTGATACATTCAAACGACTCGTATCCCATTTATTGCTTTTGACACGCTTTCGCTTGTAGAGTGTTGTACATCTCGATCCATAACGTCTTTGGAACGACACAGTAAAACAGTCGAAAAGGCGTCAGCAACTCCAGTGGGCCTTTGCGACATGCACGCAACCGTACCACATTGGATGTTCTTTGAAAGTGTCCAAACCACTTGTCGTCGAGTATGGAGACTGAATGGCCAACGCACAATTTTCAGTCTTTTCGTAATTGCATCAAACGTCTTCTTCTTCGATCGAGAACGACGGCGTCTGCAATGGACGAGTTTGAGTCTTCTTCGAAGCTGAAAGACGCGTTTACTTTCGATGGAATCGGCTCTGATGTCGGACTCACATCGAGCCAGGCGATGGAATATTGTGTTGGCGATTGGACGCTTTCAGAAGAGAGTTCGAGTCGTTCTTTCTCTCTGGCAATCACATTTGCGATCCGTGTGGACGATATGGACTCGTTACAACTGGGAGAGGCGCTGTGGAGTGGAGGAAGCAACTGATCGACAAGGTTTTCTGAAGGCTCGGAAAATGTCGAAGCGCTATGTAGTGAGATATCGAGCTTTTCAAGAGATTCAGAGAGTGATTTTGAGTCAGGTGAATTGGATGACGGCAAGGAATACTGCGTGATCGAAGGAGCCACGCTTGACATATCGCTATTTCGCGAAGAAGAAGCTTCGGAGAGATCGCTTTTAGAGTGTGTAAGCCGTTCAGAAGGAGGGCTCAAAGTTGTATGGAAGTGCTCGTTGGAGCGTTTCGGGTTGCAGTCGTAAGGCTTTATGGACTCGGTGAAAGAAGCCGAGTCAAAAGGGGACGTTCCAGGCTCCACATAATGATCGCCTTCGATCCCAAGTGATATTTCTGAAACAGCATCGAATCCAAACGCGTTCTCAAAAGCACGTTCGATACTATGGGCTCCATGTGCGTCGGATTCAAAAGTTTGCAACTTGTCACAGCGATTTTGCCGATCCCACTCACGGAGCCATTCGCTCACATGTTGATCCCGAAGCTTTCCGTGGAGCACTTGCATTGCCGCTTGACCGCGCATCTTGGCAGCTGTGTCATCAACCGCTTTATTTTGAGCATCAATCTGTGCCTGGAAGGTTTCTGTCTCGGTATCCCATGCATTGGAAGACGGATGATGGCGAATGACACGAACAGAGGCAGTCGATTTTGTTGACGAAAACCGATTTTCATTCTGACAATGGTACCGCGTGAATTGAAAAGCATCAACATCCAAACACGTAGGGCGTGCCATGGAAATGAGAACATCTTCTGCTTCTTCCCGGTACTTTGCGTCCGATTCAGCTTCTTTTTGGAGGTTCTCAAGCATCCGTTTGTGTAATTCTTCTTTATGGTGATTCATCTGTCGATGATGTGTGCATCGAGCCTCCAATGTCGCAAGTTTTGCGATGAGAAGCGCATGGGATTCCTTAGCAGCTCGATCTTCTGCTAGATTTGCTTCACGCGCGCGATGGAATCGCTTTCTTTCCACTTTATGTCCATTGTAAGCCCATTTTGACTGTTCATAGTGCGCTTGTCGTTGCAGTGACGCCACATGCGCTTGGGCTTGTCGTTGTGCTTGGCCAATACCAGCTTTTCGCGTCTCAAGTTGCTGCTGGAGAACGGATAACACATTTTCGGCGGATTCTGTGGCTTCAGAGGCGTTCGTCTGCTGTTTCTTTGCCATTATGGCCGAAAGATTTTGTCGATAGCGCGTGCGTATGCTCGCAGCCATTCGCTTTTCGTGCGTGCGGACTTGAAGGAGACGTTGAATGCGCTGTTTTGCGGCGTTTTCGCGTCGAAATGCGGCAATTTCATTACTACTCAGAGAGATAGTACCGTGTTCTTTGTTGCTGGCACTCTTACGATCAAAGTGCGCATGCGTACGCGTCAAATTGTCATCGAAACGGGACGATCGGATGGCGTTGTTTGCCGGCATGTAGATATCCTTGGATTACGTGGTCGACATTGAATGGAATCCTAGCTGATCTGATAACTAGGATCCACTTGAGAAGCAGCATATTGTACTTTAGCTCTGAGTATAGTATCTTTCAGTGTCTATGGCTCTTGCAATCTCCTTTTACATCGTGTGGACTTTCAGACACATTCCAGTAAACTGCGAATCATGCCGATTCTGTATTACTTCATGTTGATCACTCAGTGTTTTGCACTTGGTGTCTTGGAATGGCCAAAAAAAGATGGACTGAAGGTATGAGCTCAGGATTTTCCAGATTGCTCAAAGTTCTGATGCAATAACAATCTCAAGTGTTTTGGGTTCCGAACATACATGGATATTGCATGAATTGTCAGCCAAGTTGTTCATTTAACAATGAGAAGAGTGGTGCTAGACATAGCGTGAAATAAAGCAATATCAAAACAACGAAGGATGGAAATCACGTAATAATAAAGTCTGAAAGCAGTCGTCTCGGCTTGTGGCTTTATGGATGGTTGTTCAGCATATTTTGGACCGCTTTCAATTCAAAGACTTACAGATTAAGCTAGACGGGACAGTCAATTTTGGATTCACATAATGACTGGAGTTGCCACTTGCACCAACTGAAACGGACTTCCTGTAGCGACGTTCAACAGGGACGATACGCCCCTGCTTGTGGCTTGCGTCGAGGATTCTATTCAAATTATATAAATCTGGCGGATATGTACGCATATGTCGAGCCTTTTGTGTCTCTTCAGTAAATAAGAGTGCACGCAACTTCATCTCTACACATTCTTTTCTGCGACGAAATTTTAAAATATTTCCATGTGAAATGTTTTGGTGTATTCGTATGTCTTATCTGTGGGACATCTGAAAGGCCCTGTGACGCCTTAATTTGTAGTATCGTCATGATTCATCCATACGACATGTTGCAATGAGCGCAACAATATGCGACAAGTTTCTTTGTTATCTCATCAGACATACTGATCACTGTGATACGTTTCATGCGCTGGAAGCGATTTATGAGTGTAAGGATTATCATACAATTAGCCGGATATTGATCGATTTTCATTCAAAAGATAGACAGAGCCATCTGAATTTGCTAGCTCGTCGTTGCACAGCTACTTAATACCCTTGGCTCCACTGAATGAACGAGTGAGCTATATTCGAGTCAAAAGTGAAAAATGTGAAAGAAAAATCAAAGGATAGTCGGTGCTCCTCATTACTCAAAGTGCTGTGAACATTTTTGCATCGAGTTTACGTGAAAACGTCGATCAGCATTGATGTCTATCTCAGCTTTCGTTTTTGTCGGTAAATCGGTTCATCGGTACATCTGTCGTCAAGTATTGATCCTTTACTTTCATGGTCGAGATCGTGACTTCAAGCACACACGTTCAACTCTTCTACATGTTCCGCGGTCTGGGGGTCGCACAATTGCTCCGATAGACTGTTTATCCAGTACGCAGTTGCATCTCTGCTTTTTATATTCCATTGCAAATTCAATCATAATATGTGTGGGCCACGAAATTGGCTCGAAAAATAATATATAATCTGAGCTTGATTATGTGATATCATACTGCTCTCTAGGATCTAATCAATTCAACACAAACAGAAGCGAATGGAAGAGAATGGTACCTATGAAGGCATTTTCTGCGTGAATCCTCGCATTGAAAACCGGTCGGAAAGAAAAATCGGACGTGAGGTAGACTCTTTGAAAGCAATTCCATGCTCCTGGCCCAACTGTGCGCTGCATCGCCGAGTCCGTGTGCGAAAGTGACCAATGACATTGATCATCTTCATAAAGCAATTTAGAAGCAAAAAGAGCATACTTTACAGCAGCAGTCGACTCAGGTGGAGAAATGCGAATTGTTCTTCATTTATCAGGCTTTGCGGTCGGGTGGGTTCAAAAGGAGCGCTTGGAATGGTGCGAAATTGGTCGTTGCGATCGCGTGATAATTGGCCCAAAAGAAAAGGCCTCCAAACATTCGTGCAATCAGATTAAATTTGGATTGGATATAAATATCAGGTTTTATTGATTGGAAAACTATTATTTACGCATTGATTGATTGATAATCACACTCGGTATACACGATTTAGACCAATAGTGGTGCGTGGACGAGTATGATCATAAGCACTGCTACGATCGACAGACGCATGCGAGTCGTCCCGCTCAACCAGTTATCACGACTGTCATCCACCGCTTCTGAACTCGAAGTGGGTGTTTTGGTTTCTTCATCCGATAAAACCGTGTGCGCTTTCTCCAAAACAGGAAATTGAAAGGTGCCAATATCACACTTCTCAGCAGGAGCACACAGCTGACAGATTTGGGCATACCCAACGCGCTTGCATCCTGGCTTTTTACCACATTGTGGCACATTGTAGTAACACGGAGGATTCATCGCAGCGAGTTGTTTTGGACTTGGAAGTGGTCTAAAATACTCTATTGATTGTGGCGGAATCTGGGAGCTGTCATTGGCTAAAACACTCGTGTACGCTTCGATAACTCTTTCTGCCTGCTTCTCATTGGCTTTTGGATCTGTTGGATTCTGCCAAAACACAAAACCCTTCTCAAATCTCCCAGTTTGTATATCAGCTTTAAATTCGATATTTTTATCACTGGTTTCGGACCATTCCATGAAATTCGCATACGGGTGCCCTGTCTTTGGATTTTTGATACTTGTAATCCCAACTACATCGTCCAAAGGGACCCAACTTAAGATACTGTACGCAAACGTACAGTCGACGCCGTTGGGTGCAACGCCAAGATCACATACTCCCTTGTTTGGTACTGCTGCGACATGGTGCGGTCTTTTCTTCCCATGATTTGGCCGGACAAGAATTCGGGAAAGAAAACCAATAACAGTTTCGGTACGGTGCACATGGGTTCGGTACTTTCGTTTCCACCATCCACAAAGGGTCCTATATTTGATTGCTGATGGTCTCCATTGAATTGGAGGCATCCCGGCGCAATTTTGTCTTCTTTCAAAGGCGTACATCGCCCTTCATCCGTCGGTATCATTCGACCATACTCATACGTCTCCCAAGTGTCTTGTAATTGAGCAACGGACACCAGCACACATTCCACTATTCCGTATCGACAGTGTCCGTTGCAGCCAGATATGCGCTCTAGATCAAAGCTGGAGGCTTCATACGACGATGCAAACCGTTCTTCCATCAACTTCGGAGTATCGGATTGCACTCGTGCGTGATTTGCGCGAGCTCTTCGCATGTGATACGCGTCCTTGATCGGTATCGCTCGGTTTTGATCCAGTGGACCGTCCGCTGGAGTCGCTGCCATGTGGGTAGGATGTCTAGGTGATTGGTGTGCTACTGCTTTCAGTGGGATCGGAAATGAGAGAGTAAGAAGTACCGTTATGTAGTTCCGTGGATATACTGGTCTCAACGTCGTCTTCTCCGTCTCTGGATCAAAGGGTGAGGAGTTGCGCACGATTGATGAGGTTCCAGGAAGCGTCCACGCCTAAGCTGAGCTCGACAGCTCCAAAGATACGAGTTGTATTGGAAGATGGAAGATTATCAGGAAAATACATCGAGTGAATGACATGGGTGCTTGTAGTTTGTCGCTTTTGCAAGTGAGAGTGCAGTCGATTGGCCTGCCGACATATAGGATCGTGACGAAAGATTGTTGTTTTTTGATCGATGAGAGTGATTGACAGAAACCTGTCACGTCTTCTGAGAAGCGTATCTTTCCGTTACCATCGCTGCTGATGCAATTCCATGCGTTAAAGAGAAAAGGCTTCAAGTAAAAAGATAATATGACCGAACATCATGCTGTACTAAATCGTACTTATACTGCTACTACGGTACATCTGCATACATAGCTCATGGGATCGATACCATGCACGCAAAATCGTTTCGTACTTGTGCAAAGCGTCACAGTGCTGCAGCCGGTATTACCGGTCTCCATATTGAAGTTTCCAGACTTCATGCAACATCAACGCGGGCTTCCGCACGATCAATTGATCCAAATCCGAGTCGTATGTTAAATTCAAAAGCTGTTACGAAACATCGCTTTCCATGTCGTCTTCTTGACGTTTGTTTCCGCAGAAATTACAGCGTTAACAGCTTCAAAGCCACGCAAAAGGTTTGTCGGAACTTTATACAGCGCTCCAAAACGGTAGATTTCGATTATTCCGACACAATCGACGACGGATACCTATTCGCCACCACAAACGATCGTAATCCCCTCATTGTACATTCAAAATGCACCAAATTGAAGCGATTGCCTACTGTGTTCGCAATTTTGCGCTTATCATATATATGCAATCGCCCTTTGGCTGACACATTCGCATTCAATGTGATGAACAGACTCGCCGAATCACGATGCAACAAAGCAGAACTTCGGCGAAAGCGACGTTTTCGTGTGACAATGCTTCCGCCGTGTATAAAGACCAGCATATGCTCTCTCGGCCTGGGATCCCGCCACGAAGCTTACCTTGACCGAGAATTGGCTTGTACTGCTGAAAAACACTATACCAAATGGAATGGGACGGTAAGAACACAGAGATGCTGGTGATACCCGGTTCTACCACTGGATGGATCAAAAGATCAGAACCCAATAAAAACGCATCCTCTTGATCCAACATCTCATCTGAATGGAAGTGGTATGATTATGGACAAATTATCGGAAGCCCCTGAGTCGACAAAATGTAAAGAGTGCGTACAGCTGTGAAAGCAGACTGTATCGCTCATGTATAGCCGAGCGAATGTGTGACGTATGTGGTTCACCGAAAACCCATGGCTCACAACGATCGGATCATGATGTGCGTTTCCATGGAAGAACGGCTGGTACCCTGCAGCTTGATACCTTCGTGTGAGAAGCTATGTATCGATATCCTCAAAGAATCCTAAAAATATCAGCACCGACAAATGTGAGACCCGCAAAGGCACCGAAAGGTTGGGATCCGGCAAGAAAGACCTGGAAAGAACAAATGGTCTCTCTATATCCTCTTGAATCTCGATATCACGACCAGAGTACTCGATCAATGACGGTGATTGTCGTATAAATTGTTCTTCCACAGTCGCTTTCTGCATATGGAAACCATACAAATTGTGATCCTTTATGCATTGACACTTCTGAAACGAATGGCTCATTTTTATCGTTCCAAGTGTACAGAGAAGAAGTACTTCCGACATATGTGTCTCATATCGGAACAAAGATGCGCATCAATACCGAAATTGATGGCTCGTAAAGTCCAAGTACGACGAATCTCCAGGCCAACACCATCCATGAAAATCGTTCCCATGCTTATCCTTGACTTAATATTTCAACGATTTCTATTTGGAATGCGCGTAGTCGGCGGGATCGATCCTGATATGGGAATCCACGATCGTGACAACGTTGCGTCCAACAATCGCCAAATTTTCGTGCATTAAAATCGGACTTAAAAAATGTATTGGATTCCATGTGAAATACCGTTTTCCATCAGTATGCTCGATGTCTAGCCACAAGACATCGTACGGGATTTTGCGCTGATCAAAGCTGGATTTTATTTGATCAACGTCACATCCATTTCTATAGCTCAGCGACACTGATGGTACCCGAGTGCAAGAAGAGGCGGCATGGAATCGGTTCCGGTCAATGGAACATGCTGCGTGGCGGCGGATTGAGGAAGACGTCCAACGAGCAAGAAGACGTCCCAGACAACCGACTTGCTCATCCAATCACTCGTCTTCTTGCGTGTATTTGCATCGGATCTCACGTCCACAAACGTTCTGAGGGATTATGCCAAAACGCACCGACGATATGGATCACTTTGATTCCATCATTCAATTTCATCATTGTGGATGACACGAAATCGGTCACGTGATCGGGAAGTCCATACAATTGGCGAAGTTGCTGCGAACTGTAAAACGAGATATCGACGCCAACGGAAGTAGTGCCGAAAACCGGTCTTACAATATGATCGCCAAAATGCTTCTCCCAGCCGTCTTCGGTTCTATCAGTATCAGTACTGGTATTCATCAGTTGGCTTGTTTGGTTCGATCGATATGATTGCGAGCCCGTCTTCTCCGTAAGCGAAGATTTATGTACCGTTATAAATTTCTGTTGAGGTCTTCACCGTTGCAGATGTCTTGTGAGTTTTTCTCTGGTGCTTGTGGATGCGATGGGTTCTCTGTGTTTTCGGTATCCAAAGCGGAATTGGCTGTGATCGTTCACCGAGATTATCATTTCGTTGTCAATGAGCACAACAAGAGGAGTACCAGGCTCTTTACGTGATATAGAGTTACAAAGGATTTGATGGCGGTCAAAAGCTCGCTGGTTTCTAGAATTCTTTTCGATAGGCGCAAATGATGCAATTGAGTCAGCAAACTGAGTGAAGACTTCCCGTAGTCTTTCGTCTGCGAGATATACAGTAGCTTACGTCCATGAGTTGTTTCGGTCTACGAAGTTCAATCGGATCATAAAAATTTGACACTGTGCAGTGCCATATACATCGTCTCGACTCGACATGCTGCGGAGCCTTGACGCTGATAAAATTGTGTTGCGGGATGTGTTGGGAATCAACTCAAGAAATGTGCGACCATGACAACTTTACAAAGCTGGTCAACGGATAGAAGATCAAGAGTGTTTGCAATTGCGTGATGGTCTTGTGATTGTACATCGGGGAACAATTGACATCGATGACAACGAAGGAGTTGCGTCTCCGGTGCATGAATCGACTTCAGACCACTGCTTACATCTCACAGAATACCTTCTAGCTATGAATAAGGTCTAACAACAACCGATTCAGCTCGTCTCGTGTCAGAGAATTTCAAATGTTTTGCAGCTGCCAAAGAAAGATGCTGTTATCATCAGTGGCCAAGCAGCTACAAACGTATCGCGAAATGTGACGGGATCAAAGTGGTCTTGGTGTCAATTAATGGTCTTCGTTCATCCGCAACTTACTTCAAATCGAAGTTACTTGCCAGCTTCAATCACCCGAACAGCGATACAATTTGGTCGACCTTTATTCCAGCAATCAATGCTTGATGGTGACTTTGTAAGGATTCCCATAACTACTGATTCATACGAAAAGACCAGACGTGATTGGCTATAAGTTTTGACCACAAGCAAAGCTTAACCTACAATTAAAATAGAAACGTTGTTGCGGTTTGGTGTAGCACATAGAAAAAACTTGCAAGGAAAACACACATTCCATATTCTTGTTGTTTATGTTTTTTGTCAAGCCGTAAACACAAAAACCATCGATATTGGATATTTGCCCAATGACATCGTTGGACTGGAATCAAACAACTTATACTGTGTGACGTTTTGTGCGCTTATTCGCCGGAATGGCTCAGACTCTGACAACATTTCTGATAAATAACTCTATTGAGAAATTCTAGTAAGGAAGTACTTGCGATCGGCGTGCGCATGAGAGAATAGTAGCTAACCACGCCCTAGTTTCGTTCCACATTTTCTCAATGGTGGAATTCTTTCGATATAGAATGTCAAACGCTGGATGCGTCCAGTTCTATTTTTTGGTCACTTTCACTGCTCACTTGTCATTCGCATATTCACCATATTGTGCACAGATGCTACGAACACTAGCCATACTACTCAGCCTTGTTTGTTTACACGCGCAAACTCACCCCAACAGGAATTTGGTACACACCACCGAGAGATCTGAGACTGACTATGTCAAGGGAGGGAAGAGGTTGAAAGCGCATCATTGATTAATCGGAATAAGAATTCTTTGCCAGAAATTGATGAATGCCCGGAGACAAGTGCAATGACCGACCAGCTGTACCAAAAATATGTGGCAGAGCTCGACCAAAAATTAGAAGAACATAATCGTGAGCCTATGGAAATCCGCCACACAGTGGAGCATTATAATACCAAATTAAAAAAGGAAATAGAAGCGTGTGCCAAAGAACATGGGCCGCACAAGATGAAGCTCTGTACAAAAGCTGGTGAATTCGTCCGTACCCATATGGTAGATATTCTGAAAAAACTACCAAGTTTGTCCACTATGCAAGCAAATTCTCCACCTAAAGGTGATTTTTATTTTGCTATCATCGCCACCGTTCTGTTCCATTACACCTTTGATGTACTTTATTTGGAAAATGATTTTTCAAGCGCATTTACTCCTTCAAAGGTCTTCCTATGTGCCATCAATGGAATCACATCTACGCTTATGTATCACACGATTACAGAAGTCTTTGGCGAGACATTAGCTCTCCAGTAGGCGCTAATGATAACTCGAGAGCAGGAAGCAAGGCTCCAAAGATCGATAACAAGAAGACGAAAAAGCATACACCTGACGGATTTAGTCAGGCCAGATAACCTACAAGATAAAATTTACTTTTTGCCCTAAGCTTTCGCTTATTTACAGTCTTTCAGTATTTCTTCAATCAAAACAAACCAAGGTTTAAAAGTTTCAAATGACGAATTATGATATTTCTACAGCCTATCAGTAGCAAGATTGCTACTGAGAATTCAACTTGGAAGGCAGCATGTACTTGATACTGCTCCAAGCGTGATCTGGATTCCCAGCTCCTTAGTGAAAAGCGATTTTTTTTATTTCCTGCAATTCCAGAGCGAGTGCTCACATTGGCTGTAATTCGTGCCGACAGCATTTGGGTAATATACACTTGTTATTGGGAGCCTTTAGTATTCACTCACCCCCCAAATCATTGGCTAAAATGCATCGATCCAGAATAGACTTTGTGTGGAATTAACGTGACCGTAATGGTGTTTTCTAGTGACTTTAGGACACGCGATACCATCTAAAGTCTACCACACGATGATGTTCTGTGATATAATTTGTCGAATTGTCTTATTATAGCGCTATTTTAGCCAATCACGTATCCAAGACCCCGATCGAAGACATCATTCACCCGCTGCCACACACGGCGCATTAATCTGCTTGTTGCGATACTTCTAGCAATGGAAAAGATGATGCTTGCAGAGTACATGTGCCAGCGTCGCTACAACTTCAGATCGAACTGGTCGTAGGCTGTGATGGCTTTGATGGATGATGAGTTATGTTCGGTCCATGGAGTTTTGAGGCTCTATATGTAGAGGATAGAATCAATAAAAATTACGGTGTGTGAAGAAAAGTTATTCGCTTGCCAGCATTACAGACAGCAATATCAAAATTTGAAGCTAAGAACAAGACAGTATCGAGTAAATTTGCGGAGGCTCTAGTCTTACTCGCTAATCTCTAGGATTCTGATATTGATATCCCATGCGCTGGAGCAATCGAGGTCGATCACTTTTGGGTAGTTGTCGTACCCAATTACCATTTCTGTCAACATATTGTTGAAAGACACTCACATTCTCTGGACATCTTTTATATTCCACCGGACCTTGATGCTTCGTAGCACCATTATTGTTGTCATTGTGTTTATCTTTTAAATTTTGAACCGCCACAATGACGCCCTTTCTTATGACTTTTAAGAAGTCAGCATCTACTTTTGCATTCGAGAAGACAAAGCATGGTTTGAGTGTGCGCATGTACTGGGCGGCTTCAGTCTCGCCAGGATAGACTTCGTTTAATGGACTATAGTCCGGATTGATCTGATATTTATATTTGGCAGGATCCAATTTGATCGGGCTTCGGTGCGTATCAAATGTTAGCTTTACATTGACAGACTCGACGTTTGGTCTATATAGAGTGTAATGGATGATATTTCCGTAATCCATAGTTGATAATGGCGGGATCGGGGTGATGTTTGAAGTTAATATATGTTTTCTTGATGTGATAGAGGAATACTCACTCAGTTGCACTACCAACGAGGGAATATTCCTTTTTTTGAAAAATTTAATCAGCCCGAGTGCTTGAGGCGGTGGGGAGACAATTGTAAACTTCACAGGTACTTGGATACCACTGACTATGACCTTATCCTTAACCGTCACTTTATAGTTGAGCTCTTCGAAGTAGCGCTGCGCTGCACTCTTCAACGTTACGACATCTGAGAATTTCATGTCACGTTGCCATTTGCTTACTTGAGTAATGACCAATGGTGCAGGCACTTGTTTCGTATCTATCAACCTGCTGATTTCCTGGTGATAGGATAACATCACTAACTTGAATCTTCGAAATTCGGTCGAATCTCTGACACCTGCTAACGTAAACTTTTGATCACGCATCTTCATGTACAAACTGGTATAATCCCGATCCATTTCTGATACTAAGGTATCGATCAAAATCTCGTTCCGGTGCTCGTCCACCCTCATAGTACCATGTCTAATCCTGTCGTGTGATAGTTCCACATCGAGTACTTTGCGGAAGTTTACCGGTGAAAATTGAAATTTCATATGCTGAATCTGATAGTATAAAATCATACTTCCAGTCAAATCGCTTGCCACATCGAAGATGGCCACACAGCCTTTTGTATTTCTGTACGCTATAAAATCGTGAATTTTGGACAGCAAACTCGAGTCCATAGCATCTTTGAATAAATTCAATGTTTCTTGACATGTTACCGATGTGAGAGGCAAAATGGGAACGGCAAGTACGATGAGACCGATTCTTGGTAACATGCGAATTGATTTGCTTGCAATAAAGCAGATGGTAAAATGAGACTTATTCTTGGAGAAAGATCAGTACATTGTGTATTTGCTTCTGTCGAGAAATAAGTGTCGTGCATCAAAGTGAGCGTGAGACTTGATACATGTACAGATATTTCTATGAAATGGGGTTTTAAAGAATGTTGCCCAAGGTATCGTTGCACATTTTTTGCAATATTCGAAATTCGAAAATATGACGTCATCTAGCTAGATTCAAGCGATTCTGATTGCACTCAGGATGAGGATCTGCGGTAAGTAGGTACAGATCATTTGCATGTTCCATAATCTATCAGAGCCCTTACCATTATGCCCAACGTCGAACCATACAATAGCGGCCATATTGTAAGGTCTGGCAATATACTGCAGGAGGGCTCTTCGTTCCGATTCGCTGAAAATATACAATTGTAAATTAATAGAAGGAGTGATAATCATAATTTTCTAACTGAAATGTTAATGAACATGCAAACACGTCTCATTGCCAACTCTTGATAAATTCTGTCGTATGTCTGCATCCTAAAGCCAATATACCGTGATCATTTTGAAGTTCATTTTTTTTTTCTAAAAATCTGTATATTACATAAATAACACAGGCAGGAGGTTTATTTCCTTGAGGTAGTACAATGATGATCAAAGAATTAAAGAATAAAGCAGTGGTCACAAAGGCACGGAATGAACGCTGTTGCTCGTAGAAAATGTTGCCGATCATCGCCATACATACTACAAACGTGTACTGCTTTCAGAATGCTATTCGGTGTCCATGTCCGCGACTGTCACAACAGTCTGGTTCGCCAGCGAGAGCACTTGCCTTAATTCTGTGCTCTATAGGTATACCAAACGCGCTCTACCTCAATCCTACGAGCTTTTCGATCGATCAACTCCTCCAATAAAGGTCTAAAAGCGGCTTATGCGTTATAAGAAGACTGATATATTCGAATAAGATGCACATGAACCGAATGTGAAAAGATTCACAGTCAAATATCATTGGATAATAATCCAATCACGGTAGAGTCAGTTCATTTCCTTTTTGCGATTTGGAAGAAATGAGCTCTTCGGCCTCACCGAAGACAGCGACAGATAAAGCCCATCCAAACTTTGACGTGATTAGTATCTCATCCGTCACAAAAATGAGCGTTTCCACGGGTAGTGACCAGTCTTCCAAGCTCCCAGCGTTAAATCCGGAGAGTCTCAATACAGCTGAGAAAGAGAAGACTTCCAAGACCGTTGATTCAGTACCCACTGATCCGATTACGTTTGCCGAAGTATGGGAAGAGATACGACTTAAGACGAAACAAATGTACGACAGCTGATGCAATACGATACACAGAAGCACTGATATTTGTTGTTTAGCATTTTGGGCTCAACGGTCTCGGGCGTGCTATCAGTCATGCACATTTTCAATATAGTCGTTGCTGGATTCATGGTCATTCTTTGCATTTATCAAATTTCAAGTACGGAGAATATATTTGCGGGCATGTCGACAGCGTTGTCAGTTATCTACACCATGTACGAGTATCAGCGGTAGGGAAGGCGCACTCGAGGTGTAACTTTTGTGTGACTCGCAGATGCTTCGCTTTGTTACTGGCTGCGTACGAATTGCGAACTGAAGTGATTGACGAAGCGATACGAGGGCAATTTGGATTTATGTACAACTCATACGGTCGATGTTTGTTTCTTTGCATGTACACGATTGCTTTCCCAACTTGTAATCTCACAAGCTGAAACTAATGATATGCCACCTCGTGCAGGATCTCCATATTCCCTTTCGGCATGGTCGGTGTGTATGGCGTTCTGGTGTCGCTACTGGGGTTTGCGAATGCGTATTTCAACTTTTACGTCATCACAAAAGTACGCATTGGTTCCAACTATCAGTGAGATTCTGACCCATTTCTTGTTCCAGCATCCTTCGTTTTCTCGTGGAGTTCCAGATTACCAGCCACCAATTGTTTGACTGCAAGGACGTAGAGCTTGTGTATCAACTCTTTTGTACTATACTTTCCAATACAATCGTATCCAGGCATTCTGTGAAGACTTCTCCCGTCATTGCTCCAGATATTTGCTGCCCTCGAATGCGATAATTACACTCGATGCGTCAGAGCAAATCAATGGCTGATTATCCGTGTGACTATACGCTCCCCAAATCGCCTTGAGCCATTTAAAAAAAAAAATTGGAAAAAAAAGAATCAAATAGCCAACTGCCACTCGAAACCGTACAAACGTTTCAATAGAAAGTTTCTGGGGATTCCATCGGATCAGATGATAGAGGTCTGATAGACTGCCACATTGTGTGCAAGTAGCTGTCCGATGTGATAGCATTTTGCTGCTCGCTACTCACTAAAAGCAGTTTACTATGTTATCTGCTTTTGATGATGCCATCTATTCCCTCGTCAAAGTTGTCTGGAAAGCAGTATGGTACGCTCATCCTTTTCCATTTGCCCTTTCTTGCTATCCGGTATCCAGAAGGCAGTTTCTTTGATCGTATTAACACCTCGGAGGAAACATGTGATACCTCTTTTTATCTGAATTATTATATGGAAATACATAACTGCTCGCTCCTCTGTTGACGCAAGTGGCATACATTGTCTTCCCATTGCCATTCTTCTCGTATAATTATCGATAGGAAGACAATTAGCTGTTCCAACATACTTTGAGTCTGTGGACACTCACAATCGATGGGATCATTAAAAAGCGGTAAGTGATCTCATCGAACAGCGTGTAGCTCCAATTACTTTGTTTTTTCTTCAAGTGTCTTTTATACATCCGATTTTCTGCACATCTTTACAAAACGCATCTGAATATCTCTCCTCTCCTTAAGACATGTGCCACCCTCACCTCCACACACACCCCTTTAGATCGAAAGTATCAATGGACAGAAGAGCATAAGACAGTATACATGTACCAGAATTCATTTTGTATTCAAATTTTTCCCTTGTCGATCAAACGTGTTGTTTTCACCAAAGGCCCATAGACATCGATCAGTATAATGAGCTTGATTCCCGTAACCAGTAGCGCTGAGAATCCTTCAGAAACGACGTCTTCCACGCTTTTGTATCAGTCCTTTACGACGACGACGCAATCTGCTGTGGTGCCTTCGCCAAGAAATGGTTTGAGGAAAAAAAACGATGAGAAGCCACGCGATATTGCCCCGTTCCTCAAAAATCTCCGCAAAATGCTCGATATGGAGTGCCCGACCATTCTCTGCTGGACAAAGGATGGGAAAGCGTTTGAAATTCGCGATATGGATAAAATGATGGAATTTGTATTGCCAAAGTACTTTAAACATCGCAAGTACACGAGCTTTCAGCGCCAGTTGAATTACTTTAATTTCAAAAAATGGACAAAATCAAAAGCTGTCATTTGCACCTTTTCCAATGAATTCTTCCTGCGTGACGATATGAATGCGGCATTGCGGATCTCAAGAAAAAAATCGGCTTCGGTTGAGGGTAATAATGGATCGATTAAGAGGCGTATATCGAAAAGCGGAATTGCGGCGCCTTTAATTCGTCGCTCATGCACGCTGGCACGATCAATTTCTCAGACTATTTTCAATGTAGGAGAAGCTGTACGGGAAGCTGACAAATTGGGAATTGCTATTCCCATCAGTGAGGCCCAAGCGTACGGCTCGTGTGGAGCAGCTTTCTCAACGTCATACCCGTCGCCGACAGATGTCGATTTGATGTTGCAGGATGTGGATCCATCAATTTGTCAGAACATGAAATGTGATGGGGAGGGAGGTCCTCAGGAAGGTCTCAATGGATCGGAATTCACACTTGATTGTTTGGACTGGATTGATTTGATTATGCCGACTATAGAGACGCATGAACATGCGGAACAAGGGATCCAATTCAACCAATCTAAAAAGAAATTGCAGAATACGTGTGCTTTCCAATGCGATGTTCCTGCAAAAGCGGAGCTTCATGACGACAACTTTCATAGCGATAACGTGCGCGATACATTCGGTTCATTACCGAAAGATATACATAACAATTAGGGAATAAGAATATACAAGTTATGCATTGTTCCAGGCTCTGGTCATTTGTCATAACGCAATGTGTGATGAAAGTATCATTAAAGCTGGCGACGCTACGCACTCTTCCGATGAGCGAATGACATATTGTACGCTGGATAGAGTACATGGCAATACGTATTATGACATGGTATTCTCTCGAGACTGGAATCAGCGGCAGGTTGCGGATAAAATCTCTTTCTATCTCGACGAACCTAAGCGTGGGCTTATTTTTCGGGTTGTGAACGCGCTGGGAAAGAAGAAAGCCTGGAATTTGCTCGTAGAGACGAAAAGCGATTATGAATGGGCGCATGCCACCCCAAGCGGAGTATCAGCATCAGCAATGGACCGACAGCGTGCTGATTCGAGTCAAAAAGACAAATCCAAGCGAACGCTTGGTGGAGTTTTCCTATCAAAAGTAAAGGACAGTGTCAGCAAAGAAGTATATAAGAAAATATATGAGATTGAAGTGAAGCGTAAGAAGGAGTGGAGACAGAAAAATCGATTACGAAAGCGTCAGCAAATGGAGGAGAAGATCTCTGGTTTGAAATTTCAGATCAAATGTGCGATAGAACCATCTTTGAGCATTGAAAGCTATTCGGCAGTGCCAAACGACTGCTCCATGGAATAGCTGATGCCGTTGTTCTCGAATGTGATGCATATATAACACACACTCTAAATCAAAGACGGTAGAAGTATCAGTTAGCATTAAGCACCTAATGCACACTTGATCCAATCAGCATGTCATGATATCGCAGCAGTACGTATCCATCTCTCACTATTGAGACATATTAGGGAGCGAGAGACAGCACTGCAGGCACACAAGTTGCACTAACGAACGTCCTGCGACTTGGATTTAGCTTTGTGTGACAATTTCACGTAAAAAGCGTAGCTGAAGTAAGAATGATTGCGCCATCCTCCAGAAACTTATATCAATGCATAGGTGCAAGTTGAAGATATAATTGAGACGCGTGATTGAACAGAAAGGAAGCATTTGATTGCGAGAATTGATAAATGAATAGATGAATGCGTTATGTTGCCTCTCCGGCCACTGGCACAAGTGCATTTGCCATTTCCGATAAAAGTCTTCGAAATGACAATGTTGCAGAATGAATGCGTTGTAGGTATGTCGCCTTGTTCCGTATCTTTGAGCGCTAATTGAGCGCGAGAAGCCAAAAAATATTTTAATTGAGAAATGAAGGCGAATTCTCAGTAACCGCTGAGATAGACACATTCTGTATGCTTTTCTATGAACTATCGACAATTGATGCCTTTTCTTGCGCTTGAGCATCATTTTTGCTATCGAAAAAATCATTTTCGACGATATATCGTATCACTTGAAGGGCCTTATGACAATCTCGATCCATTTCATTTTGTAGTAGCCGGTGAAGTAACGATTTTGGTGTTTTTTGAGTCTTTATATTGTCTTTTTTACATCGTTTGTGTGGACGTTCTATACCTTCCATCTCTTTGTGATCTCTATTTGCTTGTCCCAAGGCTTCATCGTGGCTAAATAGACATGCGTCTCCATTTCGACACGGACGCTTTAATGCAACCGATCGGCACAGGAAATTGCCACGATTGTGACTATATCGACATGAATCACCAAAACGACACTGATTCTTGCAAAACTTTCGGCATAATTTCGTTTTATTTTGTTTCTCGCAAATATCGCTGCTTTTGACAGTCTCATTGACAATCGGACTTGTGACTTGAGCATTATCATGTCCAGTGCTCTCATCCTCAATTTGTCCATCTTCCATCTCTTTTGTATCATGCACACTCGATCCAGTATTCTTTACTTCAAATGGTTTGATCTCGCGTGATGCTTTTGATGGCCATCGTTTACGTCTCTCTGCACGCCAGGCAGCGATGTCCTCTTCCGAGTAGCCCACCAACACAGTGAATGTTTGTCCCTCGATCTCAATGTCTTTAAGGCCTTCACCACTGTACTGTCCATGCGTTGTCTGATAATGTGCCACAACCACCCGTTTACAAGCCTCAAATTCACAGTCTGTTGCTTCACACTTGACATGTGTTTTCAGATGAGCCCGAAACTGAGACTCCAAATCAAAGCTTTTCTGACAAGCCAAACATCGAGAGGGTACATTGGGATGGCCCACGGATGACATGTTACGTTCATTTAAAGTCTGTCGTGGGTACGCATGAGTAGGAAAAGCTCGCATGGAGTTCCGGGATGGAATGGTGCAATGTTGTATCCAGTGACCGGGCTGATTGCATTTTCTGCAGCAGTAGGTTGCTGGTGGCGGACGTATTGACAGATTTTGGGCGTGCATGTCGTAATATGAGTGTTCCGCTGTGTTGGGTCGCTGAGCATACGGAGGAAGCGGAGGATAATATTGATCATTGGGGGGCATTGCGACGGGTGCAAAGTTATTCTGTATGGGAAGATACGCTTGTTGACGCATAGAGCTGTTACGATTCCATTTAAAGCGATTTTGGTTGTTGTATTGGTTCATAGGAGTTTGTAATTGGTTATTATAGTGTGGAGACTGGTAGGAATGGTTTGGATTGGTATACGGAAGCGCTTGGTATTGAGGAATGACTGAGGGCTGATAGTACGTTATTGGCATCCCATTCAAGTATGCAGACGATGCATTATATTGTTGAGGACTCGTATTCGATCGTATGGCATGATGCAAGGATGCATGGTGCGATGATGATGTCATTATTTGCGGCGTTGGTGTCCAATTGTGTCGGTAAAAACTTAATATTAAGTAAGTATTCACCACAAAGTTCGCATCGAATTACAATCAATGTTGCCCTTTGTACAGCAGTACATCTCACTATCAGAGTAGGCGCGTAGTCTATACACGTTAGAGTGTAATTGTGAGCAATTGACTGATTCTATCGGACATTTGCATATTTCACTTCAGACGTTAAGTTACAGATTCCAAAGTTACGATTTCCATCACCAATCGTGAATTTGTTGTATTTTACGCTGAAAGGAACGGCATGCCGAGTGATGCCGCATCTTCAGTTCTCTTTTACAGACACTTGCACCATCGCTGTAATGACATTTGACGCAACAGTATTTAGCGTCAAATGATAACGTACCTTTCAAGACAGCGCCTTAAGAATACCGATGCAATAAAGGGATAGTAAAGCGCTTCCACTTTGCAGAATCACAGGCATGTACGTATGTATCTGACTGATAATGTCGTCTTTTAGCAGACAGAGTATTTGTTACTTCTGACGCTGATACAAAGCAGCTCTGATCACGTTGAAAGGTTCGAATTAGCAGCTGATACAAGTCACAGAGCGCAGACCCTCAATGAGAGAATATGATACTGCAATCATAAAGTGCACTATTACCAGGTCGTACTTCGCATATATCCGATGTATCAGCTACATGCTACTGTTTGAATGGTATGGCTGGGACTTGAAGTGCATACACTTGCTACAATCAGATACTTTTATTGCAGCATGTTCGAAATGTGAATGTTGCATCACTATAATAACAGGAAATCAAGTGACGCAATTGTATTAACAAGGACTGAACGCGCAATGACATTTCAATATGAACGTTGACGACACGCCAAACGACATAATCAGTGAGAAGGAGACATTACGCATTGCAGTCTAATTACTAGTTACGATATAAGCTTATCGACACCTTCAGTAGCATAACTTGTTCCAGCAAGTAGCATCTGCTCAGACTGACTTGCATTTAGAGCCTATTGTTTGTACCTTAGTGCTTTATTTATGTTTCGACATCAATGTGATCATTCCGCATGGAGCACTTCGCGGTTTCCACCTTTTCAGCGAGACCATAGAGAGAACACGTTCACATCGCTTCATGCACTAAATCAAAAAAACTTTGATTGCAAGCGGTATTATAACATCATAAAACAGGCTATTCCATATGGCGAATTGCTCCCCGCGCTGCCGCTAATGCAAGGTTTTTAATTCCAAATCAGTGCGCATTCATCCATGCAATTTTACCTAGCTCACAAGCTCTGTGTGTTGCCTCAAACGATCACAATTTCACTGTTTGGTTAAGGACGTCAACTTGAGCTATCCAGCACGATTACGTGACCCCAGCCAGAGCAGCAAATGGCGCTTCACGATTCAGATTGTTCGAGTAGAAGGTGGAATGCGCTAATGTTCAACTACTACTATATGACTGCGTCAGCAAACCGATAATGTTAAGTGTTTACATTGAGTTTTAGGAGAGATAAAGGTCGAATGTAATTGTACGAGTTGAAAATCTACGTCAATCAGTAAATTGCTGATACGTGTGTCGAGAAAACTTGAATCCTTCGCGTAGCATTGGGTGATATTCGATGTTTAGTGGCCTTCTATCGGGACATCGGTCGTCGTGTAATAATCGTTTACTCACAACGTAAAGATATGATCTTAGTGGAGTTGTCAATTGATTCAGTAGATTGCTAATTCCATACGTCTTTGCGGTCTTCAGCTTTCACTACAATCTGCAAGGTTCTACAAGTCTCTTCCTAATCGAAAGGCTATACGCGGTGCTGATGCTTCGTTCTCACAGCTACAAGTTCTAGGAGTCTTTTCACTTGCTCCGTGCTTAGACATTTGAAGGGACCTGAGAACGGCAAGCACTCAATGAAAACAATTCCCGCGTTCGAGCAGTTCCGTTATGTGTCCCACTTCACTTGACTTTGCGTTTTGATAGCCTTTATACATCGATATATTGCGATAACTAGTCACTTGTCAGTGATCCTGCATTTCTTCGCAAGGATGGACGCAGCGCAAAAGCTTACTCTTCCGCTTGGTATGTATCCTTTCAAAAGCACATTATTCAGAACAAAGTGTAAACTTGGCTCTACAGACGCTTTGATTCAACACAAAAAGTCAATACGTTCGCGTCACAAAGCTACAAAACCCTCGCGAAAACAGCCAAAACGCCGTACAAATGTGAAAAAAACGGTCGTAGTTCCCGTTTCTTCCAAAATGGTCGCTCAATCGTCTTTTTCGCCGTAATATGTACTCAACCATGTGTTCTGTAGCGCGCGCGGGCCAACTTAGCCGATGCATCACTCAAGCGTCAGGCTGTGGTGAATAAGCGTCGAAAAGGATTGGAGATCGCGCAAGGAAATCAGAAACAAAATAAGATGCCAAAAGTATCGGCAAAATGGAGCTCGCAATTGCATCGTTCGGCCAAAAACAGCTCCGAAGCAAAGTTGCCACCAAAAAAACCTCTGAAAACACATCCCAGCGATTTGCTCGATGTGTCCAACATTCAGCGGCATTTCAAGACCCACCCGAAGAAATTCGACCTACCGGAAGGCACCAATCTCCGCATAACGATCGAGTACGTGAATGGAATCAACACGCCTTCCTTCTCTTCTCACAATCTGTACTTTAGTCTGAAAAAAGTGCAGCCAGTCGTAGGAACAACAAAGAAATGAGACATACTTCAGCGTCGTAAGCGATAACAATATTTCAACAAAAACATATTCTCATTCATTTGGCAAGACGATTCTCAACCAATTCTCGACGTCTCTGATTTCTTCCTCACTGGAGCTGTGCTCCAAGTGTGGATACGCTTTGAATTGGATGTTTCTCGACCCACAGGATTCCAAAACCTCTTTAGTGAGCTTTCCCCATTCAAATCGTACCACAGGATCCATTTCGCCATGACACATCAAAATTGGGACGTCTTTTGACGCTTGACTCATTTGAAAAGCCTCGCGTTTGGGTAAATATCCAGAAAGAACGAGAACACCTCCGAGTTTGTGCGGAAATTGTAAGCCTGTGAAAATGGACATTGCACCTCCTTGGCTGAATCCGGCCAAGACAATTCGATGCGATGGAATTCCTTTTTGAATTTGCTCTTCAATGAATTGGCCAAGTCGAAGTTGCGATTCTTCAATGCCTTTGGCTCCCTGTTCATCCCGTGAGCTTAATGATGTGATATCGTACTGCTCTCAAGGATTCAATCAAAATTACACACGAGATGATACGAACGGAAGAGAATGGTACCCATGAAGGCATTTTCATTCCCATATTTAGCGTCACTGGTTGTGTTTTTGCTACATGTTCAAAGGTGTTAAGAAAACGTCTGCGTGAAAAATCGCATTGGATACCCGTCGGAAGGACAAATCGGATATGAGGTAAGCTCTTTGAAAGTAATTCCATGCTACTGGCCCATCCATGCGCGGTATCGCCGAGCCCGTGTGCGAAAATGACCTATGACAAAGATCCTCTTCAAAAAAATAGCAATTTAGAAGCAACAGGAGCATATTTTACAGCAGCAGTCGGCTTCGATGGCGAAATACGAATTGTTCCGTCTGTATCCGGCTTCATTGCGGTCTGGTGGGTCCAAAACGAGCGCTTGAAATGGAGTGAAATTGGTCGTCGCGAGTGCGTGATAATTGGCCCAACAGAAGGCCTCCAGACATTCATTCAATCAGATTGCGTGTTATAGCGCTGGTGGAATTTGGATTGGATATAAATATAAGGTTTTGATTAATTTAGAAGACTAAGTTTGTACGCGTTGATTGATTGATAATCACACTCAGTATACACGATTTAGACCAATAGTGGTGCGTGGACGAGTAGGAACATAGGCATTACTACGATCGACAGACGCTCGCGAGTCGTACCGCTCAATCAGTTATCACGACTGTCATCCACGGCTTCTGAACTCGCAGTGGGTGTTTTGGTTTCTTCATCCCATAAAACCGTGTGCGCTTTCTCCAAAACAGGAAATTGGAAGGTGTCAATAACACACTTCTCAGCAGGAGCACACAGCTGACAGATCTGAGCATACCCAACGCGCTTGCATCCTGGCTTTTTACCGGATTGTGGCACATTGTAGTAACACGGAGGATTTCATCGCAGCGAGTTGTATTGGACTTGGAAGCGGTCTAAAATACTCTATTGATTGTGGCGGAATCTGGGAGCTGCCATTGGCTAAAACACTCGTGTACGCTTCGATAACTCTTTCTGCCCGCTTCTCATTGGCTTTTGGATCTGTTGGATTCTGCCAAAACACAAAACCCTTCTCAAATCTCCCACTTTGTATATCAGCTTTAAATTCGATATTTTTATCACTGGTTTCGGACCATTCCATGAAATTCGCATACGGGTGCCCTGTCTTTGGATTTTTGATACTTGTAATTCCAACTACATCGTCCAAAGGGACCCAGCCTAAAATATTGTACGCAAACGTGCAATCGACGCCGTTGGGTGCGACGCCAAGATCACACAATCCCTTTTTCGTGCTTTTGCGGCATGCTGCAGTCTTTTCGTTCCACGATTTGGTCGGACAAGAATTCGGAAAGGAAAACCAATAGCAATTTCGGTACGGTGGACGTGGGTCGGTACTTTTATGTCCGCCACCCACAAACGGTCCTACATTTGATTGCTGACGATCTCCGTTAAATTGAAGGCATCCCGGCACAAGTTTGTCTTCTTGTAAACGCGTACATCGCCCTTCATCCATCGGTATCATTGGACCATACTCATACGTCTCCCAAGTGTCTTGAAATTGAGCAATGGACGCATTTGGCTGCACCAAATCAATCTCGTAAAAGACCAAGTTTCTAGCATTGTTTTTACGATTGCATGGATTGTCTGATGAGCGTCCATTCACGTTGATACATTCGGCCTGAACATACACCAGCACACCTTCCACTGATTCCGTATTGACAGTATCCATTGCAGCCAGATATGCGCTCTTTAGATCAGAGCTCGAGGCTCCATACGATGATACAAAGCGTCCTTTCATCAACTTCGGAGTATCGGATTGCACCCGTGCGTGAACCGCGCGCACTCTTCGCATGTGATACGCGTCCTTGGTTGGTATCACTCTATTTTGATCCATTGGATCGTTCGTTAGAGTCGCTACAGAGCTCCCATGTGGGTCCGTTGCCGAGGTGCTTGGTGTGCCACTGCTTTCAGCGGGATCGAAGATGAGAGAGTAAACAGGATTGGTAGTTCTCGTGGATACGCTAAGCCCAAGGTCGTCTTATCCGAGTCTGGATTCTCTACCGATTCTTGATCAAAGGGTGAGGAGATGCGCACGATTGAAGAGGTTCCAGGAAGCGCCCACGCCAAAGTGTCGCTCGACAGCTCTAAAGATGTGCTTTGTATTGACAGATGGAAGATTACCAGGAGGATGCATCGATTGAATGACATGAATGCTTGTTGTTTGTCGCTTTTGCAACTGAGAGTGTAGTCGTTTGGCTTGCGGGCAAATAGGAGTCATATCGAATCGAAAGATTGGTAGCTTTTGATCAATGACAATGATTGACAGAAACCTGTCACGTCTTATGAGACGTGCATCTCTCCATCGCTGCCGATGCAATTGCATGCGTTGAAGAGAAAAGGCTTCAAGTGAAAGAGATAATACAACCGAACATCATTCTGTACTGAATCGTACTTATACTGCTACTACGGTGCATCTACGCACACAATCGATGTCATTGGTTCCACCACACTAAAGCGTACTTGTGCAAAGAAGCACGGTGTTTCAACCGGTATTACCGGTCTTCATAGCGAAATTGAAGTTTCCAGACTTCATGCAACTTCAACGCGGGCTTCCGCACGATCAATTGATACAAATCCGAGTCGTACGTGAAATCCAACTGCTGATACGAAACACAGCTTTCCATGTCGTCTTTTTTGATGTTTGTTTCCGCAGAAATCACAGCGTTAATAGCTTCAAATTCACGCAAAACGTTTGTCGGAACTTCTCCAGCGCTCCAAAAACCGTCAATTCTTTCGGCCCAAATCGACGATGCGTACTCATTCGCCGCCACGAACGATTGTAATCCGTTCATTGTACATTCAAAATGCACCAAAGCGAAGCGATTGCTCAATTTGTACGCAAATGTGCGCTCATCATCCAAATACAGTTGACCTTTGGCTGATCATTCGCATCCAATGTGATCAGCAGACTCACCGGATCATGATGCATCAATGCAGAACTTCGTCGAACGCGACGTTTTCGTGTAACAATACTTCCACCGCGCTGAAAGACCGGAATATGTTTCGGAATTCCGTCATGAAGCTTCCCTTGACCGAGAATTGGCTTGTACTGCTGGAAAAACACTACACCAATTGTATTCGGACGGAAGAACACAGAGCTACTGATGATACCCGATTGTACGATCGAATGTATCAAAGGATCTCAACCCAATAATAACGCATCTTCTTGATGCAAAATCTCATCAGAGCGGAAGTGGTACCGTAATGAACGGATTTTCGGAAGCCGTTGAGTGGGCCCAATGTAAAATAGTGTGCAGCTGCGGAAGAAGGCTGTATCGCTCACGGATAGCCGAGCGAATGTGTGACGTGTGTGGTTCACCGAAAACCCATGTCTCACGACGATCGGAATCATGATGTGCGTGTCCACGGAAGAACGGCTGGTACGCTGCAGCTTGATACCATCGTGTAAGAAGCTCTGTATCAGGATTTCCAAAGAACCCTCCAATATAAGCACCGACAAACGTGAGGCCCGCAATCGACATGGATAAGAGCATTTTCGTCGTGTATTTGAGATGTTTTCATTTCGCTGCATTATCGCCATTTCAAGTGGCACCGAAACGTTGAGATCCGGCGAAAAATGATCCAGAAAGAACAAATGGTCTCTCCATATCCTCTTGAATCTTGTATGACGACAAGAGTACTCGATCAATAACGGTAATTATCGTACCAGTTGTCCTTCCGCAGTCGCTTTCTGCATATGAAATCCATACAAATTGTGCAATTCGCGACGATTCAGCTTTCGAATGCACGTAATATGCGGGATCGACCCTGGTATGGGGATCCACGATCGTGACAACTTGCGTCCAACAATCGCCAAGTTCTCTTGCATTGAGATTCGATTTGGAATATGTACCAAATGTATTGGATCCCACGTGAAATACCGCTTCCCATCGGTAAGCTCGATATCCAGCCACAAGACATCGTACGGGATTTTGTGCTGATTCAAAGCCGGGTTTGATTTTGACAGCGCCACGCTCATTCTATAGTTCAGCGACACTGATGGTAACCAAGTGCAAAAAGAGGCGGCATGGAAGCGGTTCCGGTCAATGACACATACTACTTGGAGAAGGATTGAGGCAGAGGTCCGATAAGGAAGAAGACGTCCAAGACACCCGACTCAGTCATCCAAGACTCGTCTTTTTGCGTGTGTTTGCATCTTTTATGACATCCAAACGTTTCCGAGGGATTATGGCAGAACAAACCGACGGAATTCAAAGTATTGGCGGCCATCAGAAGAGGGATGGAGCCATACAAAGCCATTGGAACGTCCAATTCGTACTCAAATACATTGAGATTGTACAGACGATAGGAAGGATTTACAATCTCATCATTACGGGTGGTATCTTTCAGCTCGAAATCGGTAGCGTGCTCAATACGTCCACACAACTGGCGAAGGTGCTGCTGCGAGCTGAAAAGAGATATCGACGTCAACGGAACTGGGAAGAAATACCGGTTGCGCGGTATGATTGCGAAAATGTGTCTCCAACCGTCATCGGTTAGAGCAGTATTGTTACTGGTATTCTCATCTGTTGAAGCTTTGGCTTATGTGGTTCCATGGGTGTGATAGCGCGACCGTCTTCACCGTAATGGAAGTCTTCTTTACCGTTATGGATATCATCTGATACAGTTTATTTGGTTCTTGTGGATACGACGCTATCAGATGTCGTCGTTTCTCTGTGTCTTTGGTACTCAAAATGAAATTGGGTTCTCACCGTGTACACATCAAAAGATTTTCCAAGCTCTCTCCTCATGATGCAGGAGTTCAAAGGATGTAGAGCCGGTCAAAAAGTCAGCTGGATTGCGGAAGTATATGCTATCAATGCCCCAGTGCATTGATGCGAATAAGTCAGAAAGTCAGAAAATCGAGTCAAGACTCCATGCAGCCTTTCGTCTACGGAGTCCACAAGCTACGTCGATAATGAGTTCTTATGGTCGATGCAAAGTTGTATTGTTTACAGCAAAATGCAAAAGAATCTTACAAATGCGACGTTGCAAAGAAGCATCTTCAAAGCGTCAAGAATCGACGTGCTGCTGGAAGATGACGCTGATGAATATGTGCTGCGAGATTTGCGTGAAACTCAAATCAAGCACCGAGGACAACGACAACTGTCCCAATCTGTTCGACGGATAAATGATGATAGAGAAAATTGCAAAAGCGCGAATGGGTCTTGTGATCGTTCATCAGCGGGAGATTATCGTACAATTTACATCGATGGCAACGAGAAAGAGGCGTCTCCCTTGTATGATCAACCTTTGACCACTCTGTTACATTCTACAAAAGACGCTTCATCTATGAATGAGGTCCTACAGCATCCGATATAACTCGGCTCGTGTGAGAGAATCTGAAGGTCCTGCAGCTGCGAAAGAAAGATGTTATCATCACCCAGTAGTCTGTCTCTTGGTCTGGATGCCATTCAATAATCTGGCTGGTCAGCCACAGCTCACTCTAATTACTCAGTCAATGGATGCGACCTAGCGGCTGAATGCTGTGGCGTTCTCAATATTTGATTAGACTGTGGACCTTGGGTACGAAGTCATCTCTCGTGGGCAAGAAATATGAGTTGGTGGTGTTCCTGGGACTGATACATTCAAGTTCGATTGTTACAACATGTGTGAAGTAATCTAATTGCCCAGCTCCCAGCTGTATGGATTATCGTGAGATAATTCCACGCAATATCTTGTTCGATTAGCCGATGGATACAAACGAGTGAACGCGAAGAAACACACCAGTACGCTTTTGTTTTCTAACTGCCATTCCAAATGGAGCGTGTACGACCAGGAGGATTGCGTCCAGGATTGCGTACGATGAAGACGATTATGAGCGCTCTAATAGTGCACTTTTGGAGCTTGTGTCCAAAGCGAAGACACACACGGTATCGAACAACTATCTTGCTAGTAAAGGAGGCGGAGCGATCGTGATTATACAAGCAGTAGTCGTGGTTTTTTCGTGATCCGGGGACTCGTTTTGACACATACACTATGTACATGTTCGTGTCATCAAAATCACCGTGTGGAAAGGAGCACTTCAACAAGTACAGCGCTGTGTCACAAAACTGAGAGTATGAAATCAAAATTCGGATGTAAATGAATCATTAAGCTTGTCTCAAAAGCAAAGTATCCCATGATCATGAGCCATTCGAATATGCTCTACGTTTTGTACAAGCTCGATAATGTCAAGCACCTAGCAGATTACACAACCATCCTTCCCAGTTGTGCTAGCCTCTTCACATTTACTTCTCCGATACTAGAGCAGTCTACGTAGGGTCGATTTTCTATGTCTTGATTCGATCCTTTGCATCGACACTGACCTTAATAGGTGTCAGTAATGTAAGGCACACAGCCCAAGCATTACTTTGGATTGAAGTCACAGCTTTCGCTATGGCTTATGTCAATATCCGTTACGCTCACGGTGTAAATCCCCCATATGGTTGAAGCATCGATACGAAGTTTATTTCTGACCAACGTATCCCATAGCATGGATTTCTTCGTATATATTCTTCTACCCATCAAAGTATCTCAAATCTTGCATCGGATAAAAGCTCTACATAAGCTTGTCTTGGGACTTTTAACAAACGGTCGCCAAAATTGATTTCCGAGTTTTCAAGCTTTACTTGGAGACCACCAAATTCTAACATACTGCCATATAGTACCCCGCCATTTGAAATTGCTGTTTTCACGCTGCCACAAAAAATTGTGAAATATAACAGTCTCCCCCGGTGTTGCCCCCACATCAAAGGAGTAGACTACTTCTGAAGACATACTTGTGAGCTCGTCAGCATGAGTGTTTTTAAGCTCGCCATTGTGGTACAGCATCCGATCCTTGCGCAACTTTTCCCCAAATGAGGAAAGGACTGCAGGACTTCCAACAACCTAGCATACCCTGCTTGACTCTTTACGGTTTACTGGTATATAGATAGAATTTGTCTCGTTCTTGTGCTCGTAACTGTACGAATGAAAACCACCGCCATTTTTCTTCGCTTCACTCCTTTTGCCGCGCAAGGCAGACATCGTTCGAGAGTAGCATAAGCGCCTACAGCCAAGCCCAAGTAAAATGCCATAATACCCGCATCATTCATTTGTTACTTTTGCAATTTCAACATGCAGCCCCATACAAATCCATTGAAATGTCAACTCGTACTCCAATACATCGAGTGTACAGACGATAGGAATCTCATAAAACAGATATCGACGCCAAGAAACTGGGATCGAATACCGGTCTATCGGTATGATCGCTTCCAGGCCGTTATCGGTTCTATCGGTATCAGTACTGGTATTCTCAGCAGTAGAAGCTTTGGCCTATTTCTTTACCGTTGCGGATGTCCTCTGTGACGAGTTCTTTGGTCCTTGTCGATGCGATGAGGTCTCTTTGGTCAAAGTGAATTGATCATGATCTGTAAACGACATTACCATTCGCTGTCCATGAATAGAGCACGATACACTTCAGGCTCTCTTCTCGTGGTCTGAATTCATAAAGGATTTAATGGCGATCACAATTTGCTGGTTTTACGAGTCTTTTCTTTTCGGGATAAATGATGTGATTGAGTCAGAAAACGGAATGAAGAATTCTCGTACTCGTTCCTCTGCGAAGTACATATTCACGTCGTAATGAGTTGTTTTGGTCTACGACGGTGAAGTTTAATCGAACCAATCAATTCGACATTGTGGGAGTCGTATTCACATCCTCGAAACTTAATACACTGTACAATGTTGGCGCTGATGAATGTGTTTCGCGAGATTTGTTAGGGAATCAGCTTCAGAAGTGTCCGACCACGACAACTTTACCAAAGCTAGTCAATGGAGAGAAGAATGTCTGCAAATGCATACTGGGTCTTGTAATCGTACATCGAGGAATATTATGGTACAATCCACATCCACGACAACAAATTGAGTACGTCTCGCCTGCATGCATCGACTTTAGACCGATGTGTTACATCCTTCAAAAGACGCCTCAGTTAGAAATGTGGTCTTACAACAACCGATCAGCTCGTCTCGTGTCAGAGAAGTTCAAATATTTTGCAGCTGCCGAAGAAAGGTGTTGTTATCACCCAGTGGTCTTTCAACTAAATAAATGTATGGCATCGTGTCACAGAACCTTCAAAAACTGGTTCGGGTGTCAAGCAAGAACGTGTTTGGTTAACTACATCCCACTATAGCTCCAGATTACTTGCCAGCTCAAATGAGTAAAAAAGAGTCAATTTATTCGATGCGATTTACAGATTGAACTCTGTGGCATCTTCGTTGTGTAGTTGAGACATGGACTTTGGGTATTGTTTCATCCTTTTTGGGACAAGAAGGATGGATTGGTGTCACTCGGTCTGATACAAAAATCCGATTGCTTGGAGACCTGTGAAGAAACCTAGTTACCCAGTTATTCCAGCTCGCATGTATATGCCGAAAGATTACTACACGCAATGTCATGACGAATCAGCGGAACGATTTGAATTGAGTGAAGTAGAATGAACGCCGAATATGGATGTTAGCCTGTCGTGCCAGATGAAACGTGTACAGCAATTGTTTTGCATGAAGGATCACTCATGGTGAAGGCGGTAGTTCGCAGTGTGATCTTTCGATCTCAGGAATTTGAATGCGAACTGTACGAGCACGTATTCCATACGAGAAATTTGTCATCGAAGAATGCGAATAGATTATACGCAAGTAGCAGGTTCATGTCCATTAAGTGACATGGGGACTTCAAATAAGATATTTCCCTCACTATGTTTTCAATATCTGTAATATCTTGTAGATGATTAAACGCATGGAATCAAAAGCTGAATGTGTATTGACCATTAGTGTCTTGAAGCGAACGATCTTAATGTAGGCTATATGGATACGCTCGACATTTCGTACCAGCTGCATGGTAACATGAAGCTAGCAATCACACATTCAAATCTCCCAGTTCAAGTTCTTGACCCTCTTCTAATTATACGTCGAAGACTTCAGTTCAAGTGCTTCATTCTCTTCTCTGTATTTGTTGAAGAACTACGCTTTAGCAACGATTTCGTATTGTTTGACGTCACCTCGCGTATCGACACTGATAGGGAAACCCGCCATTAGTACAGGAGTGAGAATCCATGCGCCATTGCCGCTAGGCTTAATATGGATGCGTTCGAAATTAGACACTTTAAAGTGTGTTCCGGGTAGTTTTATAAAAGTTTTCCCGTCTGGTAATAACTTTAGTTGCATCACCATGTCGAAGGTTTTGCATGTAGACAACCTGTAATGGATTCCATAGTCAATGTCGTAACCATTACGCTTTATTTCGTTTATGGTAGCATCGTAAGCCTCTTGCGGCAATTGTAGTAGATAAGGGGAAAACCGAATTTCGATGTTTTGGCTCTTATAAAAGAAGCCAGCATAATAGATGTCAGCGAGGCCGGTGCTTATCTTCGGTATGGAAGTGCCATCTTCAGTTTTCCTATTAATATCCATAATATAACTTATCATATCGTCCGTTACCGTCGCTGAAAAGGTGTAAACTGCTTTCGGAGCCAAACTTATGAATCTGTCAGCATTTAGTATATTGCTGTCATCCAATGGAGGACGTATTATCATCTTCTCCTTGTGCAATTCCGACAATTCCGTCCGAGACAGCTTCCAACAACCTTGTGTTGCATGGTTGGGGTCGCTGTTCGTCTGGTCTGTAGAAAATGGCTCATACAACAATTGGGTCTCCGTGTTGCGCTTGGCCTTGCCTGATGGAATCCGTTTTGAATTCGATGATTTGCCCTTGGCCTTGCCTGATGGCTTCCCTTTTGAAATCGATGATGGTGATAAAATAGACATGCACCGCTTATAAGCTCCACGCCTGTCCTCAGAACCATCCATATAAAATGTCAGCATATACATGTCTTCTTCATCTTCTATCTTAACAGTTTCGAAGTTCATACCCCAAGGGGAATGACCTACTTTGTACAATCTTATGTGAGTACCCAACGTAAATCGGAGAAATGTTGTCCACACCCCAAGGGCAGCGAGACCGTACGCTTTAAGCTTTGAAATCTTCATCGATGGGAGCTGAGCTATCGGTGGATTTTTGAATAATGATGAGGAAGCCTTCGATGATTAATGAAATTGAAAGCAGACAGGCTTTATATATCCCCCGCCGCAATGTGAGTTCTCCCCTTTTTAAATGCATATCCAACTCTAGTTTAGGCTCTATTCCTGAGAATATTTACAAAAAGGATGCACACCTCATAAAGCAAATAAACTGGTAACGATGTTAACTTATGGAAACCGTACTTAGGGAGCATAGAAGTGAGCCTTTGGACATGCAGGTGAGACACAAAGGTGCGCAGTAATATACTGGTGGTTTTTACCAGGAGGGGGCAACTTTCATGTAATAAAATGCATATTATCTTAAGTAATAAAAAAAAAAGAATACCCTTTCTCAAGACTCCTAGAACATTTTGGAATTGAGAGGCAACGTAAACATTCACCTAATCATTACATAGATTCTGGATTTTTGCAAATATTCATACGCAACGTTATTATTACAATAAGGTTGCACACCTTCCTGAGTAAATATAAATTGGTAGCGATCTCAAACTATCGGGACCGTGCTTTGAGAGCATGGAAGCGAGCGAATCTTTGAACATGCAGGGAAGACAAAGGTGCACAGTAATATATTCGTGTTTCTAATCCTTCGAGTGAACAACTTTGATATAATTCAATGCGTATTTACATAAGTAAGAAACTAAAGGGTACCTTTTCTGCACGGATGGAATGATGCTTCCAATATTTTAGAATTGGAAAGCAACGTAAGCATTCACTTTACCTAGCCATTACATACATTCTAGATTTTCCCAAATATTTATGCGCAACGTTATTATTAGAGTAAGGTTGCACACTTTCCTTGATATATAAATTGGTAACGATTTTCAAATTGTGGAAACTGTACTTTAGGAGCTTGAACACAATTGGTTGAAATAAACATTCAAAACCACTTTACTGGGAAAACGAATACTTCCAGGATAATAAGATTTTACAATGACGTGTATGAAAGCACACCAGCTGAGTTAGCCGTCAGTAATGCGCTCTTGTGCTCGATTCTTTGCTTACTTGCATCGATTGATCTGCCGTAAAGCTGTTGTCTCGCTGCATTGTTTGAGTATGAGCGAAATTTCGTCTTTGCTGCCTTTTGTAAGGTGCGGGAAGGCATGGATCAGTATGTATACAGTATCTCCGATGAATGCGTTTACTCTTATCTCTTATTCCAAGTAAACGCTAATCTGATAAGGCAATCAAATCTGAGTCGATCTAATGCAGTGTTAAAATATTTGTGAAAAACTCTGACTAGGCGTGTCGTCTTGTTTACAGAAGTGGGCAAAAAAAATATAACGGAGCTTGAACACACATATAGTCCAGAGGCTTGCACTTTGATTCGGTGATAACGTTGGCTGTTGTGTACTTTCAGAGGAGCGAGTAAATGCACACCGACAGCGTGGGTATAGCCATTATCATTCTACTGTAGTATAGTCGTACTTATCGATCGTAATCCTTTACATCAAATGATCGACTCCTCACAAGAAGCAACTTGTAGTCATCTAAATGCTCGATTGCAATGTGCAAAGCTATCAAACCGCTGTTTGAACTAAGTGAGCGAGAACAACATCGATTGGAAAGGGTTTAAAATACAACGTTTGCATCTTCGTTTATGTGACTTTGGAGTAGACGCGACACGAATAGCTTGTAGTTTGTGACTAGTTTTGCTGGGAAAAAGAGTAATGTCAGGAGATAAGTAAAAGTTTTCTTACATTTCACTTTTTTCTCATCATTGTGTCTCAATGTCCGACTTCACCGCAGGATCGAATGTACAGCTATGCGGAGACATCTGCCAGAGGTCCAGCATTTGGGATAGCACAGTACGCTTCTAGTCAGTCAAGGTGTGCTTTCATTTGAGCGGAACTAAGTCAAGATTCGTTTTTTTCCAAGTGAACTTAGCACGGGGAGAGTCATTCTTCTTGGCGAACTATAGCTTCATTCTATATACTTTGATGCTTGGGCAATGATCACAGGTCTACGAGTACTAAGCTCTTTTCAAAAAGCAGACAATTATATCGCTTTTGCGACAATGAAAATCTGATGGTTGCGACAACTGATCGATCAAAATCAAGAGCTTCAAATAAGTACGGATTCTGGTATCCCGCACTTGGCATCCTTGTCGATGAGTTCTGATTCAACTAGTTGGTGTCTCAAGAGGCGCTGCCTCAAGTCAAAAAGAGTAAGTGTATATGTGGCGCTCAGTAGCTTTAATATACAACGTGCAGCAAGCAATACGCTATACAGGACAATACTAATTGCGATATTTATTTCGTAACTCCAAGAATTGCAGCATTTTGTGTACGCCACTCGATATCCCATACTACAGACGCTCATAGGTTAAATATATCTCCCGCTTACGACAAGTCGCAAGAGGATGTCCACGTGTACTGTCCAAGCACTGACGCATCTAAATGTTTGATACTTTGCAAGTACCGTCCTATGTGATAAGAGTCAATGCGAGAGGCAAAAACGAAATACAGTATGTCTCAATTTCATCCCTTGAAATTTCAATATACCGTACAAATACACAATGATCTCCTCCAATCATCGATCCACACGTCGAATGTTGGACCAAGTGAAAATTTCACTTGTTGAAAACCCAATAGCTACGCTGAGAGCTGCTTTGTCTGAATGGTGTACAATAAAATTCCATAGAGCAACGCCCTCCTCCGAATATCCACAACAGCTGTTTTAGGAAAAAACACGGCTTATTTCTCAAAAAATAATACTCTGGCTCTTCTATCCACCGCAGCCGTAGGGAGAAGGAGTGCTTATCATTAGGCGCTTGATAGCGAAACCGTCTCTAAGCGAATGTACATACCAAGTCAGTCAGCTCTGCCTCATTCTCAGAGAGAGGAGGACTTTGATCGAATCAAACAAACGTCACAATCCAATTTTCCTTCTTACGCGTGGAACCGATCGAATTGGAATACTTTAGTTCACGTGACCAATGAGCGATTTCCGCGCACATACGATTTGGATGACTGCTTGGAATCGGAAAGTGTACCTATTCATTCGATATCACAGCCAATTTCGACATACTGTGAATTCGATCCAATGGCATTTAGCAGTATACCCATTGAGCATTCCATAGAGACGACGACGGCATACGACTCGCCATCCAACACGGCTGCGGGATATGGGGACTTTAATTGGTTTCAGCGTGATCCTTATAATCACGCAGAGCATATCGCAGAGTCGATTTGCTACGAGGAGCCTATGTATGACGATAAATGGGTCATTTGTCGCCTTGATCAAGATGAAGATATTCCGATACAAATGACCGAACCAGTTACTCTAATGAGCGGATATATGTACGATGACGTATCGAGTTTTGCATCGGACGTGTTATCACAGCCACATGAGCCTGTTATCATGCAATATAGTAATCACTCGAATCGTCCGTTCAAACGATACGTATTGAGACGCCCGACATCTGAAAAGCAATATGCTGTCGGACGATGGAATCCTCAAGAACACGAACTATTCCTTAGAGGACTGGAAATATTCAAAGGACCCGCATGGGGCGATATTGCGAAACTGATTGGCTCGAGAAGCTCCACGCAGGTCCGAACGCATGCTCAGAAATTCTTTACCAAACTCGCACGGTCGAATCGTACATTTCCGCATTTTGAAGGCCACATTGATCGAGAACGTCAACGTCTTGCAGGACAAGGAGCTTTACACCGAGCGACAAGTGCCAATTTTGATTTTCCAAAGTAGACGCAAGGTCCTCAAAGTCACGTCATTACAAAGAATGGAATGATCCAAAGATCTCGATGGGATACACTTATACACGAAAGTGCAAGCTGAATGGACTGTCGATCGTGACCCACAGCCGTCGTTCTGTCGAGTATCGTCCGTTTATCTGTTTCGTGAAGCCCTTCCAAATTGTTATTGAACCCTTAATTACAAATATACTTACGATTGTATCAAAATGTACAGGTTCCTATCAATGAAGCTGCTCATTGATCCATTCGACGACGCGAGGAATGCCAATGCGACAACATCACCCATCCACTTGCCTCACTTCATTCTCAGCACGTCGACGCATACGACGTCGCTGATTCTTATTCAGTTTGGTCGAAGTGACCAACGATCCTCCAACTGGCACTTCATGCAATGCTTTTACATTCGCACAGTTTGGATTGTGAGCATTGGTCTCCATTTCCATGCAAGGAATCACAACCTCATGTTCGCTCTCTATACTGGCGTCTCGATGGAATGCAGCAGGCGAATGATTCGAACGGGATTGAAGCTCAGCGATTTTGTCTTCCACAATGGTTTTGACTTTGAGAACATCGGCCTCCACTCCCCTTATGGAAATTTGATAGTGCTCACGATGTACTTCGACCAATGCATTGGGAAACTCGCTTTGAAGCACTTTGATATTACTTCCGTTTTTCCCAATTAGCGCTCCAATAATGGCGCTGACCATTGAAGTGGGCATGGACGTGCTGAGATCGATTGTGGTGGCGACGAAATCAGCGGTAAATGATGTGATCACTCTCAACGCTTCCTGTCGAGCGTGGACGTCCGTGCTGTACACTAAGAGATCCACGTTTCCTGCTTGATCAAAAGCGTCCAAAACAGACAGTTGGCAGTCGCTGATCTTTCTCCGAAGTAATGGAATCATTCCAACAAATGCTTTCGCCACAGAAATTCGAGCAGTGTGAGCTTCATGGAACGTCTGGAAGTCAAGAATTTGGCGTGCTGCAGCTTTCGCATTACTCTCATCCTCCGCGGTGATTGTCAGTATCGGATCGTGGACACGTGTGATGACCACTTTACTTGCGTCATTGGCCTTCACCTTGGAGGACGTATCGAGGTCAAGTCGAGCTCCAATTTGCTTGCTCAGCGTTCGGATCGTATCGCCATTCTTTCCCAGCAAGATGGGCACCAGCCAATTGGGAATACTGAGCTTGACATTTTGTTTCTCCCATTTCTCCAACTCGCTGAGAATCTTACGTGTGGCGTTCTGAGCATTCATTTCCGTGTCTGCAAAGATCCGCAGACTCGATGTATCGATCACTTTCAGCTGTACTGCATCATCGATTCCCAATTGCGGCAATTTGGCATACAATTGCGCGATGAACTCGTGAGAGAGCTTTGAAAGTCTTTCAAAGCATTTCGGATGGTAAAATGCGAGCACTTTATCAACACTTTGCATGGCGGTATACACTTTGTCCAATTGTGTGCCTTCAATGAGAATCTCTGGTCGGATATTGGACGTCTTCTTCAGACAAAGTTCACAGCCCGTTTGTCGGACAATTTGAAGAGCATTCTCATTCAACACACAATCTGCAGCCAGTGGTTCCAAAGTCTCAAACAAAGAACTGAGAAATGACTGTGAAGGCAATGTGACACGTTCTGTAAAGTACGCGTCTTTGGATGAAAGCATGAGCAGATACTCTTTCACTTTGGTGATACCACGCACAGGACCTCGAATTTTGGCAAGTTTACCATTTTCCATGATGGAGACTTTCATGGAGATACCACCTCGAGCTTCCAATTCCGCCAAAGACGATGGGATCAACGGATGTACTTTAAGAATCGATAGGAAATCGCACTTGGAATTATCGGGAATCGCTACTGTCTCCATCTGAATCGTATCGAGCACATTGAGAATCGCGTCCACACATGCTTCCAAGGGCTCCGATGCATTTGCTTTGACGCGTACGTGTCCAAGTTTCGCCGATACAGAAATCGTTGTGGCTACATGTTCTTCACGCAGCGCTTTGATCCGTTCTCCTTTCTTCCCAATCAAACACGCAATCGATAACGAGTCAAGATCGAGTACTCGCTGATGATGCGTTTGAAGAACCTCATCTACTTGAACTCGAGCATTCCCAACTTGAATTGCAGTACCAATGATCTCCAATTCCACAGCTTGGTGCTCTCGGACCACACGAAGACGAGCTCCAGTCGCGTCGGCAATTTGCGATATCGTTTCTCCTTTCTTCCCAACAATTATCGGAATCTCATCGACATCCAACGGAAGATAAAACACCGTATGATCGCTTTCAAACAATCGGAGTGCATGTTTAGCCGCCAAAATCGAACTGCTGGAGCCCTGCAATACAATTTTGACATCGAGTCGATGTGTCGCTGTGGTTTCGCGATCGGAAGGCATTTGGATGGAAACTCTGCACGTTGTCGCTTTTTCAATTTCCAATAAATTGAGACGTTTCTCACTCAGTAAAAGTCTTGCGATATGGAACATTGTCATGTACACGGATCGCTGATTCCGATCGATTATATCCATTATCAAAAGTCGAGCGCGTTCGATCATCTCAATGGATTCTCCAAAGATGCAAATATGCTGCTTGTACGTGTCGAAATGTATCATTCCTTCACAACTTGTCTCAATCTGCTTGATCATACTTCCATTCTTCCCGACAATCAAACTGATATGGTGAGCATCGGCGACGTAATGGGTCCAATGCTGCGTCTCAAAAGCGTGAAATCGATCTCGTAATGCCGTCTCCACTTGTGCTATTTGGTCGCGCGTTCCGTTCACTTGGATTCTCTGTTCATCTTTGAGGACTTTGATTCTCACATCGGATGCATTTCCTCGAAGTAGTTTGAGCTGTTTTCCCTTTTCCGATACCAAAAACGCGGCAAAGAATGCAAACTCAAACTCATCTTTCAGCGTTGGAAACACATTTTTATCATTTGCTTCAAAGAATCGCTCGCGTTTGGTTTTCATTTCGATCAATTCCGTCACAAATAACTGAGCTTTGGCGACATTCTCATACGTTCCACAGCATCGAACGATATTGGCGACACTATCAATCATCACAAGCGCCTCTGTGTCCTCCATCAACCGATTTATCGTCTCGCCCTTCTTCCCAATTAGTTGCGGTACGACATCAGCGGAAATGGAGATTTCTTTCGTCCTTTGGTTGAGTTCGTCGATAGATTTTTGGATACGTTGCAATTTCGCAGGCGATGTGTAAAGTGTGAGAGTGCCTTCAGTCCGATTCAGATGAAGTCGTACGCCGTGTGTCGATTCTATGGCGTGAAGATTCTTACATTTCTGAAAGAGAAGCAATTGGATCGTGTCGGGATGTAAGCCAAACGTATGTGTGGATGCTAATGTGACGTCTTCGATGTGCTCGACAGCGATTTGTGCGTTCTCTGTCGTCCCACACACACTCAGAATCGGTTCATTCGGATGGAATTCCAACAGGACGTGACATGTACTTTGTATCTCTTCCAACAACGCCATTTTCTTCTTCAAAGAACGTGCGATTATATCGTCGGAAATGGTTACTTTTATTGTCACAAAATCACATGTCGGCACGCCAATTTGTTGTGCTAATGCGATTTTCTTCAGTTCCGATTCGATACGATCGCGTTCAAATGTGTGTGCTTCGTGCTGTTTCATCAATTCCGCTCGCGTCTGTTTCATTGTGTCGATGGATTTCTGGAAAACGGCATATCGTTGCAATTGTTCTCTCTTCTCTTTGAGACTTTGGAGCTCGCGAAGAATTGTTTTCTCGTCGTTTAAGGACATCGATGTGGTCGTACGACGGAGCTCTAACGTTTCCATTTCCATTTCGATTTTTGAGAGTGTGATTTTCGGTCGTTTTGGAGGATTTTTCAATAAAATACGAATTTTTTCATCGATTTCTTTGCCTTTGAACTGAAATTTATAGAAATGGAATCAGATGAAAAATACGGAGAAGGGAGAACGCACGTACCGCATTTTGTTGTCGGAATTGTGAGATTGTATGCAGTTGTTGAGTCAATTGGTTGAAGACCTCTTTTTCGCGTTGGAAACTCATGAAATCTGTAGACGAAGTTGGACGATTTTTCGATACTTTGGGCGCTTTGGCGGTATGTCATCCACGAAATTAGAATGAATGGGTGGTTGTGATTGGATGATACTGGGTTGGTGGAGGTATGGGATTGGTGGAAATCGGGGATACGGATAGAGTAGAAGATAATTGGTGTGATTGGGTGAGAAAAGATACGATATTAGCGAATCAGCGAATGCCACCGCTGACAAAATTGCTGTTTTATGATATAGTATGATATAATCATGCGACTCAATTTATGTGTATGCACTACTATACCGACTAGGACGCTGTCATTTAATCAAAAGCTTACATACAGAGATCTCGCACCTCTATGTCTTGATCCTAATTTTATGTACACACTAAAGTGTACCAAGGTTGAGTTGAAGTTGAAGTTGTCCGAAATCGAAAATGACGCGCGGGAACTCTCAAAGTATCGATTTTTGGGACATAAAGCAAGCGCTCACACAGACGACAAAAGACCTATTCGAAATGGGTACATCTGTCCTTTCTCTCATTTCTCTTAAAAGCGTATAAATGCCACTCATTTGCATCAAATAGTGTTAAAAGACGTCATGTTATCGAAACAGAATTCACACAATCCAACAGAAACTTTTGACATTGAAATATGCGTATTTTCAATCGACACACACATTTGGCTGTTGTGCAAACGCGTGGGAATCACAATTCAAAGCCAATTCGTCTCAGAAACCCTCAAAGAAATTTTTGAATTGGAAAAAAAAGTCACATTCGATTTGGCTGCTTTTTACAGTAAATTTGCACTCGTTCGGATATCAATTGTTCTATTGATTCAATGCATTGCGTACAGGCGAAAGGATGCGATCGGTAATGAAATCGGCTCAAAATGGAATTCAAATCTGCATTTGGGCCAATGAATCGACTTTTATGCTGAAAATGAAAATCGATATCGAAGCGGAATCGAATGAGATTGCTGTCACCCAATTGGAGCAAAGTGGCGTTCTGAGACTCTCTTCGACTCATTGGACAGAATTCACTTTGGAGAGCAACTGGAAGCTGACGGAATGCACGACCGAAGAGCTTGAAGAAGCAGCAGATTGTTTGGCTCTGTATTTCCAAAGTCTAAGGTACACGCTACCGATTCATTTTGGCGTTCATTTTTCATTTGAGCTTCTGGAGTCACAAATTTCTGTCATTTTTGAGAAAAATATGCAAACGCCAATGGAGCGATTTCAAAGAGATTTTGCGGTTGATTTCGAAGACATTCTCTACAAAGAAATCTTACACAATGGCTTTCGTGTCAATTGTGTCGCGTGCATGTGCCCACCCAATGTCTTTGTATCGGAATTTGACGTCACACTGTTGAAATTTGGTGATCATAAGCCATTACTCCACACGGATGAATGCACTCTTTGTGGTGTTTCCTCGGCAATCGCTTTGAAAGCATTGTGGCAGCGATATGGGCTCGTGTGTGAAGCAAACAAACAATCCAAATCGCTCGTTAAGCAATTTCATGTCCGACCTCAATTTCGAGTCGCGTTTTCACGCAATTCCGACGTGAGAGAACAAGGCCATTTGGTTATTGCGATTGATGTCTCTGCGTTGGATAAAGATTCAAGTGGTTTGGAGAGTCATTTGCACTTTCGAGATCTCTGGAAATCAACACTCGATCATTCCTACACTGCTTCTGTCAAAGAGTGTGTGGCTTCCATTCTGCATCAACTCATTGAAGCTGGCCACATGCAAACAAGCCGACAAAGTCGACGGAATGTGGTGTTACGTGAGTTTATTCCCCTCATCTCGGAAGCTGTCTCAACGATTTCCCGTATTGCCAATGAAGACACTGCATATGACTCGAATGATAAGCCCATTATTGACACCGAATCGCTCACTCAAAAGCTTCAAAAGCTTATTCTCAACATTTGATGATCTCTTTCAAGCACACGCTTTAGGTTCCCGCGAGGAATGAATTCCTTTTTCCGTCGCACAATCAATTGAGTGAGTAAGTGCTTTCTTCTCTTTTTGTGTCTTGAACTGAATCTCCTTCAGCTTTCGGTGTTCGGTCAACTTGATGGCGTGACGCATTTGTCGATTATCGTCTTCATCTTCTTCTATCGATTCATGTGGAGTGATTTCGTTAACAATGTGAATTTTCGACGCGTTCCGAAGGCGTTGAATAGCTATCGGTAATCCATTATGTGCGTTGGATCCGTTCGTCAATTGGAATCTGGAATCCAAAATGCTCGATCGTGCTTCCGACGTTCCATATTCCGGCACGATTTGCGAGAATTGAAGCGATTGATCTTCTGTAAGAGGCTGTCGCGACCATTGAATTCTCAATGCAATTGTAAGACTATGACAAAGCATCGAAGCAAACGGATCCAAAGTGTCCAATTCAGTCACTTCATTAGGTTCGAGACACTGAAGCAAGCTAAAGGTATTCTGTATTCCTTGCTGAATGCGTGAGAGAGATCGAAGGCTCTGTAGGAATTTGTTTTTGGCTTCAGTCTTCTCCGTCGATATCGATGCGAGTTGTTCCGTCAGCGACTCTGTTTGTTTTATCTCCGACAATGGCGCTATCAGCGAAGTTTCCAGATCGCGAATGAGTTCATTTTGTGCATCACAATGCATCCGCAATCGATCATTTTCAGTGACCATTTCTTTCTCTGTTTGATTGAAATGCTGCCTGGATGTCTCAAACGCGCGGAAACGATCCAAAACGATTTGTCCATGCACTTCATTGGTCTCACTCAACAATCGATCGTACTCTGCTTCTATTAAAGAAGAATCCTGCGGCAATTCCAATGGCGTATACTCTTTATGCTCAACCTTTTTGAGGTCAGTATTCTTTTCGAAATGACTTGGAAGCGCGTGGATGATCTGCATGATGCCAAGTCGCTGTTGATCGGCTTGTTGACGCTGCATGAAGACCCGCTTTCGACACTCCAACTCATGCTGCATCGATGTCCATCCAATCATCCAATGATGCCGATTCAATTCTCGTTCATCAGCGACGCATTTCCTCCGTCGATCCCATTCAGCGACCGCATTACGCTCTTGCATGAGCTTACTCTCAAGGGTTCCAAGCTCACGTTCGAGAGTGCATTTGGTTTCCTCCATCACTTTCAACATCGACGTATGCATTTGATTCTGCCGTTCGAGATCGTCAATGACGAATTTCAATCGTTTTATATACATTTCCTGGCGTGCGATTTCATCTTTCAGCGGTTGGAACGCGTTCACTGTGGAAACTTTGGTTCCATTCTTCTCCACAGCAATTTGAAGACGTTGCTGAAGCGTATAAAGCTCTTTCTTCTTCTTACAAAGCGTTGCCTGCAACTGGAAGAATATCGCGTGTCCCTGCACCGTTGCTTGACGCTGGAAGGCAATCTCTTCCTTCAGCACTTTGGAGGTCGCAATCGCCGATTGCGGTCGAATACGTTGAGTATTGCGCTTGTGCAAAGGCCTTACCGGTTGATGTTGACTAATTGGCTGTGATTCATACGTCTCAGCTTTCGATCGAGCGCGCGCGGTGGCCGACTGCGGTCTCAAGATTTGGACCATTTGGAACTATTTCGAGAACGAATGGAATTGAAACGGCGTTTTATTACACATTTTTATTTATTCACAAGCTTTCCATCGCGCGTGGAGACCGTGTGATTGTGCCTGAGCTCTTAGCAGCTCTTTTACCAATTTTTTGTTCTCCTTCCGGCGCGATGGTTTTCGAATTGTTTCTGGCGCTTTCGACACAGTTTTTCGACTCACAAGCTGCCAATCTTCTTCAGAATCACTTTCCATCTCTTTCGGGACATTCGATTGCGCGGCTTTCATGCTTTCGGATGCGTCAAATGGAAGAATGTATATGTCTGGAACTCGGTACTCGATCTCTCCGTCGTCGTATTTCAAGTGGTATTCGTTGCCTCGACGGATCTACAGCGGTTCATGAGGTCGAGCAATGAAATGGCATTCGCATACCTCTTTGATTGTGGCGGGAAACCATTCATTCCCGCGTTTATATCGAGCGATCACTTTTTCATCGGTTTGGTATCGCGTTATCATCGAAATTGGCAATGTTTCGCGTTGAAGAGGACGTTCATTTATTTCGGAAGCGATTTCATTCGATTTTGGAAAAATATCTTCTGGCGGTACGTTCGGAAGTATCGAATCGGAATCGGAGCTTTTCACTTTTTTTTTACTTTTTTTTTTCTTTTTTTTAGACATTGTACGCTTTTTTGATGGCACATGAAGAGATTTTGATGTTTGGAATTGTTGGAGCCATTTGAATGCGAAAAAAGAGAGCAACAAAACACTCACACCGCCGACATAGCGATACAAAAATGCATTCCATATTTCCGAGCGATCGCCAAACATCAGGCACTGTCCTATACTAGGTATGCGAATAGTGTGGTGGGTATAAACAAGGATTCACGAGGATCGGCTTGCTACGGCGGGAGAAAACAAGAGTTTGTATGCGTGCAGTACGGGAAAAGCGGAATGTGTAGTGGAGTTTCAAGAGTCACTGTCAGAACACGAGATATTCCGATTTAGAGGCTATTCGATTTCTGGATTTTGAGCGAGAAGTCCAAGCACGGATAGCCTAGAGTATGCGTCAGACTCTCTCTTGCTGGATAGCTGCCACGTACCTTGTGTAAGGCTGCCCTGACTGATGATATCGACGTGCGGTGACGTGTATTCGACAATATTTACCGCTGTGATCCCACCGCTGGCTTCAATCAAGACATGAGAAAACCTTTCCTTGAGAGATTGTGCGACCGATCGCAATACGTCGGGTCTCATGTTGTCCAGCATCACAATGTCCGCTCCGGCTGTCGCCTGCATCTCATCGTCATCAATGTATCGTACAAGTGAATGGATATCTCACCGCTTCTTCGGCTTCCTTTTGGTTCTGACATTCCACTTCGATTTTTATATGGAAGCCTGCGACTTTCTTAGCACAAGAAACCGCTTTTGTGATACTTCCAGCAGCCCAAATATGATTATCTGATCCATTCGATTCTGACGGTCAGTATGGAAACAACGGCTTTGTGATTGACATTCACCTTTGAGCATCACCATTTGGGACAAATCGTGACGATGTGTGCTGACACCGGCGACCATCAACGCGTATTTCTCAATCAGACGGAATCCTGGCGTTGTTTTTCGCGTTCCAGAAAGGTGTCCATTCCATCCAAATTGGCGTGCGATTTCGAGTGTTTCGAAAGCCTACGATTTATTTGTACTGGAAAGTGGCTCTGTGGATGCAAATGACGTCTACCTGTGTGGCGATACCGCTGGCACGAGTGAGAATATTGAGAGCGGTACGTTCTCCGAGAAGAATGTTGCGACACTTTCCAGTGATTTCAGCGACAATTACTTTATTGGTATCAGTGTCTTTGAGATCGATTTTGGACCCTTCTGTCAGCTTCCATTCGACTGTACAATCGAGTTTCTTGAAGATTTCTAGTGAGAGGATGTGAGAGCGTGTGATGGAAGAGAATGGAATGCACCTTCAAAAAATGGAACGCCGGCAAGGATTCCGTCCGATTTGCCGAATAAAAGTGCTTTTTTTATCGATTCTGCACGAAATACGGCGATTAGAGAGGGATACAGCATTATGGAGCATATGTGCGACCGCCTACTACGTAGCCGCCAATGTCAAAGGATGGGATATCGTCTTCGAGCCACATTTGAATGTGTTTTTTCCATGTCGGAGGAAGCAAATGCGCCATGCAACTTGGACCTGACATTGTGTGCGGAACATTGTATACGGTGGGATGTGGTGTACACTAAGTAAGGCTGGTATGGGCGGTGGTTGATGCAGCTCCCAATCTTTTATTAATGGGCGACAAATAGGGTGAGACGGATGTTTTCTGAATGTGAATCAGATGGAGATGGTTTCTGACATCACAAATGAATTGACTATCTTAGCGGTTGTATGGTTGCGTTTTTATATTAGTAGCTCGTTTTATAAAGGAGTAAGTCGAGTATTTGGTAGTATGGTGCACAAGCTTTTCTGCTGCTGGAAGCAATATTTGCACATTAAATGAACATACCCCATTCGTACTTCAAGTACGAGCTTTCGACATATTTTATAAAAAGGTAATGAGTTCATCTGATTATGGTGTCACATAAAGCAGCAAGTCGGCAGGAGTGAGAGTCTTATGTTATCTGATAAGGGTGCTGCGGCCTTCAACATTGAGAATATGCATTCAGATAATCGATACACAACGGCACTGCTATAGATAGTTGGGTTATCGCCAGTGTGAATACCTGAGAAGTGCGGACTCGATCGAACTTATGCGGTTTTCATACACGATACTGAAGGTAATTACGATTTTGTTACAACGGTTGACAACTGGTTACGCCGAAGCTATTATAATTCAATAAAAGAGTTTCAAAACTTTTATTACATGAAATACGCAGAAAGAAACATTCTTTGGTATCACCATATCGCCCGCCGCACTTAAACCGTACTCGGACGTGGCTTTGGCAGCACACATCGATACGAGTTCTTTCCATTACTCTGGCAAATCGAGTCTTCCGATATACTACAGAGTGTACATCCGTTTTCGCACAAACCGCTCGCTTCCTTGAGTGGGCATTTCCCAAAATGAGTCCCAGAGCACTCTGTACCGTTTTCCGCAGTAACAACAAAAGAGCCCGAATTCTCAATCGGTAACAACCTGCAATGATCCTTTTCGTAATCACATGAATTCAATTCCAAAGGTAGACACACTTTTGGAAGATCTGAAGTAGCCGGAGTCGTCTCGCTGTCTGCGTCCGTAAGCTCAATGCCCGTGAAGGCAGTCACCAACGCCGTGAGAATCCATTGAATGCGCATGACTGTTTGCAGGTAATCAAATAATGAGCTTTCGATCCATCGCACAGTCAGAGAATACGGAATTGACGATAGCGAAGTTTCTATCGATTAAAAAAATGTGTGAGAATTTGTGTATGCGTAACCAGGATACGACCATAACCCTCGTTTATTGTGGGATAGCGCCTGCGTGAGAAAGGGGCCGTATCGGAGGGATACCTACCCATTGATACTTGGTGCATTCATCATCTTTACATCAAATTACGGACAACTATTGCGTTCTTTCCAAAAATTGAAGCTTAGTAACTGTCCACGTAGCCGGAAAGTTACATCAGTATCGTTTAGCCTCCAGGTTTTGTCCGAGAACCTTACCTAACGAGGTTAGTCTCCTCACTACTCGAAGAAAGTGGAGGAAAAGAAGCTTTGGAACAGCAATCACATCTGTTAAGTCGGCTAGAAGCATAAAAAGGCAGAGTCATTAGGGAGTTACAGTCCATTCGGGGACAGTTATGCTGTTATAAAATCATCCAAGGTTCGAGGGGTATTGAGGATGACCATAAAAATGGAAAGGAACTTTGGCTTTACCCACAATATCGCTTGCTGAACATATGTGCTCTACTAACGTGCATTTCTGACATATCGCCATTATTCCTGTTAGTCTATGTGTATATTGTTGAAATCTGGAATTGGTTCGAATCAGATAGATAGGGTCTTTCTCGAAAATTATGTTTGTATGGTAATTTTCAGCACTACTAGTGAGACTAACAATACTCCACCATGCGCATGTAGCCGGTAATTGCGCTAGTCGCTGCAACCATCCAGTGTGGTTGGTATGTATACGCTGTGAGTGAGTACACAAGTATTTCCGATAGTGGTCTTGAAAGAAGCATTCTGCAAATTCGATTTGTCATCTTAAACAAAAGCGGCGACAGTTGTGTTCTTCAACTAGTGACATAGTCGTAGAGAGCTTCTGGCACCTGCTACAATTTATATCCGCTCCTCGCTTTTTATTATCAAAAGTGCTATATGCTTCAATATGACTTGTACTTGACGAGAATGCTTCGTAAAAGCCTTCGGTATCAAGCCGAGCTTTAGCTTGTATAAAGACACAAGTTGATCTACCTTGATTCCGACGACGGCGATGCTACCTGATCTGCCAGATCGTTCTTTTCACACGTAGAATAATAGAGGTAGTCAGCGTGAGGTGACGTTTCGCACCAATGTGCATAACAAAACATTCCGAACCAGGACTCGTTGACTACATCGATAGACTATGGCTGATATCAATCAACTTTACAGTCCTTGTGTCGGTTCTTTAACTTAAATTAGTAGCTTTGGATAAAAATGCCGTCAAAGCGAAAGAACCACACGTAAGAAAAGAAGAATGAATGCGTTTACGTGGCACAATAGTTTTCAATTGCAAGCAATACCGTTAAACAGTGGCATAAACAAGGTATTGAGCCGACGACCATATGTCCACTTAAGGTATGTCAGACCTATATATTACTTATTTGATGATAAGCATGCGCTCTAAAGAAGTTGAACCCAACAGTGGACTAGTGAAAGAATTGCGCATGCCCGGATTCGAACCGGGGATATCACGGCCACAACGTGAGGTACTGACCACTATACTACATACGCCAAGGGACGCCGGGTTTCGATCCCGGGTCCTTTCGACTAGCGAACGCCTTTCCGACAAGCTACATCCCTTCACAGTAATCTTTGCTCAAAACGTATTATAATGAAAACATACTTAACCCCAGATAAATAAAAAAACTTATTTTGATTCGTCAAGACATTTGGTATCCGCCAATCGGATTGAGTACAACCATTAAGTGGCTTACAAGCACTTCACCACCCAATGCATCTGCTCCATTTCAATCGCTTCATACGCCCGTGTCGTTTCCATTCCACACTCCAAACAGCAGCCCCCATCTCTCCTGTTCTACTCTCTCCCTATCCTAATGGAAAGAAAAGAACGGGTTTATTAGCTGTTAAAATCGGAATGATTTCTGTGTGGGACTTTTACGGCGTCGCACACGGGTGCACAGTACTCCAAGTCGAAGAATGTCAAGTCACACAGGTCAAAACTAGCGATATCCACGGATTTGACGCTCTCCAATTGGGAGTCGGTTTGCGTAAGCCTCGAAATGTGGTCAAACCGCTTATGGGCCATCTCAAAAAAGCCGGAGTTGCTCCAAAACGGCAATTACAAGAGTTTCGCGTGTCGCAGGAAGGTGTCTTACCCGCTGGAACAACACTCAACGCAACCCACTTCGTTCCTGGGCAATTTGTCGATGTGTGTGGGATCAGGTACGCAAAGAACCAGCGTAGGCTTAGAGACTAACTGTGTGCTTGAAGCAAAGGGAAGGGATTTCAAGGGGTTATGAAGCTCCATAATTTCTCAGGGCAACCAGCTTCCCACGGAAACTCGAAGACACATCGACATATGGGCTCTACGGGTCAATGTCAAGACCCAGGAAGAGTATTCAAGGGGAAAAAGATGCCTGGGCGTATGGGGAATAGACGCGTCACGCGAGATAATCTTTGGATTGTGAAGATCGATACGATTCGAAATCTTCTCTATGTGAAAGGAAGCGTGCCGGGGAATAAAGGGAGTATCGTTCGTGTCACGGATGCTCGAAAAAAGACTCCACCGGTGCCTCTACCGTTCCCAACCTTTATCTCTCAGGAAGAACTTCCAGCAGAATTACTGGCGCCACATAGTTCTACGGATCCGTTCCATTATGACTAAATATGCTTGCAACGTTTTGATTTGGCTTTTCTTTTTTTGCGTCTGGTTTTGGTTCCCTGATTGTCCGTAAAGTAGAGACTCGAGCCATTGTCAATCGGTTGTGTTGATCCTTCCTTCAAGAAGCTTTCATACGCCTACAAGTATATAGTGAGTCAAAAGCCGAAATCCCCTGAAAATACGTACTCGCACAAAGGTATCGAACATCGATGCGGAAATGACAGTTTCTTGCATGATGGACGCAGCCGGCTTATGAGCGAATTTCGCGAGCATTTTGCATTTTGGGTTGGCGGATGAATTGGCCCATTGACAAAATCCGATTGGAAGTAATTGTTTTCCAAGTGATACTCCAAATTCAGACATTTTGGGAGCGTACTTGATCGCACCGGTACAAAACCGGTAGCAGGAAATCGTGTTGAGAAATATCATCTCGTGCTTGCTCTCAGGTGCTTTTTGAGAGAATGCCGCTTCACATAACTGGGTCAGAGTTTCATGAGCGCAATAAATTTTACTTCGATGCATTTCTAAGAGCACATCCATGAGCCAATTTTTTGTGAGGTTGGATTCTGTATACGATAAAGTATTGTAATAAACGACAAGTTGAATGGCTTTATTGATGAAAGCGTCGTTTTGACTGGCAGAATTGACTGCAATCAAGCATACTGCAGCTCGCGTTATCGATGCGCTTGATTCAACTGGATCGATTTTTGACGAATCATCAAATGGATCAGATGATTCGATTGATGGAAATAGAAGAAGTGTTGTCCATAATTTCAAATGAATGTTCCGGATGCGTTCACAGTCGTGTGCTGCAATTTGTTCCCATTGTCTGAGCAAGGCGGTTGTACAGCTACACATGTCATTGATGCTGCGAGTCTCGTCCTGGATAGATTTTTGATCGCTTTGAAGTCGGCAAAGCTGCTTTTTCGTCCACGACGCTTCCAAATGGACGATGAGTTTCGACGGACTCGTCAGTGTTAAGGTTTCATTCTCGCTTTCTGGTGCCTCCGAAATCGTAAATGCGCTTTGTTTGAACAGCGTACTTAGTGATTTGGCTGCGACGGGAACGAATTGAGCGATGTTCGTAATGAGAAATGTTTGGAGCGGTACTGCGGGCAGTTTTTTTATCGCTTTGTCCAAGATAGATTGCAGGAACGTAGTATCCATCCAGAAAAGATCATTTGGAGCTACACTTCTACTTGTACGATCCTTTTCCCAATGGTGGAAAAGCGCTTCACTCCACTGAGCAACGAACTTTGTGGCTTTTGCATTCATCTTGATGAGTGGTTCACTGACAAATACCGGTACGAACAGTAAGTAATGGCAGCGCATCATTAGATACTGAGGTACGATTTGGTCGGACAAGTATTCGGAAAGGAAATCGGTAACAATTTCGGTACGGTGCACGAGTGTCGGTACTTTTATGTCCGCCACCGACAAAGGGGCCTATAATTGGTTGCTGACGGTCTCCATCCCGTCGAAGGGATCCCGGCGCCAGTTTGTTTTCTTGCAAAGGCGTACATCGCCCTCCTTCATCGATATCATTGGATAATACTCACACGTCTCCCAAGTGTCTTGAAGTTGAGCAATGGACGCATTTGGATGCACTACCGCAATGTCATAAAAGACCAAGTTTTTAGCATTGTTCTTATGATCGCATCGATTCTCGAAGGAGCGTGCATTCACGTTAATACATTCGGCCTGAATATACACCAGCACACCTTCCACCGATTCCGTATTCACAGTATCCATTGCAGCCAGATATGCACTCGTGCGTGAATGGTGCGAACTCTTCGCAATTGTCACGCGTCCTTGGTCTGTATCGCGCGATTTTGATCGAGTGGATCTTCCGTTGGAGTCATTACAGAGCTCCCATGTGGGCCGAAAGTTGAGGTGCGTAGTATGCTACTGCTTTCACCGGATCGGAGTTGAGAGAGTTCATAGTATGGGCATGTAGTACCCGTGGATATGCTGAAATCAACGTCGTCCACTCCGACTCTAGATTCTTCACCAAGCGTTGATCAGACTGTAAAGCATTTCGGATGATTGAAGAGGTCCCAGGCAGCGTCCACCCCAAAGTGTCGCTCGATAGCTCCAAAGATGTATGTTGATTTGGCAGTTGGAAGAGTACCAGAAAAACACATCGAATGAATGACATCGATGCTTGCTGCTTGTCGCTTTTGCAACTGAGAGTGTAGTCGATTGGTTTGCGGGCAAATAGGAGTCATATCTAATCAAAAGATTGGTAGCTTTTGATCAATGACAATGATTGACAGAAAACTGTCCCAACTTATGAGAAGCGCATCTCTCCATCGCCATCGCTGTCAATGCAATTGCAAGCGTTGAAGAGAAAAGGCTTCAAGTGAAAGAGATAATACAATCAAACATCATTCTGTACTGAATCGTACTTATACTGCTACTACGGTGCATCTACAAACACAATCGATGTCATTGGTTCCATGCACCCAAATTCGTACTTGTGCAAAGAAGCACGGTGCTTCAACCGGTATTACCGGTCTCCATAGCGAAATTGAAGTTTCCAGACTTCATGCAACTTCAACGCGGGCTTCCGCACGATCAATTGATCCAAATCCGAGTCGTACGTGAAATCCAACGGCCGATACGAAACACCGCTTTCCATGTCGTCTTCTTTGGTGTTTGTTTTCGCAGAAATCACAGCGCTAACAGCTTCAAATTCACGCAAAACGTTTGTCGGAACTTTATACAGCGCTCCAAAACCGTAAATTTCGATTCTTTCGACCCAAACCGACGACGCATACCCATTTGCCGACACAAACGATTGTAATCCGTTCATTGGACACTCCAAATGCACCAAAGTGAAGCGATTGCTCACTTTGTACGCAAATGTGCGCTCATCATCCAAATACAGTTGCCCTTTGGCTGATACGGTCGCGTCCAATGTGATCAGCAGACTCACCGGATCATGATGCATCAATGCAGAACTTCGGCGAACGCGACGTTTTCGTGTGACAATACTTCCACCGCGTTGAAAGATCGGAATGTGTTCGATTGGTGCTGGAATCCCGTCATGAAGCTTCCCTTGACCGACAATTGGCTTGTACTGCTGGAAAAAACTATACCAAATGGAATTGGACGGAGATACTATTGATACCCGGTTCTACCACTGGATGGATCAATAGATCAGAGCCCAATAAGAACGCATCCTCTTGATGCAAAATTTCATCTGAATCGAAGTGGTACCATAATAAACGGATTATCGGAAGCCCCTGAGTCGAACAAATGTAAAAGAGTGTGTACAGCTGCGGAAGAAGGCTGTATCGCTCACGGATAGCCGAGCGAATGTGTGACGTGTGTGGTTCACCGAAAACCCATGGCTCACGACGATCGGAATCATGATGTGCGTGCCCACGGAAGAACGGCTGGTACGCTGCAGCTTGATACCATCGTGTAAGAAGCTCTGTATCAGGATTCCCAAAGAACCCTCCAATATCAGCACCGACAAATGTGAGGCCCGCAATCGACATGGATAAGAGCGTTTTCGTCGTGTATTTGAGATGTTTTCGTTTCACTTGCATTATCGCCATTGCAAATGGCACCGAAACGCTGGGATCCGGCAAAAAATGATCTGGAAAGAACAAATGGTCTCTCCATATCCTCTTAATCTCGATATCACGACCAGAGTATTCAATTAATGACGGTAATTGTCGCACCAATTGTCCTTCTTAGTCGTTTCTGCATTGGAATCCAAACAAATTTTTACATTCTCGATGCTCCACTCCTTTCATAATTCAAACATCAATACGACGAATCTCCTGGCCAACACCATCCATGAAAATCGTTTCCAAGCTCATCTTTAACAAAATACCTCAACGATGCGGCTTTGGAATGCACGTACTACGCGGGGTCGATCTTGATAGGACTCACTATAGCGACAACCTTGCGTCCAACAATCGCCAAGTTCTCTTGCATTGAGAATCGATTTGGAATATGTACCAAATGTGTTGGATCCCTCGTGAAATACCGTTTTTCATCGGTATGCTCGATATACAGTCACAAGACATCGTACGGGATTTGTGGATCAAAGCCGGCTTTTCTTTAATCAACGTCACGCTCATTTCTATAGTTCCAGCGACACTGATGGTACCCGAGTTCAAAACAGGAGGCAGCGTGGAAGCGATCGCGGTCAGTGAAACATACTGCTTGGAGAAGGATGGCGGTAGAGGTCCAATGAGGAAGAAGACGTACAAGACACCTGACTCACTCATCCAATGACTCTTCTTGCGTCTATTTGCATCCGTTATCACATCCACAAACGTTTTCGAAAGATCATACCAAAACGCACCGAAGGAATTGAAAGTCTGGGCGGCTGTCAGAAGAGGAATGGAGCCATAAAAAGCCATTGGAACGTCCAGTTCGTACCCAAAGACATCGAGATTGTACAGCTGATATGGATCACTTACAATCCCACCATTATGGATGCCACGAAATCGGTCGCGTTGCGCAGGATGTCCATACAATTGTAGAAGCTGCTGCGAACTGTAAAAAGAGATATCGACGCCAAGGGACCTCGGACCGAATACCGGTCTATCAGTACGATCGACAAAATTCTTCTCCCAGCTGCTTCGGTTCTAGCATCTGTACTGGTTTTTAATCATGAGAAGCTTTGGCTTGTTTGGCTCGATCGATGTGATAGCGAGACCGTCTTCTCCGTACTCGACGCTTTCTTTACCGTTGGCCATGTCCTCTATGACATCAACATTACGTTGTCCATGAATACAGCAAGAGACACTCCAGGCTCTCTTCTCCTGGTGTGGTGATACAAAGGATTTGATGGCGATCATACTTTTGCTGTTTTTTGGAGTTCTTCTCTATCGTCGCAAATGATGCGATTGAGGCAAAAAGTTGAGCAAATCCTTCTCGTAGCCGTTTGTCTACAAAGTGGACCGTATACGTCAAACCGAGATATTGGCCTCCACGAAAATGTATCGAATACAGTGATACAGTGACATGCAGCAGAGTCATATTCAAATTCTCAAGACTTGACATGTTGCAGCGTGCTGGCGGATGATTTTGTACTGCGACAGTTTGCATGAGCAACAAACGGAAAATCGTATTATCACGACAAGTGTACCAAAACCGGGCGATTGCTACACGATGGTGAAGTGTTCGCAAGTGCACAATGGTCTTGAGATCGTACATTAAAGGAAGATTATGGTACAATCGATGACAACAAGGATGGTTGTTCCCACGTGTACGATTCTAGTTCAGAGGCTGTGTTACATCCCACAAAAGACCCTCCTGCTATGAATGAGGTTAAACAACAACCGATTGAGCGCGTCTCGTGTCAGAGGATTTGAAAACGTTTTGCAACTGCCAAAGAAAGATGTTTTTTTGACCCAGTGGCCTATCAATCACAAACGTATGGTGAAATATGGCAGGATCTTCTCAAGCTCGTTTGGGTGTCATCCAAGAATGTGTTTGGTCAGCCACATCTCACCTTAGAATCAAATCATCTACTTGCTTCAATCATCCTGACAATGACAAACTGCTTGATGCGAGCCAGTGGTCGAAACATGGACTGTGTTGTTTTTTTCGTTTTTGGGCAAGCAGTATGGGTTTGTGTCACTCGGTCTTATAGAAACCAGTTCGATTCCGTGGAGACGTGTGGCAGGAGCTGTTCATGCAGCTACTCCAGCTCACTCGTCAGGCCACTGGAGGCAACGTCTTGATGAATTGACGGATGGCGTCGAACTGAATGTTTTCGAAGAATCACGCGAATATGCGTTGTAGCTCGCCGTGCCACATGAATCGTTCACTGAAAAGAGGTTTGCATCAAGGATATTCATGGCGAAGACGACAGTTGACACTCCCGTCATAAACTCACAAAGCTGTATGAGACCTTGAAGGGCGCAGGTTCCGTACGAATATGTTTTCAGCACAGAAGATAGATCGATCATGCGGATACAGCAAGTGGGGATTCATAATTCGTCGTGAAGTGCTCTGGAGACTACAATTGAGACAGCTTTCTTCACTTATGTTCTTCATATCTGTAAGCAACGTGTGGAAAGGAGTACTTTGAGATGTAATGGGGCCTTTCGCACAAGAGTTAATTGATTCAGTGTACGACAAAAGATTGAGCGGGTAGGCAATTCCTAAAATGTTTATTAAGCATTAATCTTGTCTTAGAGCGAGCTATCTCTTGATCGTAGGCCATGCGAGTATGTAAGACATTTCGTACCAGCTGCATGGGGAGATCAAGCTAGCATATCACACATTCACCATCAATAGATGAAGTGCCCGCCTCTTGTTCCTTTTGAGCAGGAAGGATTTGGTACGTTTTGGTTCCACCTTGGGTATTGACATTGATGATATGATTGCCCAATAATTCAAGTCCAAGAACCCACTCTGGCTTGTCGTTTTTAATGAACATCCCAAACCAAATGCGGTGGGGACATGTGCTCATCTCATTAACAGGTCCCAATTGGATGTTCGATGATCCTGCGTTGACCTGTGGTTTTCCGATACTTAAGCTGCTTTCAAAAGCAATATCGGAACCGGATCGTTCCTTAATCTCATTGTACACTTCTCTTGGAACACGCACCCAATTACCGAAACCAATAGCGATATTCTGATTTTCGAATAATAAATTGCCATATCTTATTTTTATGTGAAATAGATTTCCCGGAATGAATTCGCCAATAGGTTCGAGCACACGTTCTACAACATATATACTTTCGGAATTGCGACTTGACGACTTGAATGCGAAAGAGTAGACTCCTTCTTCAGCCAAATCTAGAAATCCTTCAGGATTGAGTCCAAACCCATAATGGCGCGATTCTACGAGGATATCTGAATCTCTCATCTTCTTCAGATCTGACTCACTCAGTTTCCAACATCCTGGTGTATATCTGGAGTTCACATTTTCAGCAAGACCCTTTTTTGCTGGTTCCCAGAAAGAGATCTGATGCGCTACATCAGCTTTTCCGTTATTCACGTCTTCAACAAATGCATACACATCGGGCATTCTATCAACCTCAGATCCAATTTTCATGCTAGGAAGGCAGCGATGGATAGTATCACGGGAGGATCGCGAACCGTCCAAATGAAACGCCATAATGTATTCATTGGGACCTTTTCGCACCAATTGCACATCCAAAGCCCTTATAATGCCTCTTTGTAGCAAAGTATGGTTTTCAATTTGCATGTACTCACCGGACACAAATTGGAGATACGTTGTCCATGCCCCAAGGGCAGCGAGACCGTACGCTTTGAGGTTGGAAATCCTCATCGATGCTTGCTATGGGTGGATTTTTGATTAATGATGAGGAAGCCTTCGATGATTAATGAAATTGAAAGCAGACAGGCTTTATATATCCCCCCGCCGCAATGTGAGTTCTCCCCTCGTTAAATGCTTATCCAACTCTAGTTTAGGTTCTATTTGTGAGAATATTTACAAAAAGGATGCACACCTCGTAAAGCAAATAAACTGGTAACGATGTTAAATTATAGAAACCGTACTTAGGGAGCATAGAAGTGAGCCTTTACACAAAGGTGCACAGTAATGTACTGGTGGTTTTTTGTACGAGGGGACAACTTTGATGTAATAAAATGCATATTAACCTAAGTAATAAAAAAAAGAATACCCTTTCTCAAGACTCTTACGACATTTTGGAATTGAGAAACAACGTAAACATTCACCTCACCTAATCATTATACGAATTCTGGATTTTTGCAAATATTCACACGCAACGTTATTATTACAATAAGGTTGCACACCTTCCTGAGTAAATATAGATTGGTAACGATCAAACTATCGGGACCGTGCTTCGAGAGCATGGAAGCGAATCTTTGAACATGCAGGGGAGACAACGGTGCACAGTAATATACTCGTGTATCTTATCCTATAAGTGAACAACTTTAATATAATATAATGCGTATCTACATAAGTAAGAAACTAAAGGATACCTTTTCTGCACGCATGGAATGATGCTTCCAATATTTTAGAATCGGAAAGCAACGTTAGCATTCACCTTACCTAGCCATTACATTATTCTAGATTTTCCCAAATATTTATGCGCAACGTTTGTATTATAGTAAGGTTGCACACTTTCCTTGATATATAAATTGGTAACGATTTCCAAATTATGGAAACTGTACTTTAGGAGCTTGAACACAATTGGCTGAAATAAACATCCAAAACCACTTTACTAGGAAAACAAATACTTCCCGGATAATAAGATTTTACAATGACGTGTATCAAAGCAGTCCAGCTGATTTAGCCGTCAGTAATGCGCTCCTCTGTTCGATTCTTTGCTTACTTGCACCGATTGCTTTGCCTTAAAGCTGTTGTTTTACTGCATCGTTTGATTCTCAGCATAATCTCATCTTTGTTGCCTATTGTAAGGTGCAGGAAAGCATAGATCAGTACGTATAACTCTGATGAATGCGCTACTCCTAACTCTTTATTTCAGATGAACGCTGATGTAACAAGGACATCAAATATCAGTCGATCTGATTCAGTGTTCATAATATTTGAAATACCTGATTAGGCGTGTCATTTTGTTTACAGAAGTGCGCAAAAAGATTCCAGAGCTTGAAAACGCACATAGTCCAGAGGCTTGCACTTTGATTTGGTTATGACGCTGACTATTGTGTACGTTCAGAGACATAGCGGGTAAACGACCGTCGACAGCGCGAGTATACTCATTACCCATATAGTATACGTATATTCAGTTAGTTAGTGTTCTTAGACGTGCTGCCTAAAGTCAACCGTTAGCGTAGACCTATAACGTGCACACTACGGTACATAGAACAACTTTAAGAGCGATAATTATTCTGTAACTCAAAGAATTGGACCATTTTGTGCACACAATTCGAAATCCCGCAATACGGATAGCGCGTCGCTTATTGGTTGAATATATCTCACGTGAGCCCCCCTTACAAGTCGCAAGAGGATGTCAAGGTCAATGGTGTCGTCACCAAAACCGTACTATCGATTGATATTACCATTATAACTCAGTCGGTAACTTTTGGAATGTTGCAAATAATGTTTGCTGGAAATAAGCGTCGCATGCAACTGCAAATTTTACTAAGATTCTATTGACTGAGTCAATCAGTCTGATGCAGCATCGTATGCAGTTCAATAAAATGTATAAAACATAACCAATGTCATAGCGGTTTTATTAAAATTCCTCATGCCTCTGCACAGCTGTACCCTATTCAGCAAACTGAATCCAGTGCAGCGAATTTTTCTGATAAACTCTGACTCGCATGACAATCAAGCTGTCGTCGAGAATGTCGTTTGAATGTAGAGCGAGCATGGCACGATACTCTACAGAATGAAGCCCCATCGCGCACGCGAAGAAAATCCATCAGCACTTGAATCATACCGCGATGTTTGCTACAGTTTTGTACATCATCCGGTTTGAACGCTTGGATCATTTGTAATAATCGATTCAAATAATGCTCAATTGTGTAATTGTTTAGAGTATCGATATTTTCCAATGAGCAGCAACTGGCACATACTTGACACAACCGTCCGTTGGTGCGTTGCATCATCATCTTGACTAGTTGAATCATCATCGACAGACTTTTCAAATCATGCTTGGTTTTGTATGTGGAAGAGGATTCCCCACTACGACTGAGCTTGATTTGATACATTTGCGCGCCACCTATGGCAGGAGCCAATCGCACGCGTGCGCGGAGCTGGTCGACTTGGTTGTTGTAAGCGCTCATGAATCAGTAACTATGCGTTTGAAGGAAAATTTGGCAATGTTATGAACTGAATTAAGGCGAAAAGTACTTTTTGCTGCAAAATTTGAGACATTGCCACAAGGTTCGTGCCTGCGAGACAAACCTGTTAGAGATGTGTATACAGAATATGCGAAACCTTTATAAGGGTTACAAATTCGTCTTGCTTACGAGTATGTAATCAGTAACCTCATTAACTCTAGGAGTATACAATTAAAAACCATCAAGTTTGTACACTAAAAATCACATTTTTCTGACCTACTTCAAGCCGCGGCAATCTCAGAGCAATTACGTATCATGGAGACACCATGCATATAGTTTGATGCGCCTTCATTCAACTCGAAAATAGAGGCTGACTTTCGTGTAGGTGAACGTTCCAGTGAGCATTCTTTTTTTGGAAGCATCGAATTGTCGCAACTGCTGGACCTATTGGACTCGTACTTAGCGGTATCCGAGCTCGTCTTTCCACTAATTCCAATTCGATATTGTTCTTGTATGGATACATACGCTTCTTCAGTATCGTATCCCAAGTTATAACACACAGTATACACTTCTTCCGCTTTCTGCCTGACAATTAAATTCCAGTGGCTCGTTATCACTTGACGCAACGAGACTTTGATGATCTCAAATATTTCCTGTCCTATACATTCAAACTGATTCATGACGCGCACACACGTTGGCGAATTCCAAAACGAAATCGCACGTTCCGCGACTTGAAATTGTTGACTCGTCATACAACGCGCTAAACGTTTCGCTAACGCTTTGTGTAAGTTGTCAAAGTCGATTTCTGATAAAACGTGTTCCATCAATTCTTCAATTTCTACAATAAAAATCATCTCTTTGCATGACTTTCCAACGGGCCAGTATTTAAGCATCCCTCGCACAATGGTACCAAATAACTGATGATCTTTTGAGACATATTGTATCATACAGTACGCGAGCTGTTGATGGTAAGAGACATAAGCGGGCGATAGATGCAGTGGAATCAACGCCTTTTCTAATAATCGAACATGCTCCTGCTTGATGGGACACGCAAAGCCATTCACAATACTGCCAAGAATCTCCAATAATTCGGCGATCCCGTAAAACGTGTCGGACTCGTACAAAAACTCATAAAACGTGTTGGCGATTTCTTTCCGAATACAGGACCGTCGATGCGTCAATTTGTAATATAATCGATGTAGCACACCTTTGAGAATCTGGCGTTCTTTAAGCGCCGGTGTTCGAAATAAACCAATCAGTTGTGAAATAAATCGCACGGTGAATATTTCCTTACGAAACGACTTTTCAAAATTTTCCACGCACTCGATTATTTTCAGCAAAAGATCGTAGCACGCGGTAAGAAATCCCCAGTTTTGTTCCTCCACTGTGTAGTCCATACTCTTATCTGTATGTCCATGTAGTCCTCCAGAAGCGTCTCCCAAAGGAGCTTCGACCAAATTCGGTTGATCGACAAACACGTTATACGGCGCAAAATTTTGCACAGTTGGAAAGGAACGAAATAAATAATAACCCACTAAACGGACCAACTCTGAGTAAGCCTGAGGGTCTTCTAACAAAAACGGATACGACTCGCAGTACGAATTCAAATCGTACAAAGTTGAGAGTCGCTTTTCATTCAGCTGGAAACGTTCTAAAGGCGTTAACTTTGAGTACCGTGGCACACAAAATGCAATTTTCTGACGGAAAAGAAGAAGCCGGTGATGTGATTTTGTGTCTTCTAGTGCTGGCAAGTCATCCCATATGTCTATGTCGTTCATCGCCAAACATTTCCTATCAGCGTCCAGCGGCATAGATGCAGAAATAAGGCTTCCCATCCAAAATTCTGCTTCTTCTTCATTCTTTGCCATGAAATACAAAGAGCGGTATCCCTGATATGATTTTAGTTATGTCGAGTTTATACAGAATGCACGTCGCACGTACCGTTTGTGAGATCTCAAAACAGTGTTGCCGCTTGAATCGGTTTACTTCAATCGCGTTTACTTGAGTATTCTACGCACATGTTAGAATAAATTGCACATCGCTACGTAAAACTTACCAGCAATGGAATTACGCCCCGAGGACATGCATCACTGGCTGCCTACAGAACGATCTGAGTCTCACTCAAATTAAGCTTGAGAACTTACATTTCCAGACACATAGTAAAATAAACTTTGGCCTTTAAGGATCATGAGTCTTTTTTTCCAAACTTTAAAGTGACTTGTTTGTTTTACCAAAACTCCAGAGCGGGCTATCGGCGCTTGAAAATCCACAATATATGAGCAATTGTTGCGTTCCGTTGATGAGGGTGATGCGAGAGGGATGATCAAGCTCATTTTTTTGGAAAGTAACGGATGATGTCCTCCCGTACAGCCGATATTGAAATCTAACTCATCATCAAAAAGTTCTGAATGTTCCTCCGAGGGAACATGGAACGAGTGTCGGAGAGACGTAGCGCTTCCGGTTGTATTCTGGCGCCTCAAAGGCTGTAAAGTATCCTCATCGTGCGGTGATATTGTTAGTCGCTCTGATGTGAGGTTCTTTTTCTTCCTACTCCACCGTTTTTTTATACGTGAGTCCGCATCAGAGTTTGCTTCGTGAGTTTCCTCGTCGTCTTCGCCTGTCTCTAATGAGGATGCGGATTGCGAGCTGGAATCGCATTCTGATTTGATAATTTTATCGGAGGGATCGGTGCGTTTAACCGCCTTATAAAAATTTCGAAAGAAACGCGACTCGCATGTTACTTTAGATGTATTAGGAGTCGTCATGGAAGTGACCAAATCCGAAATTGAACGAGAGTAGTTAACTGCGTATCACATAAAAACGTCGAGCAAGCGGTTTTCGGTTTTTTCTCTAGCGGACATAAAACATAAGAGATTCGGAGTGACTCTATACTAAGGGTTATAAAATGCGTGCCAAATACTACGGAAATAATCGAACGAATCACGTCACTTTAAATATTTCAAAAATGCCATTAAGTCATTTGTGTGCTTTTCATTCAGTCGAATGTAATATCCGTACTTTACTATTAGAAACGACGCACACCACCTGATCTATTTCTTACCGCTCTTCTTGCTGGTCAATGGTCTGTTCAATCGTGTGGAGTTTTTGTAAAACGCGGTTTTTCTTCTTCGTCCGAGCGTTTCGATTGATTTCCCGTAGCCGTTCCTTACCATTCACTGAGATATCTTTCATGGAGAGCGACGTTCCTGATTGTAACACACGTGTGGCCATAACTTCTTCGATATTGTTATTGATAAATGCGGTCACCGACTAGTTGAAAACTCAGTTTAGGCAAGCCTCCGGATCGAAGTCATAAAACGCACCTTATTACCGCATTTTTTAAATCCATTGCATCCACGACGAATTTCGGTTGTCGGATCTGAGGCAAGAGGAAACGTTACATTCGAACTCAAACATCTGAGGGAATTCGTACTCCCTTTTTTCTTGAATTTGGCGGCAGACTTTTTGTGTCTGTACTGAATCTTCTTTGTATCAGGTCGACTCGATGCATTCGCCACTTTCTTTTTACATTTTAAGTACGTTGCTCCTTGCGCCATTCTTTCTTGTAAGCTGTCTATACGTATACTGTAAAAGGCTGCAGAAATCCACTTTACTAATATCAAATAATAACCTCGCTATTCTCATGACGAGACCCACGATCATTTACGTGTATACCTCCCTCCTTGAACGCCTCTTTATACACTCTTTAACCGAACATGTATCATCGAAACGAGCATCCTCACGCATCGCACTAACACACTTTACTTGCATCCAACTTGATGACCACGGCTTGATAAACGATTCCTTGATCGTAGCCCTTTCGCCTCTCAACTACTAATACCCCGTAAACTCGTTCACTACCACAATCTTGTCCTTCTCCTGCACAAATTACTCCATACTATCCCACCTTTATGTACACCACACTATCCTACACAATCAACGCACCGCTTCGAATCGCATCGTCCTCGCTCTTTTTCTCAGCATCACGTGTTTTCTCCATTTTTCGCATCATTTCCAAGCGGAATGGGCTGTATTCTAGTTCATACTAATTACACCGATTCTAGCGGCGAAGAAACAGCCTCAAAAACGTCTTCAGAGCCTATAAATATCGCATTTTGTGCTCCAATCGCCACACTTTGGCCTCGAAATCAGCCCAGAAGCTCCCGTACATCAAATGCACGTCCACAGCCTCCACAAACGTACATTGGTGGTGGTATTCCTGGTGTTGCACTCACTGAAGACCAAGTGGATTCGCCACAATTCACAGGCGCTTGTGCTGTAGGCTTTCAGGTACTCTCATCATCTTCCTCATTTCCCTCACCTTCTGACAAAATCCTCATAGTCTCTCGATGGAAAATTGCGGTGGGGAAGCTGTTCACGCGCCGGGAAAGACTCGCTGCTTCGACGTAAAGAGAATCAGGACAGTTTTTGTGTGTCGGACGGCATCGGCCAGTGGAATGCAACCTTATTCATCGTATTGGACGGACACGGTCCTGAGGGTGCTTTTGTGAGTCATTACGTGCGTGAGGAATTCTGCAAACACATCACTCAAGCGCTCGAACCGGTACATACCGGTTCTCTCTGCGTCGAAGATGTCGCTACTTTTCTTCGCCAAGCGTTTGAGAAAGCTGCGACAATCGTATCCGATCGACTTTTACAGTATAGTGCATTGGATATAAGTATCAGCGGTACAACTGCTACAGCAATGCTTGTGACTGGAGAGCATTGTATCTTTGCAAACATCGGAGATAGTCGAAGTGTGTGGGCGCACGCTCCGAAATCAAAGTCAGATGGGTCGTACCAGCTCGTTTTCGAAACCCAAGACCATAAACCCGACCTTGAACCCGAACGGATGCGAATTGAAGCGAGCCAGGGGCGTGTATTTGAGTGGGGATCCTACCGTGTGTGGATACAGGATATCGATATGCCGGGTTTGGCTATGTCACGGTCGTTCGGAGATGGAATTGCAAGGACTGTGGGAGTCATCAGCGTGCCAGATGTCACGTGCTTGAGCCGTTTGGAAGATAATCGACCATCGAATGGAGATGTGATTCCACGGTCTTTTGTGATTTTAGCAAGTGATGGAGTTTGGGAGTTTATGACATCTGAAGAGTGTGTGGTTTGTGTTTCAACTTGCATTCTATCATTTCAAATGACACCGCAGGAAACGTGTGATACATTGGTGGCAGAAGCTATACGACGATGGGAAGAAGAAGAGGACGTTATTGACGATGTCACCGCAATTGTCATCTATCTTTGAATAGAGCATTACAATTGTATCAATTCGAGTCTTGGATCGTCACATTTTGTTGCAAGTGGTGGATTCGATATGAGAGTTTGGATACTTGTTTTAGCAGGTTATCACGTTCCAGAGTGACTTGGTCGAGTTGAGTTCTTGTGCGCTCAGACTCTCTGTGTTCGACTTTCATCACATCTGAATGAAAAATGAGTTGGCAAAGGAATTGTAGAGGATGCAACACGTACCTCTGATATTTCGTAGACGATGGAGAAGATACGTTTTGTATTGGTGCAACTCCGTTGATTCTACGCTTCCTGCGAGGGAATTGGAAAGGTGGGTGAGTTGGGCTTCTATTTGATCCACACGTTGGACGATATTCTGAGCGATTCGAAGCGATTTAGATCAAGAAAATTGGTGGAATAGTGATTGTGTATACCGTATCTGTATTGGAGGTGTTCTGTCAGCATGACGATGAGTTAGTGGACGCAAAATGAAAGGAAGATAGCAAGGCAAAATACATTGTTCATGCGACAGAATGGTTGCGGGTAATACCGGCAGTACCGTTAAAACTGGTACTGAGCAAAAAGTATAGATATACACTCTTAATAATAGACCGTAATGTACTACATATTCTCCCTAAAATGCGAAATCATGCGCATCTAAAAGAACGGCATGTGGTCGTTCTCGTGCTCGGAGACATTGGACGTAGTCCCCGCATGCAAAATCAAAGCGTATCGATCGCATCACTCCTCTACGACAAACGTGCGCCCAATCGTTGTAACGTAACGCTCATAGGCTACAAAGGAGAACAATGCATTCCATCCGTCATCGACCAACCCAATCTCCGTATTCTACCAATAACACCAATCCTTTCCCATATCCCTCGATCTCTCTTCCTTCTAACCGCTCCAATTAAAGTTCTCCTTCAGGTATCCCATCCAACCCTTATCCGTTACATCACCGTTACAACCACTTTACAGATATTACAACTGTTCTATATCCTACTGGTATCTACCGGTAATACCGACGCCATTCTCCTTCAAAATCCGCCGACAATTCCGACATTTCTCGTCGTATGGATCTCCTGCAAGCTCAAACGCGCCAAATTCATCATCGATTGGCATAATTTCGGTTATACGATTCTCGCTCTATCGCTCGGTATCTCTCACGTCTTTGTCCGCGTACGTAATCGCTCCATTTCTTCCAAAAAGCCTCACGCTCCATCCATTCCGCAGATCGCTCGCTTCATCGAACGCGTCATCGGACAGAAAGCCGATGCCAATTTCTGCGTCACACAATCCATGCAGACGTATCTCCTCTCCAATTGGAACATCCACGCGACCGTTTTGTACGACAAACCACCGATTTCTTTCCGTCCGACGCCTTTGGAGTTGCGTCATAAACTGTTTCAAAGCCTTTCGGAACAATTGAAACTTTGCAACGACGTAAGCGCTATCATCCGTTCCTCATCGTCTGACGTCGTGTGTAGCTGGTTTCTTGGGAACATGACGCAGACACGTTGGAAATGACACTGGTGACGCGTAAAGCGGTTCATCATGACGGAATCCGACACACCTTTCGACACGATCGTCCTGCAGTGGTCATCAGTTCCACAAGTTGGACGCCCGATGAAGACTTTGGAATTCTGTTGGATGCACTTATTCTTTTGGATCAACGAATTGCGTCCTCTTCCTCGTTTCCGAATCTTTTGGTTCTTGTCACTGGAAAAGGACCCCAAAAAGCGCATTACGTCGAAAAAATCAATGATTTACGTCTCCGACGCATTCGTATTGCCACATTGTGCGTTCCTTTCCATCGCGTAAGACATCGTTTCTCATCCAATGCGTAGATGGATGCAGCCGGAAGAGTATCCTCTGCTTCTAGGCGCTGCTGATCTCGGCGTTTGTCTCCACACATCGTCTTCCGGCTTGGATCTTCCCATGAAAATCATCGATATGTTTGGATGTCAAGTTCCCGTTTGCGCCGTCGGCTTTGAGAGTTTAAGTGAACTCGTTCAGCATTCAACGTACGTGACGTATCTCTTCCAAAGCTTTACGCTCATTGTGATGTCATTTTCAAGGAATGGAATGATTTTCTCAACGCATTTGGAATTGGTCGATCAATTGTTTGAGCTTTTGGACGGATTCCCTTCGCGTTTGAATGGGAACTTGCATCAAATGCGAATGGAATTGCAGTCCATAGAGGTGCGTCATCATGTCCTCTCCACAATTTCTCATTTCCATTCGTATGCAGCGATGGACAGAGCATTGGAATACGATCGCGAAACCGGTGATCACAGCGTTGTGGACGTAATACGATTCGATTCCATTTGTTTGATTTCGTATGTCGCTATTTGGAAAAGAGAAAACGTAAATCTTCAATTGTCAGACGTGAGAGAGATCCGACATTTCCACCGACTGTGGCATCGAATATCAATCGTTTCTTCTCTTGAAGCTGTAGAATACGATCTTCAATGCTTCCTGCAATGATGAAATGTGTCGCCTGAATCGGTTTGAATTGACCGAGTCGATGTGTTCGATCGATTGCTTGACTCTCTGCTGCGGGATTCCACCATGGATCCATGAGGAAAATGTAGGAAGCGATTGTGAGATTGAGTGCGACTCCGCCGGCTTTGAGACTGATAAGCATTGTGGTGACGCCGGCATCTTGACGGAAGGATTGGAGGATACGATCACGTGCGTCCATTGTCATATTTCCCGATAATTTGACACATGAAATTCCACCGCGTCCGAGTCGAAATTGGATGAGATCGAGCATATTGACGAATTGTGAAAAGACAATTGCTTTGCCGCATGGATCGCGTTGTCGCATCCATTGTAATTCCTGGAAGAGAGCTTCGATTTTAGTGCTTGTTTGGAACGCGGATCGATCGGGAAGACGCGAGAGAATGCTTTTGGAATTGAATTTGAGACGTGGTTCATGTGTGTCGAAATCGATGCAAAGAGAGCAATTGCATATCGGACATAACGCGATAGCGTCGATAGGAAGTGAGTCGATGTATTCCTGGACACATTGACGACAGAATGGATGGGAACATGACGCAACGACGAGATTCTCTGCTTCTTCGTGACAGAATCCACAGATAGTATTCGCTTCGACTTCAATTTCTGCTTTTACGATCGGTTCTTCGACGACGGAATCGCTTGTGATATGCTGAAGCGCCGGATTCGATTTCGAGTAAATGACGAGGTACGGATGATCGACAGCTTGACGAAGTCGCATCAAAAGATCGAAAATGTGTGCGTAATTGTTCAAAAGCGTTCCAGACGACACGTACGTGTTGAATTGTGCTCGACTTTGCGTGTAAATCGCTTGATAGAAATCATTCTCACGCTCGTCCAAGGCGTCTCGACGGACACGAATGAGTTTTGGCGGAAGGCAAATGTCATCGGCACGGCTCACTTTGGTCCTTCGGAGGAGAATCTATCGAGTCACAGTTTGTCAGCAAAGGCTGAAGGATACGCAGAACACGTACGTGATGGAGAATATCATTTTGAAGACGAATAAGAGCGAGTTTTCCTTCTGCAATGTACCCAAACGCTTGGATGGGAATAACGACTTTCTTGTTGAAATAGGAATAATGAGACAGCGAGGAATGTTGACACTCTGTGCATTTTCCAGCATCCATTCTGCAGCGAGATGTTAGACATCAGAGATCGTAATCGATGGATCGACGTACGTGAAATCGAGCAATTGGCAATCGCATTTGGTGCAGTGATAAAAAGCGTATTTCTCAATTTGAAGGAATCGGATGAGTGAGAACAGCTCACCAATTCGATTCTGAAGCGGTGTGCCGGTCAAACACCAACGATATGTCGCCTTCAGAAGGAATACGCTTCGTGCAGTGTTACATCTTCGGTCTTTGATGTAATGTGCTTCATCCAGTACGATTCTCGTCCAATGGATATGATGCAATGGCGATTTCTTCTGTGGGAAGGTATCATTACGAATGGGTTTTGACGGCGCGTTCGAAGGCTTTTCTTTCTCTGGAGAGAATTCTTTCATTTCCATTGATTTTCGCAATTGTTTGGATTGTTGTCCCGTTCGTTTGGCATTGGGACCACAAAAGTATTTGTTGTGAAGTATCAATTTCTCGGGAATGTATTTCTTGTTGCAGTAGGCGCACGGGATTTTAGAGACACTCAAAGTGGATCGAATTTCGCTTTCGAGAATCGAATATGTCGTCAGAACAATGTCATAGGACGCGATACGCGCTGCAGATTCCATTCGTTTGCCTCCGTGATGGATGTAAATGCTCAAATGATTGCGTGTGACAAAACGTTCGATCTCACTCTTCCATTGTGTCACTGCTACTAACGGACACACAACGAGCGTGCCGCCAATCATTCCCTTGGAGACGTCTGATTCCCGTGTAGTTTTCAATATCAGTGAGATCGCTTGAATCGTTTTCCCCATTCCCATTTCATCAGCGAGGATTCCACCTTTGTACTTGCCATCTTCTTGATCGCTCATCCATTTTAAGGCTTCACGTTGATACGGTAATAGCGTCGCTGTGAGCGTCGATGGTGGCTCCATTTCCTCCATTCGTGTTCGGACGCAAAAGTCGGTGTCTTGAAGCTCTTCTCTTTCGTCTTGAAGGCCGTTCTTGTGGTTTTCCCGCATATGCTGAAAGACGAGTTTCTGGTCGTCGAATGAGAGTTGATCCAAGCCGGACAGACAAGTCGAATCAGGATGACTGGAGCATATTTGTGTGCATTCGAGGTGCTACAGTGCCAATGAGAAGGCGTGGAGGATCGAGGACGGAAGATGTACCTTGTAGTACTTCATAAGTCCAAACATGGAATTTCGGATATGGACACCGATGCGTAGTTCTTCTTTATACAGTTTTCCATCACAGCTTTTGCACTACAAAGACGAATTCTGTAAGAGAAAACAGTGGGAGGAGAGAGGACGTACTTTGGATCGATTGTTGTTGCTGTATTCCACGAAATACGTCGGGCCTTTGTACGCTTCTTCAGGCTCGTGTGAGTCGTCTTCCGAGTCGATTTGTAGGGAATCGCGCCGTGAACGAGCGTGTGCGACGTCGGTGTGCGTGGTGTCGTCCATTTGTAAAGGATTCGGTGGGGTTGCAGACACTTGGACGGAGTCAGATGATTGTGTGGATGGCGGACGCCTTTGTGCGGAGCGTGGAGGCTGTAAAGCATTGTCTTCCGGATCGGTCGATTCGCATACAAAGTCTTCATCTTCGTCGTCGTCGTCGTGGTCGATCCATTGGCGTTTACGTTTTCCGCGAGGTCGTAGAATTCGTCTGGAATCAGAAACAGTTTCTGAGGAATTCTGAGTCTGCGTATTTCTGATTCTTGCGGATGTCGACGAATCAACTGTTGGGTTATTACAATTATGACACAACCAAGCGTATCGAGGGGAGCATCGCAACGGCGGTACCATGCAGCTGAGATGGAAATCATTGTAACATTGTGTGCATGTAACGACTGTGCGGGCGTTGGCGATACCACAAACGCTGCAGCGATTAGCTCTTCTGCGGGACGCAGGAGCCATTTCAGTTGGGAAGTAGAGGCCTGTATTCGAGTGGCTAGAGAACGATGGACCGTAAATACCGGTTAGATCGGTAGGCACTAGAACCGGTACCATCAGTACACTCTAATAGTAGCCCCAATCTGTGCGGCTGAAACGAAATTTCGAAATGCGCTCAATTTGTGCCTTTGGCGCTCTCATTGTGCTCATTTTCGCGTTTGCATTGAATCCTTCGATGTCAGTTGATCAGAATAAGTTTCGAACATGTAGCCAAACGCGTTTCTGCCGTAAATATCGTCAAAAACAAGGTGAAAAATACATTGTCGATCCATCTTCAGTCCACGTTATCGATACTCCACAGGAATCCGTTGTTCGGTTTGATTTAGCATCATCCTCTTCACCAGAAGAAGTCCTAGAGGCGACATTGAGCTTTGTAATCGACGAAGAGACATCGACCAATCCGGCCATACGCTTCCAAGCCGCTGAAAAATGGAACGATGATAAAGATCCAAGACGTCGTTGGGTGAACTCTGATGTTTTACAACCTTCAGCATTTCATACTCGTCCACTTATTTCAGTGTCACCAGCTGAGTCTACCATACCTGTCGATACCGATAATCCGGTCTTCATTTATACATTAGCATCTCCACGTACCCAAATTCAACCAGTCAATCTCCTCATCTTCGTCTACACAAATCCATTTAAGATCGACGTGTTCATGGACAACGAAAAAGTGATCTCGTTCAACGATCACAACCAATTTCACTTTGAATACCGAAAACACAGAGACCCCATCCCATCCACAAGCCGCAAAGAAATTGGCACACAGGACATTAACACCGGTAAGGACCTCGTCTCAGAAGACATCCATAATGGCAAAGAAATCGTCGATTACGGAGAAGACGGTCTCGCAATCTACAGCGATGGAACCACACAAGCCAAAGCTTCTACTGATGAGAATACCAGTACTGATACCGATACAACCGATGACGGCTGGGAGGAACATTTTAAAGATCATATTGATAAACCGGTATTCGGTCCCAGTTCCATCGGCGTCGATATCTCCTTTTACAGCTCGAAGCAGCTTCGCCAATTGTACGGACTTCCCGAGCATGCGACCGATTTCGTGTTGAAAGATACCATCCATAATGATGAGATTGTAAGTGATCCATATCGTCTGTACAATCTCGATGTATTTGAGTATGAATTGGACGTTCCAATGGCTTTGTATGGCTCCATTCCTCTTCTGATGGCCGCCAATACTTTCAATTCCGTCGGTGTGTTTTGGCATAATCCATCCGAAACGTTTGTGGATGTGATAACAGATGCAAACACACGCAAGAAGACGAGTCATTGGATGAGCGAGTCGGGTGTCTTGGATGTTTTTTTCCTTATTGGACCTCTGCCTCAATCCTTCTCCAGGCAGTATGTTTCATTGACTGGAACCGCTTCCATGCCGCCTCTTTTTGCACTCGGGTACCATCAGTGTCGCTGGAACTATAGAAATGAACGTGACGTTGATCAAGTGAATGCCGGCTTTGATCAACACAAAATCCCCTACGACGTCTTGTGGCTGGATATCGAGCATACCGATGGGAAACGGTATTTCACGTGGGATCCAATACATTTTCCAAGTCCAATCTCAATGCAAGAGAACTTGGCGATTGTTGGACGCAAGGTCGTCACGATCGTGGATCCCCATATCAAGATTGATCCCGCGTATTACGTGCATTCTAAAGCCGAATCGTTGGGATATTACGTTAAGGATGAGCATGGAAACGATTTTCATGGATGGTGTTGGCCAGGAGATTCGTCGTATTTGGACTTTACGAGCCATCAAGTTCGGTATTGGTGGGCATCGTTGTTCCGTTATGAGACATATGCTGGAAGTACTTCTTCCCTGTATACTTGGAACGATATGAATGAGCCATCCGTGTTCAATGGTCCAGAAGTGTCGATGCATAAAGGATGTTTGAATTTGGAAGGAGTTGAGCATCGAGAATGGCACAATTTGTATGGATTCCATATGCAGAAAGCGACTGCGGAAGGACAATTGGTACGACAATTGGCGTCATTGATCGAGTACTCTGGTCATGATTTCGAGATTCAAGAGGATATGGAGAGACCATTTGTTCTGTCCAGGTCTTTTTTCGCCGGATCCCAACGTTTCGGTGCCATTTGGAATGGCGATAATGCAGCGAAATGGGAACATCTCAAATATACGACGAAAATGCTCTTATCCATGTCGATTGCGGGCCTCACATTTGTCGGTGCTGATATTGGAGGGTTCTTTGGGAATCCTGATACAGAGCTTCTTACACGATGGTATCAAGCTGCAGCGTACCAGCCGTTCTTCCGTGGACACGCACATCATGATTCCGATCGTCGTGAGCCATGGGTTTTCGGTGAACCACACACGTCACATATTCGTTCGGCTATCCGTGAGCGATACAGCCTTCTTCCGCAGCTGTACACACTCTTTTACATTTGTTCGACTCAGGGGCTTCCGATAATCCGTCCATTATGGTACCACTTCGATTCAGATGAAATTTTGCATCAAGAGGATGCGTTTTTATTGGGTTCTGATCTATTGATCCATCCAGTGGTAGAACCGGGTATCACTAGTATCTCCGTGTTCTTGCCTTCCGATTCCATTTGGTATAGTGTTTTCCAGCAATACAAGCCAATTGTCGGTCAAGGGAAGCTTCATGACGGGATTCCAGCACCGATCGAACATATCCCGGTCTTTCAACGCGGTGGAAGTATTATCACACGAAAGCGTCGCGTTCGCCGAAGTTCTGCGTTGATGCATCATGATCCGGTGAGTCTGCTGATCACATTGGATTCGAATGTGTCAGCCAAAGGGCAATTGTATTTGGATGATGAGCGCACATTTGCGTACAAAGTGAGCAATCGCTTCACTTTGGTGCATTTGGAGTGTACAATGAACGGATTACAATCGTTTGTGGCGGCGAATGGGTACGCATCGTCGGTTTGGGTCGAAAAAATTGAGATTTACGGCTTTGGAGCGCTGTATAAAGTTCCGACAAACGTTTTGCGTGAATTTGAAGCTGTTAGCGCTGTGATTTCTGCGAAAACGAACATCAAAGAAGACGATATGGAAAGCGGTGTTTCATATCAGCAGTTGGATTTCACGTACGACTTGGATTTGGATCAATTGATCGTGCGGAAGCCCGCGTTGAAGTTGCATGAAGTCTGGAAACTTCAATTTCGCTATGGAGACCGGTAATACCGGTTGGGGCACCGTGCTTCTTTGCACAAGTACGTTTTAGTGTGCATGGTAGCAAACACAACGATTTTGTCTATAGATGCACCGTAGTAGCAGTATAAGTACGATTCAGTTCAGAATGATGTTCGGTTGTATTATCTTTTTACTTGAAGCCTTTTCTCTTCAACGCATGCAATTGCATCGGCAGCGATGGAGAGATGCGCTACTCATAAGACGCGACAGGTTTCTGTCAATCATTGTCATTGATCAAAAGCTACCAATCTTTCGATTCGATATGACTCCTATTTGCCCGCAAGCCAAACGACTACACTCGCAGTTGCAAAAGCGACAAACAACAAGCATTCATGTCATTCACTCGATGCATCCTCCTGGTAATCTTCCATCTGCCAATACAAAGCATATCTTTAGAGCTGTCGAGCGACACTTTGGCGTGGACGCTTCCTGGAACCTCTTCAATCGTGCGCAGCTCCTCACCCTTTGATCAAGAATCGGTAGAGAATCCAGACTCGGATAAGACGACGTTGGGCTTACCGTATCCACGACAACTACCTACCAATCCTGTTTACTCTCTCATCTTCGATCCCGCTGAAAGCAGTGGCACACCAAGCACCTCGGCAACGGACCCACATGGGAGCTCTGTAGCGACTCCAACGAACGATCCACTGGATCAAAATAGAGTGATACCAACCAAGGACGCGTATCACATGCGAAGAGTGCGCGCGGTTCACGCACGGGTGCAATCCGATACTCCGAAGTTGATGGAAGGACGCTTTGTATCATCGTATGGAGCCTCGAGCTCTGATCTAAACAGCGCATATCTGGCTGCAATGGATACTGTCAATACGGAATCAGTGGAAGGTGTGTTGGTGTATGTTCAGGCCGAATGTATCAACGTGAATGGACGCTCATTAGAGAATCGATGCAATCGTAAAAACAATGCTAGAAACTTGGTCTTTTACGAGATTGATGTGGTGCAGCCAAATGCGTCCATTGCTCAATTTCAAGACACTTGGGAGACGTATGAGTATGGTCCAATGATACCAATGGATGAAGGACGATGTACGCCTTTACAAGAAGACAAACTTGCGCCGGGATGCCTTCAATTTAACGGAGACCGTCAGCAACCAAATATAGGACCTTTTGTGGGTGGCGGACATAAAAGTACCGACCCACGTGCACCGTACCGAAATTGCTATTGGTTTTCCTTTCCGAATTCTTGTCCGACCAAATCGTGGAACGAAAAGACTGCAGCATGCCGCAAAAGCACGAAAAAGGGATTGTGTGATCTTGGCGTCGCACCCAATGGCGTCGATTGCACGTTTGCGTACAATATTTTAGGCTGGGTCCCTTTGGACGATGTAGTTGGAATTACAAGTATCAAAAATCCCAAGACAGGGTACCCGTATACGAATTTCTCGGAATGGTGCGAAGCCAGTGATCAAAATATCGAATTTAAAGCTGATATACAAAGTGGGAGATTTGAGAAGGGGCTTGTATTTTGGCAGAATCCAACAGATCTAAAAGCCAATGAGAAGCGGGCAGAAAGAGTTATCGAAGCGTACACGAGTGTTTTAGCCAATGGCAGCTCCCAGATTCCGCCACAATCAATAGAGTATTTTAGACCGCTTCCAAGTCCAATACAACTCGCTGCGATGAATCCTCCGTGTTACTACAATGTGCCACAATGTGGTAAGAAGCCAGGATGCAAGCGCGTTGGGTATGCCCAAATCTGTCAGCTGTGTGCTCCTGCTGAGAAGTGTGATATTGGCACCTTCCAATTTCCTGTTTTGGAGAAAGCGCACACGGTTTTATCGGATGAAGAAACCAAAACACCCACTGCGAGTTCAGAAGCGGTGGATGACAGTCGTGGTGACTGGTTGAGCGGGACGACTCGCATGCGTCTGTCGATGGTAGCAGTGCTTATGATCATACTCGTCCATGCACCACTATTGGTCTAAATCGTGTATACCGAGTGTGACTATCAATCAATCAATGCGTAAATAATAGTTTTTCAATCAATAAAACCTGATATTTATATCCAATCCAAATTCCACCAGCGCTGTAACACGCAATCTGATTACACGAATGTTTGGAGGCTTTTTTATTGGGCCAATTATCACGCGCTCGCAACGACCAATTTCGCACCATTTCAAGCGCTCCTTTTAAACCCACCCGACCGCAAAGCCTGATAAATGAAGAACAATTCGCATTTCTCCACCTGAGTCGACTGCTGCTGTAAAGTATGCTCTTGTTGCTTCTACATTGCTTTATGAAGATGATCAATGTCATAGGTCACTTTCGCACACGGACTCGGCGATACAGCGCACAGTTGGGCCAGGAGCATGGAATTGCTTTCAACGTCCGATTTTTCTTTCCGACGGGTATCAAATGCGATTATTTACGCAGACAATTTCTAATTACCTTCGAACATGTAGCAAAACCACAGCCAGTGACCACAAATATGGGAATGAAATGCCTTCATGGGTACCATTATCTCCTGTTCGTTTCATTTTGGTTGAAATTCTGATTGAATCTTTGAAAGCAGTACGATATCACATCGTTAAGCTCAGGGGATGAACAGGGACCTAAATGCATTGAAGAATCGCAACTTCGACTTGGCCTATTCATTGAAGAGCAAAATCAAAAAGGAAATCCATCGCATCGAATTAACTTGGCCGGATTCAGCCAAGGAAGTGCAATGTTCATTTTCACAGACTTACAGTATCCGCACAAACTCGGAGGTGCTCTCGTTCTTTCTGGCTATTTACCCAAACGCGAGGCATTTCAAATGAGTCAAGCGTCAAAAGACGTCCCAATTTTGATGTGTCATGGCGAAATGGATCGTGTGGTATGATTCGAGTGGGGGAGCTCGCTATAGAAATTTTGGAATTCTGTGGAGCGAGGAATATCCAGTTCCAAGTGTGGATACACTTGGAGCACAGCTCCAGTGAAAAAGAAATTAGAGACGTCATGGATTGGTTGAGAATTGTCTTGCCAAATCAATGAGAATGTGTATAATTCTGTTGGAATATTGTAATTGCCTACGACCCAAAAGTATGTCTCATTTTCGTTGTTGTTCCTTCGATTGACTGTAGTTTTCTCAGACTAAGGACAACTTGTGATAAGAATGGGAAAGCGTGTTACTTGCAACACGTAATCGATTGTCACGCGGAGATTAGTGCCTTCCGGTAGGTCGAATTTCTCCGGGTCGGTCTTTCAAATGCCGCTGAATGTTGGACACATCGAGCAAATCGCTGGAATGTGTTTTCCCCTTTTTTCAATGGCTTTTTTGGTGGGAACTTTGCTTTGGAGCGGCTTATGGCCAAACGATGCAACTGCGAGCTCCATTTTGCCAATTCTTTTGCCATCTTCTATTGTTCCCGTTTTCTTTGCGCGTCCCCAAATCCTTTTTGACACTTAATCACCACAACATTACGCTTGAGTGATGCATCGGCTACGTTGGCCCGCGCGCTACAGAACACTGTTCGAGTAGGCGACTGAAAGGACCAATTTCGAAGAAATTGTAGCCAAGACCGTATGTTTTCACATTTGTGGGCCGTTTTGATTGTGTTTGCGTGAGTTTTGCAGCTTTGCGTGACGAATGTTCTGACTATTCATGTTGAATCGATGCATCGATAGAGCTAATTCACATTTTGTTTTGGGTATTTATGCTTTTTTATGGGTAGGTACCAAGCGGCAGATAGAATTTCCTCGCTGCAACCATCGTTGCAAAGAAAAGCGGCACTTTTGACAGGCAAAAAGTCGTTGCATTATACTTGTGTTTAGGAATATCAAGCGCAAACCCCAGTAAGTCCAACACAAAGACATCTGACGAGCGATTTTGTAACCCTCTGTAAGTGTGGTGATCCATCTTTCCTGCAGTAAGTTAAGAAGGCCTTTAAGACCACTCGTAGCCTTTTGAACAGGTAAGAGAATTGCTTAACCTTTTAATACTGTCGTGAGCCAATTTCGCGGCTCACATATATTCTCGTTGAATTTGCAATGCAATATGAAAGTGGAGATGCAAATGCGTATCGGGTAAAAAGTCTACCTGAGCAATTTTGCGACCCCCACCGCGGCACAGGTCGAAGATTTGAATGGGTCTGCTTGAAGCCACGATCTCTACCATGACATGAGGGACCATTACTTTATGACCGATATCCAGGCATACCTATATATACAGATGTCGCGATCGACTACCACTAAAGCTGGGATAGATATCAATGCTGATCGACGTTTGTATGTATTGAAGAGTAATGAGCCTTCGTTTAATTAATCCTTGACATTTGCACTTTTGTCTACACGTGAAGCTCAATCGTTCACACAGTGGAGCCAAAGATATAAGTAGTTGTGCAGCGACGAGTTAGCACATTAAGATGACTCTCTATATCTGGTGTGGTTTGATTGATCGCATATCGTTCCATGCGACAACGACATTCAATTCCTTACGAAGTGACTGCTCGAAACACAGCCGCTGAATTTCAGTGCTCTCATATTGTACGCTGTGTTCGAGAATTGATACACAAAAGTTCACATATGAACGACATGACTTCACATTCTCACGGCACTGAATTAGATCGACTCATATTTGATTGCCTTGTCACATCAGCGTTGCTCTAAAAGAAGGGATAAGAGTAGACGCATCTTGACCCATCTTTCAGAGATATACATACTGATCTATACCTTCCTACACCTTACAAAAGACGAGATAGATGAAATAAACGACGCAGCAAAAATAGCAGCTTCGAGGCAAACCAATCGATGCAAGTAACGAACAGAGGGGCGCATTACTGACGGCTAAATTAGCTGGACAGCTTTAATACGTGTCATTGTAAAACCTTATTATCCTGGAAGTATTTGTTTTCCCCGTAAAGTGGTCTTGAATCTCTATTTCAGCCTATTGCGTTCAAGCTCCCAAAGTACGGTTCCCATAATTTGGAAATCGGTACCAGTTTATATCTCAAGGAAAGTGTGCAACCTTATTATAATAATAACGTTGCACATAAATATTTGCAAAAATCTAGAATGTATGTAATGGCTAGGTAAGGCGAATGCTTACGTTGCTTTCCAACTCTAAAATATTGGAAGCATCATTCCATGCGTGCAGAAGAAATACCCTTTAGTTTCTTACTTATGTAAATACGCATTATATTATATTAAAGTTGTTCACTTATAGGATAAGATACACGAATATATTACTGTGCACCGTTGTCTCCCCTGCATGTTCAAAGATTCGCTTCCATGCTCTCGAAGCACGGTCCCGATAGTTTGAGATCGTTACCAATTTATATTTACTCAGGAAGGTGTGCAACCTTATTGTATTAATAACGTTGCGTATGAATATTTGCAAAATTCCAGAATACATGTAATGATTAGGTAAGGTGAATGTTTACGTTGCCTCTCAATTCCAAAATGTTGTAAGAGTCTTGAGAAAGGGTATTCTTTTTTTTATTACTTAGGTTAATATGCATTTTATTACATCAAAGTTGTCCCCTCGTAGAAAAACCACCAGTACATTACTGTGCACCTTTGTGTCTCACCTGCATGTTAAAGGCTCACTTCTATGCTCCCTAAGTACGGTTTCTATAATTTAACATCGTTACCAGTTTATTTGCTTTACGAAGTTTGCATCCTTTTTGTAAATATTCTCAGGAATAGAACCTAAACTAGAGTTGGATAAGCATTTTAGCAGGGGAGCACTCACATAGCGGCGGGGGGATATATAAAGCCTGTCTGCTTTCAATTTCATGAATCGTCGAAGGCTTCCTCATCATTATTCACAAATCTATTGATAGCTCGCGTCGATGAACATTTCCAACCTCAAAGAGTACGGTCTCGCTGCTCTTGGGGCATGGACAACGTATCTCCAATTTGTGTCCGGTGAGTACATGCAAATTGAAAACCTCGCAGAGCCGTTGGAATTTCAGCTTCAATTGAATTTGAAGGTGGAGATATTGAAAACACCAGGAGTCTATATAATGGCGTTTGACTTATATGATTCGGATCGCAACAGAGAAAGTCTCCGTCGCTGCATTTCTAGCACGAAATTTGAAGCAATTTTTATATCCGATCCCTTTAAGTATGAATTATACGAAGACGTAGGTGCGGAACAGATCTCTTACTATGAACCTGAAAAGAAGAATTATTATGAAGATGTCACCCGTGAATATACACCAGGATGTTGGAAATTGACTTATTCAAAACTAGATGAGCTGGTAAATGATGGAATGCTCACATATTCAAAAGAAAAAGGGTATGGACTCAATCCTGGAAAGTTTTTAGATTTGGCTGAAGAAGGAGTCTACTCTTTCGCATCGAGGTCGCCAAGTCTCGTTTTCGAACCTATATATTCTGTAATACGTGAGATCGGACCCCTTATAGGCGACTTCAGACCGGGAAATCTGTTATGCAAGGAAATAACATATGGCAATTTACTATTCAAAAATCAAAATATCGCTATTGGTTTCGGTAACAATCAGGTGAGTGTTCCAAGAAAAGTGTATGATGAGATTAAGGAACAGAATGAGAAAAAGCTCCGTTCCGATTCTCTTAAAAATAGATTATATATCGGAAAAATAGCGCTTGGGGCAGAATCAGGGAACAGCAAAGAGAAATTTAAATATGATATGGGCGAATGTCCCCATCTCATTTCTTTTTCGGAGCTCATTCCAAATGACGAGTCAAAGTGGGTTCTTGGACTTGAATTATTGGGCAATCATAATATCAATGTCAAGATCCAACGTGAAACCAAAACGTACCAAATCCTTTTTCCTCAAAAGAAACGAAATCGAGCGAGCACTTCATCTAAATCTAAAATTGATACATATCTGACATATTAACTCTTTTTCACTATGCAGCTCGTACGAAAGTCGTACCTATCCGAATTGTCTAGGATCATGAGATATATCGCTCTAAGACAAGATTAATGCTTAATAAACATTTAGAATTTGCTTTCATGCGCAAAATTTTGTACAATGGCCTTACATGCAGAAAATTACGTGCGAGGAACAAGAACAAGAGAAAAGGAAGCTTGTTTGCTTGGAAAATAAATTGGATCGATGCAAAAGCTCATGAATGGACGATCGTTGTGAAGGAAGTGTCTTTTGTGAAGTCCCCAAGACACTTACTGACGGCCATAAACCCCAACATGCTGTATGCGCATGATAGCGCAGCCTTCTCGATAACAGAATACTCGTATGGAACTTGTGCGCTTCAAGTTCGCGTGCAAATTGCTGAAAGCGTAAGATCACAGTCGTCTGCATCATGAAGGATCCTTGATGCAAAGCTCGTCGTTGTGCATGTTCTTTGGCATGGCACGCTGAAATAACGGAATAAATAGATCACTTCCAACGTCTCGAAACAATCGACCTTGTTCTGGCAACGAGCGACACCAATCAGTCCATATTTCAACACAAAATGAAGATGCAACAGAGTTCAATCTGGAAATGGCATCGAGCAGTTTCTCACTGTTCGGGTGACTCAAGCAACCAAGTACATTTGGATCTGAAGCGAGACGCTGGCTAAGCAAATTACAAATTGATACCCAAATCAGCCTAAGAAGTTTGATGCCATTTCGCCAAACGTGTTGTGAACTGGCGACTGGGTAACTACAAAACAATTGTACTTGTCTGACACGAGACGAGCTGATCGGTTTTTGTATGATCTCATTCATAATTGAGGCGTCATTTGGACGATGTAATACAGCAGTGAAGTCGATTCAAACACGTGGGACGCATCACCTTTGCTGTCGAGATTGTACCAAAATCTTTCTTGTTGTACAATCAGAAGACCCATTCGTACATTTTTGTTCGTCTATCCCTTGACCAGCTTTGTTGTAGTAGTCGCACGCTTCCTGTTTTGATTTCCATACGATCTCGCAGCGAAAAATCAATAGTGTCAACTCTGTGCAGCGTGTCGAGTCTTTAGGATGTGACTATGACTACGCACAATGTAGAAATTTCCTACTCCGGTTGCATTTTACTATCGATACACCATCCTAGAGACCGCCATAACTGATATCGACCTCACTTGGTATTTCTAGACGAACGACTCTGACCAATCGCAGAAGTTCCATCAAGCTTTTGAAGCTCGTTATCATGACAAGAAACCCCGGAATGGCTTTACCATCTCCTTTATTCGTATAAGATAGTTGCGAAGCATGAAGTCGATGTGACCACATGCAGGTTCCAAGCATCCCTCATTTATCGCCTGATACACACCACTTTGGTATATAACATCCGATAGTTTCTTTTCACGGTAAAAGCGTCATGTAGCAGGTATTCCGACTATTTTCATCTCGTCATTGATACTCTATTGCATCCATTGCTGGCATGAGATCGCACCTAGTGAGCGACTTATCGAGAAGCGGTATGCGTGTTGAATGGTTACGGTACTCATCGAGGTTCTCATTATTGCATCCTTGCACTAACCAAAAACGTGTGGCACATGCTATTTTAGGACCTGGTATAAATAATATGGCAGTATCGGGACGAAACAAAAAGAAGCGCTGTTCGGAAACTCTTGGACCAGATTGGAACAGAACGGAGCATGTAACCCGCGCGGTACGCGCGGTAGGGCAGGATAGGTTTCAAGTCTGAAAATAAAGTTTTATTTCTTCTAGAAATGCGCTCTATCCATGTTACTGGTCAATAACACCTGTCCGCTCCACCCCTACTGGATAAAACCATCTAGTATACGGCAGAGAGCACTATCGGGTTAGGGCCAATAGAATTCGTGTCACACGTACCCTTTACCCTCGCTTTTTTGTCCATTGTAATAGCCTTTTCCGCCACAAATACACGAATAAATACAAGCCGCTTAGGTCTTGTATACATTTACACAAGCAAGATGGAAAAAGGTGTAAACGTTTGGTTGCGTGACGACCAAGAGGATGCATGGTATCGCGCCGTAGTTGTCGAATTATCCGACTCATCGTCACGCGAATGTCAAGTTCGATTACGTGTCCATGAAGGGCCTCGAGCACGCACGGAGACGACTCTATCACTCGATATTCAGGCTTTGGAAAATGAAGAACTGACTACTCTGTTGCTGGCTAATAATCACGACATGGATTTTGTGGAAGACCTCATTCAACTTCCTCATCTCCATGAACCGGGAATTTGTCACGCTCTACAGAAACGGTTTGAGATCAATGAGATATACACATTCACAGGTGAGATATTACTTGCCATCAACCCGTTCCAAAATGTCGGCATTTACTCTGAAAAAATACGTCGAAAATACATTCGAAATGGCGAAAAGCGCGCCTCCGGAGCTGATGTACCGGATATGCCTCCACATGTGTTTAGTATCGCTGACAAAGCGTATCGCAATGTGTGTGCTCCAACGTTTGGTAAAGAGGGACTTGGCACAGAAAGTCAATCGATTCTCGTGAGTGGGGAGTCTGGTGCTGGAAAAACGGAATCAACGAAATTTATCATGGAGTATTTGGCCACATTATCCAAATCTCAAAAGGGAAAGATGACCGAACAGGAGACCAGTGTCATCGAGAAGATTCTGTCCTCAAACCCGATCTTGGAAGCATTTGGGAATGCTCGTACCATCCGAAATGATAACAGTTCGAGATTTGGAAAATTCATCAAGCTTCATTTCTCTGGCGCTGGCCAACTTATCGGTGCATCGATCCAGACGTATCTTTTGGAGAAGGTTCGTCTGGCATATCAAGCAGAAACTGAACGCAATTATCACATTTTCTATGAGCTGCTGGCTGGAGCCAGTGCCGAAGATAAGAAGCGTTGGTTTCTTCCATCCAAAACGAGTGAATTGCATTACTTGAATCAAAGTACTTGCACCAAACGGAGGGATGGAATTGACGATAAAACACAGTTTAACAATCTTAAAGCAGCAATGGACGTGATGGGCTTTTTACCGACTGAAATTGACGCTATATTTGGGACAATCGCCATGCTACTGCATCTGGGGAATCTGACATTTGATGAAGTCGTGAATGAGGAGTCTGGAATGGAAGGGTCCAAGATTCATGCGGACACAAAATCATTGCAATATGTATCCAATTATTTCGAAGTCGATCGATTGGGATTGGAACAAGTGCTCTGTTTCCGTAAAATCCAAGCTAAAGATGAAACATATGTGATCAATCAGAGCGTGGAAGACGCCGGAAACACACGAGACGCAATGGCACGATATATATACGGTCAGCTGTTTGACTGGCTCGTGGATCGCATCAACCGACGAGTAGAGTGTGAATCTGAAACGGAAAAGCTTTTCATCGGCTTGCTGGATATTTTTGGATTCGAAGATTTGAGCCATAATTCTTTCGAGCAGCTTTGTATCAATTATGCTAATGAAAGACTCCAGCAACACTTTAATCGAACCGTTTTACGGCTTGAACAAGAAATGTATGAACGAGAAGCGATTGAATGGAGCTTTATCAACTTTCCTGACAACAGCGCGTGCATAGATCTCATTCAAGCGAAACCATGCGGTATTTTGAATATTTTGGATGAGGAATGTATAGTCCCCCAAGGAAATGATCAAAACTTTGCACGGAAATTGTATCGTCAGCATGGTGAACATCCTCATTTCACTGCCGATAATACCCACCAAGCCAGCCACTTATTTGTTATTCATCATTACGCAGCTCAAGTGGTATATGATACATTTGGTTTTTGTGACAAGAACAAAGATGTGCTCTGCTCGGAACTCATCAATTTCATCAAGCGATCCACGAAGCCCTTTGTTGCAAGTTTGGTGACAGTTTCCAATCGGAATAGAAATTTGGTTACCGCAAGAAGCAGAGGGATGCAGGATTCACGTCAAGCGGGTACCAATGGAATTGGGACAAATCGGTGTAGTTTAGGGACCCAATTTCGTAATCAGTTAAAAGAGCTGCTTGATACAATTGGAGCCACCAGCTGCCATTATGTGCGATGTCTCAAGCCAAACGACACCGCAACACCTTCCAAGTTCATTGCCAGACGTGTTTGCGATCAGCTACGTGCCGGAGGTGTGCTTGAAGCTGTTCGTGTGAATCGAGCCGGCTACCCTGTTCGAATGCCGCATCAGCAATTTTTGAAGCGCTATCGAGCCCTTGCCACGGGAGCATACTTGCGTAAACTTTGTGAGTCAGAAACGGCTGGAAATGATTCAGACCCATCCAATTGTAAAGAAATGGCACAGTTACTTGTAACATTCCTTCTTCGAGCACAATCGGAGAAATATCGCCACATTTTGGCGGCCAGTGATGAGGAAGCACAGGAAGCTGCTAGTGATCTCGCATGCGTATCTGGAATTCAGGTTGGCTTGACTCGTGTCTTCTTTCGTAGAGCAGCCATTCAATTCGTAGAAGCTCAGTTGGCAAAACGGTATGCCGAATTCATCGTCATTATCCAAGCAATGGTACGCGGATTTGTACAATATCATCGATATAGGCGTCAGAAAATTGCCTGTGTCCGTATACAAAGCGCTGTTCGAGGTTTCCTCGTCCGATATAGATCCATCGAGCGGGAAAAACGTCTTCGAGTGGAAGCTGATAGGATTAGTCAGCTTCAGAAGTTGAAAGATGAGACATCTTCGAACGATCCGAAGCCTATTCGCGAAAGACAGAGTTCAGACCCAATATCCGATGACTCCTCCGATGAAAGCTCTCGACCAACCGCAATATCACTGAAAAATGCCGCAGAATTGAATGATCGTGGAACTTTGCGACTACGATTCACAAGAGATTACGTGTACGACGACGAAGGCTCTGGACGCTTGACATTGGGTGATCGAACGCGGTCAGTCATAATGGATCCCGGAGATACGGTCTTGCATGTCGCCGCTAATTGCTGTAACGCTCACGACGTGTTGCGTCTACTACAAAATGGCTCTGATATCAATGCTCGTAATCGTCGTGGTCGAACACCGTTGCATACCGCTTCACTACACGACAACGTCCAAGTGGTCGGAATCCTGTTGGATTGGGATGCAGATGTATTAGCACAGGACGCCGATGGAAATACTCCACTTCATCTAGCAAGAGATTCAAAAGTTGCTTTGATGCTGTTGGAGGCCGGGTGTACACCCAATATCGTCAATGTCGAAGGTCGAACAACACTTATCGATGCTGTGGACCGTGGTGACCATCTAATCGTCGATGCTCTTCTGCAATTCAAAGCAGATGTCTTATTTCGAGAACTGAAACATCATCAAACAGCATTACATCTCGCGGTTCGTAAAGGCCACTACACAATAATTATGGCACTTTGCAAATCCGATGATGCTAAAGAACTGATCCTTCTAACAGATCGCAATGAGAATAACGTTCTTCACTTTGCTGTATCGCGTGATCGTAAAAATGGCTATCGTTTGGTGGATTTCTTGATCAAACAAGGAGCTCAAGTCGACAAAGTTAACACGCGTTTTCAAACTCCTTTGGTTGTTCACGTGATCACAACTCGCCAAACGGATCCAGCTATAACCGAATTGTTCTTGTCTAAAGGATCGGATCCTAATGTGAGTTTAGCTGATGGCTCCACGCTGTTACATATCGCCGCAGAACGAGAACTCATTGATATCAGCTGTATGTTGCTTCAGTATGGTGCTCACTTGAATCAACCCGACAGTCGTGGGCGGTATGTATCGGACATAATCAATCGAAAATACCTCAAGAAACTGTATAATGCGATTACGAGCCCACCGAGCTGGATTGAGCCTTCCACACGGCGGACTTGCATGCTGTGTGATAACGCGTTCAAGTTTAGTAGTCGGCGTCATCATTGTCGCCATTGTGGTCGTGTTTGCTGTGGAGAGTGTAGTACGTTTACCGTGGAAGCAAGTCGTTTTCCAAAAGATTTTCCCGCTCGAAATTCGGCTGGAGGAAAAAATGGGAAGGATCCGCAACGTGTATGTCGGACTTGTCATGCCGTCTTCAAGATTCGATCGGCGCAGAGGGAGTCTAAATCAGGTTTCATCGCGCGCGTGCTCGGATATGAATGGGAACAAGAAAGTTAGAATGTTGAAGTTGAAGTTGACGTTGAAGTTGAAGTGTACATCTTGATAATACCGGTATTATAGCGTACCGACTTGATACATCGGTAGTGACAGCTTGCGATATTAGTTAGGGTCTTTTCCATGAGAACCTTTTTGAATCTCAAGTACATGAGCATACTAAAAGTGCATTAAACTTAAGCTGCTGATCGCATTGCTTACAAGGTGATGCGCTCTGTCCGATATCATCGCCTCGTTGACGATGTTATGAACTTGATGCAGTTCACCTTGCTGTTCATGACTTGAAAATTTACTAGCGCCACTCGCCATACAAAATTCAAGTGACAAGGAATGATTGTAAGCTGGCAGCAGTCAGTCAGATCTTATGCGAGGATCGTCGATCACTGCGAAGTACAGTTGAAACGCAGAGATTACACTCACCTCAGCCTCCGCGTGTTACCCTCTATAGATCCATGACGATAACCTCATAGCGAAGATTGAGCATGCATTCTGCCCTTCTTAAGTAAGGTTGAAGATATCGAAAGGGCTGAGTGAGAAGGATAAGTGTAGACTAATCCACAAGCCTGCTCTGACGCGCGAGGTGCGAACTGGCATTTTGACGTCGTTATGGTAGTCGTCGCGCACCAACTTTTGGCGCTGCCAACTTGACAAGATTTTCTCACACAGCTGCAAATCAAACGATCCTGTAGTGCTGGAAATCGACACTTGCGCAAATATCAATCGATCGAACAAAATTGGCATTCAAGAGAGTATAAGAAAGATAAGCCACATTGACTTCAGGATCTGTGGTGACGACTCTGTGCTCGAGAAGACTCGGCAATGTTTAGCTTTAAGGACCAGAAAAGTCTCAACCGACACCAAAAGACTCTCCAAAAGCATAAAAGACCTCCAGGATACAACAAGTGCTACTGAAAAGACCGAATACATAAAATTAGAAAGCAGCAAATGCCACAATGGAAGTTCTTATGTGATCATATTGGGCAAATCGACCAATCTATAGGTTAAAGGTCCACACTGGATATTTGGTTTCGGAAAGACTCAAATGATGCTGTGCAGATGACTTCAATATTAGTGATAGCGCGTTGAAAGCAATGTATTACCTTTGAGGACGGCTTATGCTGTTGCTGTCACAGGTACTGAATGCCCATTTTCGTACACGAATTGATTAACCAGACGCCATTCCAGTCTTCGTAGGGATCGATTGCGCTGTATTCCCGTAATATCTGTTTAACGGGCTCTTTTTCTTAGCGTATTCTTCAAACTCCTATTGCACAAGTCTACGTCAAAATCCCAAGGCATCAGGTTTTATGTCGACCGTTTTTGAGTGACAGCAAGTAATACCGGTATGGTCGGTTTTAGGATCCTGCAAAATGCAAAGCGCATGCGAAATGCGGCAAAGCTTGCGACTACTTGCCGATTTTCAATTATACGGCATTCGAAAAGCCGTATCATACATCTGTATCGATCCTGGGACACACAATACCACTTCAAAAGCACAAGAAATTCATCGGAAAGTGACGCAATCGCTGCGTGGGAACGTGGAAAAGAATGCCTGGACGCTGATCCCGATAAAAACCAAGCCGTCAAGTACCTTCGAATCGCAGCAAAAAGTGGTATTGCTGACGCTCAGTACCAATTAGGCGATCTCCTTTTACAAAGTAAGGAGAACCCGTCAAATGGTCCCACGGAAGAGCTTTTACACGATGCGGAAACCGAACGCTCACAATTACAAAACAACAACCCAAAAGATATTCGCCTTATACGCAAAAAAGCTCGCTTGATGCATCAAAAATTCCAAAGCGAAAGCAAAACCATTCAATTCAATGTTAAACACGTCAGAAAAAAAGATTTGGATGATGTTTTCGGGGTCACAATGCAAAAACTTTTGGATCCCATATCCATTGTATCCAATTTGGATGGCTGTAGAGACGCAGACGTCGAGGGGGTATATTGGATTCGAAATGCAGCCGATCAGAATTTGATTACTGCTCAAGTTCGAATGGGAAATATTTGCGTCTCTCAGGATACTCCGCTGCCAAAATTCGCTTTGGAGTGGTATGAAGCCGCTATGAAGCAAAACATTTATGGGGAAACGCTAGCAAAGAAATTGAGGGGGGACGCGGCCTACAACATTGGAATGCTCCTTTACGACGGCGTAAGTACTTCTGACCCTCCACTTCCTCAAAACCGAGCTTTGTCCGTACGGTACTTTGTTAAAGCCGCCGAGTTGGACGATATTGCAGCTCAGTTTTTCGTTGGAACGTTGCTGTTTCACGGCTCAGAAGAGTGTCATGTTGCAGCGAATACTCTCAGCGCTTTGATGATGATTGAAACTGCAGCGGATAAAGGGCATACCGGCGCAATGTTCTTCTTGGCTCAATTATACCGCTCTGGCGACATTGAAAGAAACATTCCAGTCGATACGCACAAGTTTCGGTATTATTTGGATGCAGCAGTCGATCGAAAAGATCCTGATGCTCTTTTCTGCTTGGCTGATATGTACTACCATGGAATTGATGAAGAAAAGGATCTCGACGCTGCGCAACGATTGTACAGAGAAGCTGCCATCGCTGGAAGTGTCGATGCATTTTGTTGTTTGGGATCTATTTTCTATCATGGAGACGGGGTCGAGCAAGATTATCATGCTGCATTTCAGTACTATCAGCAAGCTGCGGATCGTAATTCGCGTCAAGCCTGGAAAAATCTCGCCGAAATGCATTTTTTTGGGCGAGGCGTTCCAGAGAATCCAGAATTGGCAAATTCTATCCTGAAAATGCTCAGAAACTCGGAATCGTAACGAATGAATCATCATTTTATTGAACGCATTGATAACTCATTGTGTCATCTGCAAAGACCTTGACCGTCGAAACCGGGAATTTGTCTGGATTCGAAGGCTGTGTAGCGATCGGATCATCTGATGATTTCTCAGTTGTTTCGGGTTGAAAGCTTGTTGTCTCTCGCACAGGAGGTTCCACGATCGATTCGCTTTGCACGCTGACTACTGGCGTTTGTTCATGCGCGCTATCAAGTACTTCCTCGATGATGGAATCAGACGTCACATTGCTATCTATTTCATGATGCACTGTATGAACAAGTCGTTAGCGATTAGCCTCTCCAAGGAAGACACGTACAAAAAACATCAGTAGCGGCTTGAGCATTCGTATCGAGTTCCACAAACCCCACAGACGTTCCGGTACTACTGAGACATGAAGAAGGAAGTCGATGTAATACTCCATGAGCGACTTCTGCACCCAAAACGCCCTGCCCATTCCATTCTTTTGAAGGTTTTAAGTGAACGATACGTATCTCGTCGTCTTCACAGCTTGAAAGTACGTCAATCCGAGGGTCTCGATCCCCTTAAGCACGTACTTGTACACAAAGCAAGGGAAGGAGGCTTCCAAGTGAAATGAAACATGTTGATACAAATCGTCCAAATCTGAGGCCGAGAAGATTACCGGTAACGTTTGACGGAGAAAGAGGCCTTCCTACCTCGAAATACTATCTCAGGGGTGCCCAGCAGATAGTCGGAACCGGATCGTAGGCCAGCTACAGCTGCAGGCGAGCCAGGTAGTACTTTCTGGTTCAAGTCGAGAAACAAAAGTTCAAGTTGCGATATTTTTGGGAATGCACTTGCATATAAGGATCTCACCGTAACGTGCAGAAGATGATTCTCTGCATCCTGGAAACAGTCGAATCGAATGGTTACGCCCAATAGTCCTTTTCCCGGCCATTTTCTTGAGGGCGTGAGCTGCACCTCTGGTGTACCAAAGTCATGCAAGTCTGCACCACTAACAGATAGTAGTACCTCTGGTTGTTCTTGATTTCGCATTGAATAAGCGCAAGTCCATAACGCGTTCTTCATTTCCAGCAATGAGTTCCATCAATATCGAGTCTTTAGTGTCCTACATGAGACTCAGGGAACATAAGTTTGTACAGGTTATGCGTCATTTCTTGTGGGCGCACCAAGCGTATGCCATTGGCCTCGATTATAAAGTCAAAGAAGGAGACAAAACCAACTTTTGATGCGGGCGATTCTTCCTGAACTCCCAACACACGAAATCCAACATTAAAGGAGAGATTTGTGTCACTTGACGTTTTATTATTGAGGAGCGTCTCTTCTTCTGGTGCAGCACCGGAGTCTGTATAGCGTACATTTCCAGTGACTGTCGATGACTCGGTCGTTCCCATTACAGCACGGTTCCCGCTAACGCGAGCAACGGTATAAGAAATAAAGGAACATCAACGATCAGGGTATATTAAAGATAAGGTGTTCTCAGATTTCTTAGATTTCTACAAGCCAAATGAAGGGCAATTTCAGTAGAACGAAAGTTAATAAAAAGAATTATTCTTCATTGAACTTGTTATAAACGCAAAATCAGATAAGAAGCATACTTTTGCTCATGGCTTCCAAAGAAACTCATACAAGAGGTGTCAGAAATATATCAGCTCATCATCACTTTTTTCGTTTGCTACAAACTATGTCGAATGCTGGATGCTTTCTCAGAAATCAACAGCCAAAAATTTTCGTCCTTATAGTTCTGACGGTAATTCCAATATATGTTCATCACTGAAAGCAAGAGTAATTATGACTGAAGCCAAGTCCAATGATTGAATCGATAATATCGAAGGCTCGGTTTGGCTGGTTGATTAACCGGCAACCCTGCGGTTTGAATACGTCATGTAATGGATATCACAGATGCTGCAATTCAGCGTTCCTATTGGTCAAATCTCTTATGTGTGGTGGAATGCACCTCTAAGATGTAGTGGTAATCAGATAGAAGGTGTCAATATATATTTGTAATTCCGAGTTTCAGTCTTCAATTGCTCTTGTCACCTTATTTAGTTGGCCTCAATATCACTCGATCTGTAAACTACATGCTGGGACCTTAAGTCCCTTGAGAGTGGTTAAGAATTTTTCCTGTTTACATGTGCAGTCGTTGCCAAGCAGTTTAGGCGCTGAAAGTGTTTTGCTTCTTGGAGACGTAAATAGGACTTAAGAATTGATATCACACGTTTATACTTTCATTATTTACAACAATATCGATAGTTTATGTGTACTCTGTCATCTCGTTCACATCCACTGCTTGACCATGTCTCGAGTCTTCGGTAATAGCGCTTCCATAGCTCTTGCGGCGTTTTGGAAAATGGTTTGTTATCGTATGCTTCACTGCGCTTACATTACAATCCAAGCGAGAGAATGGTATATAACGCCGTGAGATATGCGTTCACGCGCTCTTGAGATCATTATCCAAACTGGTGGACATCCCACGTGATGGAAAGAAGCTGTCATGAGGTCTAACTATGTGGTGGGCGTTTGTGAAATCAGCGAGATCGGTTTATTGCCAGTACTTATCGATAGATGAACGATGTGGACTGATACAGAAGCCACATGTGAGTGTTATGCTTACTTGAAAATTTGGCAATACATTCTTTAATAGATGTCGATAGCATCGTATTATCGCAAACGTATTGTATTTCAAATCGCATTCCCTCACAGATATTTCGATGTTGAATGTATGTGTTGTTGAATCGAAAGACTTGCTGAATGTATGGGTGCATTTGGAAGAGGACATAAGTGATGTCGATGTAGGCGTTCGTATGTACAACGTATTCGAATATTCCGTTATGAGACTTTAAGCTTTTGGTCAGATTACAAAATGAATTCGGAGATGGTGCCTTGAGACGCTGAGTTAGAAAGATCAAAGCCGGACGAGCTCGTTGAGGTCGGGCAACAACTCAGTAGCTGTGCTCGACGTCTCAATAACGGCAATGAGGCTTTTCTTCGCGTCGCTCAATTCCGTATGGTGTCCACCACCAAATGTATGTATGAGTCTGGTCTTGGAGTGCTCCTATGCAGCTATGCCAAAATGAGACTGAACCATAATCGAATGAAATCGCTACTATCAAAAAAGAATACGATCAACAAACATTGCTGAATCGGCATCGTATATCGTGGACGTGGGGTAGAGCGTTATCGAATCCTCAGACTGTGATGAATACATGAATTATGAAAGCTTCTTATCGTGATGGGCAGAAATTACGAGTTGGTGTCGCTCGGATTAGTAGGAAGGCAATTTATTGCGTGGACACTTTAAAGCAATCTTGTAGCCCAATTCTTTCAGACCACGTGGAGTTCTTTAAATCGATGTGCGGAATTTCTTGATGTAATTAGTCGATGTAATTGGACCGATTTCGAAATATCATGTGCATTATAGAATGCCGTACCTCGTGGACGCGTACGAGAAGGAAATTCGCGTCAGTGATCACTTATGGTGAAGACGACAGTGCGCTGTCTGATACTATGCATTGCGGAACTTGAATACGAACCTGACACGCACGGATCCCATACGAATAGAAGGTGGAACCACCATATTCATGCAAGAAGTTGATGGGGTGTACCTTCGTGCCGTAGTGCTTTTTGATAACTACAAAGGAGACAATTGCGCTCCTTTCTTTACGTTCAAAAGTATGTTGTGAGAAGAAGCGCTTTGAGATGTACAGAACTGTACCACAAAAGAGCTCTTGGTATTTTGTCGACAATGAAAGATTGGGCGTGTGAAATGATATCTGAATGCATGTAAGGTATTATCTGTCTTAGAATCGATCTATCTTGTGATCCTGAGATTCATTCATGTGCTAGAGCTTTTCCACAGACTGCATATGGCGTACGCCTGGCGAGTTCCACATGAACCTATCTCTCTCATTGCTACCCTCTTCCTCTAATACTGCTCTTTGTCTTTTGATGTCTCTCATCGATTCGCTTTCGTGTGCAATCTCCTCTTTTTGTAGTGCCCTTCTCCTCCGCGCTTCCTTCATAACGGACATATTTGTACTTCGTCTCTTCACTCGTTGTATCGATGATGGTGCGAAACATCTTTATACACTCAGGGCTCAGCACCCAAGCGTCACTTTCGCTAAGTAGGAAGTCCACCACTACCATTGAAAATAAAAAGTATCCTCTTTCACTGTAATGCTGTCCAGGTGCTTCTAGCCTGGTAATGCGATCTCCATTGGTTTAATACAGATTCCGCTATCCAATTCTGTTTTCCCAATTTCCTTAATTCGCTGGAGCGTATCCTCCATAGCGTAACCTATGATAAAAAATTCCTCTTTGCTTTTTCCATAAGGTCCTTTGGGGATTCTGATAGCGTCGTCGTGGAAACGAATCGTCACTTTTTGGTCATGAAACAATTGGTCACCTAAGGTAATTGTAGGAAAGCGATATTCGGTCTCAGGTTTCAAATCGCTATTTTCAATAGTGGTCACTGACATATCTAAAACTTAAAGTGTTGGCATTGAAGATTCTCTCTGTCCGAGGCTAAGGAGGATATATTCCAACAATCTGGTATACCCTTCTCAGAAATATCCTTCAGATAATTCGTTTCTTTCCTTCGTGTTGATTGATAGTCATGGACCCTCTTCATCTCATCGAGTATCCACGAATCACTACTAGGTGAATTATTTTGTACTTGTACGGATTCAGCTTGCGCTTTTCACCTTTGATTTTCGTGTCAGGAAAGCAGCGATTGAAAATAGAAGTAGCGGTTTCGAGATTATTAATAGAAAATGCCATCAGATGTTCACCCACTTTCGACTCTGCTATCTGCACCATCAGTCCCCGCTGGTTTCTATTTCCACCATCAACCAATGTAATGAATATCGCACCGACGTGACAATAACACGTTAACGAGACGGCAAACAGGATGCTGAGGTAAGTTTTTCGTTGAAAATTGTTCATCGTGTTGACAGTCGATCAATTATTGGATTATGACGTAAGATTATGATGATTTATGGGACAATTACCAGCCACAAGTGTGAAATTTTTGCTCCCATCGTGAGATGAGTTTTGCCCAAGTGGGAAAGTGGTCACATAGAAAGGTTGGATGGAAGCGAAACTACAACAGGTAGGTGAGATACGGAAGTTTTCAGTTCTATAATCTGAGAAGTAATGTGTCATTCGCCTCACAAACCCATTATACATTCTATATTTGTGGAAAAATTTCATATGATTCTCAGCACACAGTAAGTTTACACACAGACCGCATTTTGTAAACAAACTGGCAATCATTGGAACTCGTACTTTGGGAGTGATACGCAATAGCGATGAAATAGTCGAATAATTCCGAACCTCCAACTATGTATGTGACGTTATGCTCTATGTTTCATCACTTGGAGCCAAATCGCGTGATTATACAAGACCAAGTCACGGGAAGGAATATCAAGATGTGTGACTTCATACAATCAACTTTCTAGGAAGCTCTTTATTGGAAGCATCGTGAACTTTTGTTTCTCTATGCTTTAGTTTCCTCGTTGACTCGCGTATGTTCAAATGTATGTTGGATGACCAGATTGAATCCTCAACGATCTCGGAATACCTGCGCGAAGACTTCCTCCACCATGAGAAGATCTTATTAATTGTCCCCTGGGGAGGTGTGACGTATGCGCTACATGATGATTGTCGAAGGTTTACTTTGGTTTCATCGACTACAGTCCCCGTAACTATCTCTGGGTGAACAGAAATGGAGAGTATCCGCAGTCAAGGCTATACTATCATGGTCTTAAGCACCAAAGGCTTCATAGCGATAATACGCATTTAGTCTGCGAAACTTTATTTTATGGGTGCAGATGATTCGATTGCTTCGAGAAAGTCGAGTGAAGACTCCTGGCAGCCATAGTATCGATATGTGGCGTAAGAGTTTTTCTGGTCTCGATCACGAAAGTATGATATCCCGGTGAATCAAAGTGCGGGAATTGACACAATTTCGACGCATTTTGGCCATATCCGACACTGTCAAGACTTGACCTGCTGCAGGAACTGATAGCGATGATTCTGTCAATGTGCTCACTTCCTGAGGTAGATGATTAAGTCAACTCTTGGCAACATGTACACGATGACAAAACCTTTGAGAACACTTTTGCGAGTGGGCGTTGTGATAGTTCAACAGGAAGTGTTATAATACAATCAAAGATCGATGACAACAAGGACGGCTGGTCTCGCCAATGTAACTTATTCAAGCGCGGTCACCACATCAAGCCGAACGTCATGGTCTCAATCATCATCCTTTTTAAATTCTACTGAGCAAATCCATTGCTACTTCAGCAATGTCTTCGACCATTCGTCGTACACGTTAAGAATTTTTCACATCCCTTTTGTGTACTGAACCTATCTCACTCGATGATACAATAGCGCAACACGCGTCATCACGAAGCTTGAAACGCATCTAGTACGAATATCTGAATTTTGATTGTGACGTCAATTATTAAGTGCTGGCACGTAAACCGATCAGGTTTCAAAGTCATATTCATTGAACCATGTGTTTTGCATCAAATCGTCAAATCGCTATAAATCGCAATTCAGAGTCAGCCGAATCCTCGATCTTATCGTTGCACAACTGCACAATTCCACTGGTTCAAACAACACAACTAATTACATTTCAGCAAATCGGTAAGTTGGAGTGTTTGTATTGAGTTTGACGTGAAAGAAAAGGATTACATTTGCACGAAAAAGACCCGATAGTCTTCGTCTATCAATAAATGTTGTAACAATACGTCTATCGAGTGTACATAAAACGTTTTAAAGTACTGCTCTGTATTCCAAGTTTAGTGTTAATGCATTGGTACATCGGTATGTGGGTCGTTATGTAATGACCGATCGCTCTCAGCGTAGATATTCTGACCTCACCCACAGGTTTCTCGTTTTCTTTACTTTTTTTCGTGAAGCGAATTGCTTCAATCCACATTGACTCATCACACCAATCACGCTTACACAGTCTGCATTTTCGCTCGACGAACGAATGACGTTTTAATAGAGCGGGGTCCATGAGTTGATACTCTCTCATTCGCTTTTGAGATCAAGTAATATCGCTAGACTTTGTTGGCACGATTTGATCGATTGCAAACGTAAGACCCGTCAGAATTGCTGATGTCAGTATGCCGAGAATCAAGTGCTCGCACACAATCATTGAGAGACCGACAAACAGGCGTGTACTTTGTCAAGGTTTTCATTACACTGTTTATCTGGTTCTTTAACTACCTTCCTTATCCTATCATGAGCCCCTGACCGTGTGAATATCACTTAAGTCTGACTTCAAACCTAGGGAGGCAGATATTTTCCAAGCTTATTGCTTGGGTGGGCCAAACCGCTGCCCACACTGCCGGGGATCGAACCAACGACCTCCGGCAGGGGGTCCGTGCGCTCAAGTGCTTAACCGACTGAGCTGGGTACGGACCCCGTCGGGGGGCCTAGCGGTTAGTACACATGTGTTCCGACCGTGTGTACCCCGGTTCGAATCCCGGCGGTGGCAAAAGGGCTGCGATGGGGCCCCTCGGCGGAGGCAAAGATTCCTCCACGTAAATATCAACCTACTCAATGAAGATATGGACGTGTCAAGACCGCTGGCAACTACACCAGAAAAGACTGTACAGGAGTTGGACCGGGCTCTTCAGAGCGTTACATACTAGTGATTAGAATAGAGTAGATAACCACCAAACTGTAGTAACAGATAGGTGTCTAAATAAAAGTACTACGGGCGAACACGCTTAACTGAGCTGGGTACGGACCCTCAAACAGGTGTGTACAGGTCGACCCTGCAAGTGACCTTGATATAGGATATCTGCCAAGTGTGGCGGTGTAATGAACTGCTCGACCGTACTTGATAATCGACACAAGTGTCAATATAAGGAGATATGATATCAGTCTCACAAGTTATTTCGGCACTGCAGAATATTTCCCAGTATTGAAAGGCTAGTTCTCACTACATGATTGCGTTAATGCTGATGGAAGGGGCATGGTTCATCCAACGCAGAAAATCTGTCTACATGAGTCTACTTCTATTTCGTATGCAGCACATACACTATTGCTTTCAGCCTCAAGATTCTAATGGAGAACACTGAATCGTAATGTGGCATGTATAAAATACCGTCCATAATCGAGATATAATGCCAAGTTGTACCATTTGGCTGTTGGACCGCTACTTTAAGAAATATTTGCGTACTTTTAGCCTTCATACTGCGGTCCAAGTCAATCACAATTGTGTAAGAGGAACCCAGTCGACTGACGACAATTTGGATGGCTCTTTGAAATCCCTTTACGAAGTTTTCTACAACACAGATTGCGAGTTTCGACACTTAAAATCTGCACAATGCAAAAGTCCATCGAAAGTGCTCCTGTACGCTCGTTACGACATTTTCACAGCTTTTTTCGTCAACTCTGAAACAATAGATTGAGGAAGCAGATAATGTCAGATAAGGTAAAAAAAGGATGATCGCAACTCAAAATTGAAGTCACATACCAAGTGGTTCTGTTAGGCATGGATTCTATATTGAAAGCATATTCTCGCAAGGTGAACGCTATTGTCCGTAACGCTGACAGGTACAACCATGAGGCAAAAGTTCTCATCTCCCATTCATCGGCCTTTGACTAGGCCTGTATTGATACCTTTCTATACGAGGCGTAAATGCATAATAATCGTACACCAGCACAGTAAAGCTTAATTTTTCCGGCGATACAATTAAGCTGAGCGCTTATTTGGTTAGGCAACTAGAAACGAATAGCTCCATACGAAGTGTCATAAATGAGATTCTTTTGTAGCTTTGGTCCAGCACCATAATAATCGATTAAACGCTCTTGTGCTATCAGTCACGTAACTTCGATATACATGAGTGATGTATCTCGGGAAAAGATCATCTTTGAAAGACATACCCATGCAAGCAGTAGATGTGAGACGTAGCAGTAGAGAGATGTACGATAAGACCATAGCCCGAAGCGAGCTCTCCTTAAACGAAAGCTGTATTGTGAGCTGTCTTTGTGCCAGTCATGAGCGAAATGACTTTTGGTTTTTTTCGGCACGCTCCACCGTAGCATTCTTGTGCACTGCACACATGGTTGATCCTTCTGACAAACCTAGCCAGATGTTGTGACAAGCTTCGAACACTGAGTAACATCGCTGTGTTATATCAGCGTCATTTATTCTAATACGAGCGAGATGTTGATGCATTTATGTCCGATTATTTGAGACACATACAGCATGATCTATCCTGTTTATCATCAAACGGTACTAAACAGCGAACTTAAATGTAGATCAAACGATCTAGCGAGGAAACAATTTATGTGTTGATCCCGATCGATGCAAGTAAAAACACGGATCGCGTTGGTGATGGCTTCTTCAACTCGAGCACTGTCATGCGCGACTCTGGAACGCTATTGCATCAAGAGTATGTGTTTTCCTAGTTAACGGCTTTACGAAGGCTATCAAAGCCTAAAGCCTTCATGCTCCCAAAGTACGATTAAACGTTACCAATTTGTTTACTTACAAGATTTGCAAGGAAGATGTGCATTCTATTACATGAAATTGCTTATTTGCAGGAATAAGAAAGTACTGTACACCTATGTGTCTCACCTTAGGTTTGCTTCTATGCTCGCAAAGTACGGTTCCGATGCTTTAAAAACGTTGTGCTACAGCCTCCATATTAAATCATCAAGGAGTTCTTACTCATAATCAAATATTCGACGAACCTTGAGCACAGTCAAGATGTATCGATTCAAAGCGGATTGTATCGCCATGCTTGAATTTTCGACAGCGTATCATCAATCCGTGAGCGGTGATTACACAGAACTGTATAAAAGAAGGATAGGGAGGCTTGAACATTGCCATTCGGGATGGCTGTAGAAACAGCAAGGGTTCATTATGAGAAGAGTGAGACGTCAGAATTAGTGATGGAATTTTACCAAAATGATACTAAGGACCCAATCCTTGCTTTAAAACAATGCTGGCCCAAAAGGAAGTTAGCGTGCGCTATGATGACAATATAAAGTCTCGCTCTGATCCTGATGTATTGATACAGATGGATGTAACGGTATCAGGCGGCTCTGATGATTTATATACACCAGAAAACGCGTTGGCAAGGACCTACCTCTATGATCCAAACGAAGGTAAGCATACACTTGAATACATGAAGCCTTTCCATGAATTGAATCTGGCTGGTAAATTTGGTGCGTGTTGAAAAATCTACGGGAACTTCTTGCATCTTCATTCGTACTGAGCATATGTATTCCCCATGTGCATGGGAGAAAAGGAGGCGAGAAGAAGATGACTTAGCCCGCATGATGCTCAATCCTGACTCGTTCATCACAATAGCACCAAACGGAATGTATTCTTATGAATAATGGATGAGTATCAGAAAATCTATGCAGGAGCCATTTCAGCGAATTTAAGAACACCCGGTCAAGCTGAATCCCGAAGAGCGAGCTCAAGTCCTCAGAAGTTATTCTGAACGGTGCGTCATTGAAAAACCAAAATTTCCGTTTCTCAGCTGACAATGAATGGCCTCGAATGCCAGGTGACGTTCATGAGGTGTGGAAAGAGCAGCTGGAAAAGATAGGGTATACGATCGATAAAAGAAACGTGTACCAACGTACAACGGATTCCGCTGCGGGGGATACCGAATACCAAAATTCAGTGACGAGACAATTTCAGACAACCCACTATTACACATCTCCCATCACAACAAAATTAAAGCAGGGCGCCGTTCTTTTAAAAGATGTACCGTTAGATCACCCCTTGGATTTGGATTATACGTTTTTCATGGGTTATACCATCATCATCGATACAAATGGTGGCAGTAAAAAATAAATTTATCGCTCCAAAGAAAAGCACAAACGGGATGATCGAGTTGAGTCCAGGAGAGACCAGCATCAAAATCAAAGACGATTGAACTGAGTGTGTGATCTCACAGGTGCGTGGAGCCATCGTGCTTGCGGAACAAATGTCAGCATATTCACCAGACGAAGAGTACGAGGTAGTTTGATCTTGAAACACAATCAATGTTCAATACATAACAAATCTATCTCACACGCGTACTTGGTATCGTAGACTTTGCTTTGCTTCAGTTCTTTCGTGGCACCATCCTGTATGTCTCAAAGCGCTAGACTCAAGGCCAATATGCCCTACCAATCGTGCTGCCCACTGATGGTTACAGTTGCCATTTGTTTGCAGTACCCACTTCTATCCTTCCATAGAGCATGGTCTCGATCTTTCCTCCACAAAAATAGACCGAGAAAATAGATCTTCTCGATGGAACAGGTATCACCAAAGCACGTCGTGTACATGAGGATAGTTCAATAAACATCATCCTGCTGCCTCCTTCACTATGAGAGATCTTGGATGGGCTAAGGCGGATGTCAAGTTTGGATACAAGTTTCTCAAGTCATGATGTCAGTGAGCCCGCTGTCGTCTCCACAGGTAGTGGTTCCTGATGTACACCTCTGCCGTATATCTTCCATCTGTCAGATCATGCTAAAATGCACATTCGCGTGTTTTTTCTGATAAATTCCATGTTTTCTTCGTAAGGTGAAGATGTGACGAAGTATGCTCTTGGTCGCATCAAGCAGTATGTCATTGACAAGGGGATGAAAATTTGCAAGTACACTTGTGTCCAAACTGAAATGTGGCTGACCATACATATAATTGATTGACACCAAACTAGCTTGATTAGATCCATTGCCATGCGCCGTTCGTGTTGTTGGTAGACCACTGGGTGAGAACGATATCTTGTTTTGGAAGCTGCAAATTATTTTTAGTTCTCTGACATGAGATGAGCTGGGTCAGTTGTTTTGACTCGAGAATTTCGTATAGGATGTTACACAGTGTGGAAAAGTCTAATTGTACACGTAAGATGCACCACCCTTGTTGCCAGTTATGAATTCTACCATAATCTTACTTGATGTACAAACACTAGACCCATTTGAAGGTGTGCAAATATTTTAACATCGTCTATCTCTTGACCAGTTTTGATACAGTTGTCGTAGTCGTACACTCTTGAAGTTGCATTCCATGCAGATTTGAAGCACACAAACAACAGTGTCAGCTGTATGCAGCATGTCGGATCTTGACAGTGTGAATATGACTTCGCACGACGGCGAGGTTGCATGATTCTACCGGGTGTACACCCAATATCGTCAATGTCGAAGGTCAAACAACACTTATCGATGCTTTGAATCGTGGCGACATCTGACTGTCGATGCACTTATGCAAATTAAAGCAGATGTCCTATTTCGAGAAGTGAAACAACGTCAAAGTGCATTGTATCTCGCAGTCTTAAAGCTCTGTCGAAGAATTCATTTTTCTCATCGATCGCAACTCGTAGTGGGGGTGTATGCCCCTGACGTAGTGTCCTTAAACATTTACTCCGCTTCCATCCCGTGTAACTGGAACCAACTCGTGAATAGGAGCACGTAGAGATGTATAGACGGTATAGATCGTGCAATCAAGGCTATGATAGAAGATTAAACGCATGAAATTTGGATCAGGATGTGTTTGAAGCATTAAGCTTCTCTTAGAAGCGATCCATTTGCTTGTTAGCTAGTCTTCGTCCGAATCCGTCTGCTCGTATTCCAATTCAATCTCCTCTTGATTCGCGTCAGCACCATTCCTGCTCGACTCTGCTGCCATCGTGGAACCTGATACTATTCGTCTTCGTTTGCTCGTCTCTTCTCTCAACCTATACTCTTCTATTCTCTTCTCTGCTTTTTTCGCCACCTCTTTGCACTGCTTTTCGAAATCCAACTCCCTTTGCTTTCTCCATTCACTATTTTCTTCACAGAAAAAGTTATATTTCTTCGTTTCGCCCGTAGTATCAATCCCAATTTTCCCCGTGGTTGGTTGTAAATATGCAAATGATAGCACCAGAGCATCACTTCCGCTCGGAACAACACGCGCCGGACGGTCGTGCGCCACCAACGTATCGATATGTATGGGTGGTACAATGCAGATGCCCCGTTCCGCTGGAATCTCAAATGTTGGGGTTAAGCAACGGATAATCCCAGGGATACCATCATGTCTTTCGTATGTATGTTCTTTAGTTACTCTCAAAAAAGGACCGCGGTGATCGTGGGAAAGCGAACGAATTCTGTAAAACATGCATACATTATTTTTGGAAGTTTGACCAGTTCACCCCCGCATCGAATTTCCACTTTCTGCTTTGGAAATGACTCGCCAGAAAACTTGACCTTACTTAACACAAGATCGCTCTCAGACACGTAATTGGACTCATCAGCATTGGACAGCCTGAAAGACACGACATTTGTCGCTCGGATGTTGTTTGTTCGATTATGTAGACTCCCTTGACACCCAGACGTAAGAACTCGTCACTATCAAGAATCGACCACTTTTTTCTTCTTCATTATCCATAAGCTTATTTTTCTCGAACAATTGCGTCTTGAACGCTGAAGATATTTTCCAGCAAGCTACACCATGCATATCGAAATTCAGCAGATCTGTTTCGTCATCCTTACGTTCTGGTTCGTAGAGAGGACTCGATTTTAAGCAGCGATCAAGAGTCTCGTCAACATTATTCGAATGATCCAACGAAAACGCCATTACATGAATTTCACTCGGCTCTATTGGCGCTATCGCCACACTCATTCCCCAAATCGGTTGATCTCGATCATTCCGCACGCGGCGCATTTTCATTCTGATTACGCTGGCCAAATCATTTGCTTTCGTTGAGACCCCAAGGATGGCGATGCAGAGCGCTTTCAGTTTATAAATCTTCATCAGTGGTGTTGATTGTTGATGTGATATTTAATTATGAACGATCACCTCAAATAAAACAATTGATTTATTCTCCACCGTCCAATTATGAGTACCTCTCCCTAACCATTTATGCAACATTGGGTGAGTGTATTCACAGAAGGAGTGCAACGTTGCAAAGTTTTACCAATTGGTAAAGTTTCTGAGTTATCGAAACCGTACTTTGCGATTATGGAAGCGAACCGTGGATGAAATCACCATTATAAAGACGTTAATTTAAAAATACATACAGTGTAACTACGCTTCACAGTGCTTGGTATGAAGAATCACCAGTTCATGCAGGCGTACGCAGCCTTTGCATTCTTCTGAAGAGCGTGAGGCTCCTGTAGCCTTGATTCTCGATAGGCTGCGATTCACGCCTTCCATACATTAGAGTCTTTCAACCCCAAGTCCTCATTTACCTGCATCGATCGGGGTCACTCCATATTACTGCTCCTTTGTGGACCGTTAAGGATGCACTTGATGTTTTGGTCGTAGCATACAATAGATACTATTCCTATCTATGCTTTATTGATGATCGGTTCAGGGCTCGTACTTTTCCTGGTTTTTTAATTTCATGACAGAAGCTGAGCTGCCAATGTTTCTGCTTTTCGATTTTATCGTCTAACCGGTCGACCGCTACTTTCTGCTTCCAGTATTCACAAGGTTTAAAGGGGATAAATTTTCTCTCGATCGAAGCACTTTTGGCCCACGCATAGTCTCACTGCGAACTGGAAAAAATTCCATGCGTGGAACCTAGAAAAACCACGTCGTTGTTAAAAAATGATATACCGTATCCAGGTCGAGTGCTGATGCATTGTGTCTACATTTGATACATTCTCTTCACAATCGATAAATCTGGTCCGGAACTCTCCTTTTTCTGCCTATGATATCCCAGCTTCGGCGATTGTTATCATTCTTTCCCTACACTTTGACTCACGGAATCGACGGATCTTTACTAGCCTTCTATTCGGGATACATGCTGAGATCATTCTGTTGCGTCAATAATTTAGCACTTTGGACAGCATCTGGAAAGACTTGGGAGACTGATTACCTTGAGATATCCGCCCACAAAAGCTTAAATGAGGCAAACCGAAAGGAATCTAAATGTCTTTCCATAAATGTATTGCCTTTTGTGCAACAACACCCACACACGCGTATGACGTGAATGAAACTCGTCGCATGTCGTCTAATCGTGTACCATCAAGCGGTATATGACGAGGACACTTTGGTCTCATCGGAGTGTGTCTCGTGAGCTAATGTATCATTATATCAAGTTCTGGAGATTCTGATAGCGATCATACGGCAAGCATTCGTTTGGAATATCGATATGATGACATTGATATAGATTTCTGCGGTCACTACCCGAAGGTCCGGTTTCTCCCCAGTCGTAACAGCATTGGCAACGCTACAAGGGGCTCATAAGGATGGTTTTATAACTAGGCAAACTGCCTGAGGTAGAATACACTATGGAAAGCAACATGCTGCGTGTAATTACGACAATTGAACTGAAGCTCTTGAAAAAGTGTACACGATATCAAGATCATTGCAAAATGTTGCACGATTGTTCTCTTTGGTACTTCATCAAGGAGTGCTAAGGTTCATTCACCATTGATGACAACCGGGGGATAAGTCTCGTGTATGGCTCCGGCCACTGGTTTTATATTACTGTGTTTTTGTAGAATGTAATGGTACACTCCAGTGCTCATGTCGACCACAATGTCTGACCGATCGGCCGTGCGTTCATACACGAAAAGCTATCGTGAAGCTTGCCGAGTTTGATTTCAACGCAGCGCGCAATACAAAGTCGGCTAAGCGGCTCGGTCTCATCAAGCAACTGCATTCCTACTACAATAACACGCATTGAGCGGTGTCCTCTTATTGAGGCATTGGCTCTTCCACAAAGTGCGAGTCAAAGTCATCTGAAAACTCGACCTCATCGTTGCCCAAATGCTCAGTGCAACGGTACAATTGATTACCCAATAAGTACATATTAGCCGACCCATACCTTTGCGTGTTTCTAATAGGCTTTACGTGGGATAAGGGACAAATTGTCGCACAAAACAAAAGAACGACTCGATCCTACTCGTCAATATTTCATGCTGTAATAATGCGTGTGTCGAGTTGACTTGAAAATGTCCACCGCAATTTGATGATCTACCAGGTTTAGTAGCATTTGATTGGGGCGACTGTATGAGACTCGTTATCTTTGTACTGATTGTTTGCTCTCTGCGTATAGATCGTGATCTCACGTATACTTTTATTGATATCTTCATGTGCCGTACTGGAGACGCCAATTTCTACAAGTCCAAAACAAGTCATTCACAACAACACTCATTGGCTCAATATAGAAATGAGGTGCCGTTAATTAGCCGGGCTTCATGAGCTATTTTCCTGCTACAAACATTCCAGCTCGAGTAGTTGTCGATCAAAGTTGTAACATCATCAAGACGTGAAGTATCTAAGGAAGACCCAATCAATGCACCAACAATCTCGTTCTACAGGCGGATCGAAGCCGGCCATATTGCTTTGAGACACCGCTCGTCATAATGCCACTGCCACTGTTTCTAGCTTCCACGTTTCTGTAGCTGTAGCTCATTTTGTCCGACTTGGCAATAGTATACGCAAACTACTTCGGAGCGATCTAGGGTAATTTTACAAAAGTACTCAAGTGAGTCTCATACAACCCGTAATGGGAGAACCCGTAACGTTTGGAGACGGAATTGGCGTGTACTTTTCCACTGTGTACGTGGGCTTCATGTATACTAGCCATCGCTGACAGTTGCTGTACCGCAACCGTAGTGTCGATAGTACTTGTGGGAGACATTACACTGTACACGCTTCCGACTACAGTACGGTTGTTGGCATTCGCAATGTATAGTCCACTAATACTTCTTGCTTCCTTTCGCAGCAGTAACCGTGTGATATTGTGACCTTACTACCTGTAAAGGGTTGCATACGGTGGAAATATACAGCTATAATATCAACCATCTCTCGCATGATCGTTGTTGTAATTATAGCTTCCATTCTGTCGTGCATGCTCGTGTACCGCAGAGCCATGTATGTGACATAGACCTGAAACCGCAGCGGTTATCGTAATGACTGTCTTCTCAATCTCGATGAGTCAAGCAAGAAGCAACCCACATCTTATAACAGTTTCTGACCGTTAACCCTCATTAGTTATAGAGCGTCTGTTAGAAGCATTGATTTTTTTATATTGTCGTCAGGCGTGGCCGGTATACCTGCCTACTGCTCTTCCTGATAGGGTAGGTTTAACGGAATTGATTGCGCTCGCACCATGCGTCAGAATGTGTGTTCCTCTCCAGTCCTCTACCACATTCTCTACTTCAATGACTTTTAACCTCACAACATTTTACTCTCGCACACCGATATGTTCCGTTCGCTCTGTATCGTGCTATTTAGTACCCTAGCACACAACGTGCTTTCTCAAAATTGTACTGTCGCGCAGTACTTTGATGCGGAAACTTCGCGCTGTGTCAACTTTACGAATCCTGCGGAGAAAGCTTCCACAGATTTCAGTTCCGAAGTGAATCGAGGCAACACAGCATGGCTATTGATGTCATCAGCAATGGTAATGATTATGACGCCTGGTGTCGCCTTCTTTTACGCAGGACTGGCCGGTGAATCAATGGCTTCCAACACGATTATGATGTCATTTTGTAGTATCGCTTTGGTATCGATCCATTTCTTCTTTTTCGGGTATTCTGTATCCTTCGCGTCAAATGGATTATTCGATTGGGCGTTCTTTCGAAATGTGAATGGAACGCCAAGTGGAGTGTATGGCCAACAGATTCCTTCAATTCTATTCGCTTTATTTCAGACACAATTCGCGATGATCACACCCGCGCTGCTGAGTGGCGGAATTGTGGGTCGGATGAAATTTGGGACATTTATTGTATTTGTCATTTTGTGGACTTCGTTGGTGTACGATCCATTGGCGCATTGGATGTGGTCGTACCAGTTGGATGAATCGTATACTTTGGTTGCGCGAGGATGGGAAGCTAGATGGGGAAGTTTGGATTTTGCCGGAGGAACAGTAATACACATTTCGAGCGGGTTTGGAGCACTGGTTGCTGCTATTGTTGTTGGAAAGCGGTATAATCACGGAGAACCTGTGAAGCCTCATAATGTCCCACTGGTTATGATTGGATGCACGCTTCTTTGGTTCGGATGGTTTGGATTCAATGCGGGGTCTTCTGGAGGAGCAGATGGAGTAGCCGCTATCGCAGCTGTTAATACACACTTGGCCGCATCCGCAGGATTTCTGACATGGATTTTGTTAGCGTATATCATTGAACACAAGGTGGAGCCGTGTGGAGCTGCCAGTGGTGCTGTTGCTGGCTTGGTAGCGATCACTCCTGGATGTGGTTATGTGATGCCTTGGGCATCTTTGATATTCGGAATTGTTGGGGCTCTGGTTGGATTTACTTTTATAAGGTTGAAGAATAGGCTTCGTTATGACGATACATTGGACTCTTTTGCAATACACGGCTGTGCAGGGTTTGCAGGCGGGATTCTAACTGGGCTATTTGCGACTTCGGACGTAAATCCCGCGATTAAAGGAGGTCTTTTCTATGGGAATGGAAGTCAGTTCTGGTACCAACTAGCAGCACAATGCGTATCTGCAGGATATTCAACAGTGGTGACATTTTTGATTCTCATGTTTCTCAAATATACACTGGGTCTTCGCGTTCCAGAGGAAAAAGAGCTTTCGGGAATGGACGTTTCGTATCACGGCGGTACGGCGTACAACGACACACCAATGACAGTGGCAATCGCAAATCCTCCAGAAACAGAATTCACAACTCTGACCACGCCCGCATCCGTTCCAATGTTTGCTGGAACGAATTTAGACCGTCATCACAACGAAATCTCATCAGCGTGATTGAGATGTAATAAATGCAAAAGAACGATCAAGCTTGATTGGACATAAATAGATTCTGAATAATTTGATTGGATACTGTATCTGATCTACTCGTTTGATTGGCGTAATTGTACTTGAAAATCTGACCATTGCCTTATCACCGAAAATGGCGAGCGAAAATGTACTCGCGAAAAACGTTTTGCATTGTTTACTTGTGAGCCTTCCAAAAGAAGTCGAAAGCGAGGAGGCACGAAAGCAGTTGTCTCATGTCATTGCACATTGGATTCCTGTATTGTCTCAGCAACAAGTGTTTGCATCAGTGTCATCCGTTCGCGTCTTGAGCGAGTTTCAAGCCAGAATTCTTTCATTCATCGAAGCAAACGGATTCCACAGACACACAGAACTTTCGTGTCTTCAGCTACTTTGTCCTTTTGCGCAGCAATGCTCCTATAAAGTCATGGAGCCATTCATTTTACGTTACTTAGAGGCGCTATTAAATTTGTTGCGATCATTCGGAAATGATGCTTTCGTATACACACAAATATGTATACTTTTGCAAGCATTATTCCAGTACACACAATGGTATACTTCAACATTACGTCGCGAAATGCTCGGCACTTTTACAAAATTAATTCCCATTCTCATCACAAAATTGACAGAAATTGCAAATACAGCCACCTCAGAATCTCCATCCACAAATACGCAAGCTCCCAATCCATCAAACACTGCAATCAGCACCGGCATCGACGTCTTCAAAGTGCTATTGCAACAAAATCCCACTTCAATGCGCTCCTTCACCGCCAAAATTGAGACAGCAATTAGCGTCGTCTTCCACACCACTCAGTACACAAATTTGGATTGCGGCCTTTGCAGTATGAAATGTATGGGCTTACTCGCCAATGCCAGCGATAACATTGCTCTTTCCTGGCTCCAAATCACATCAATGCTTATTGAAGTCTTACACGTACAGCTCGACCTTTTGGATGGAAAACGAGCCAATGCAACCAAATCGCAACAGCCAAAACACTGGATTCGAAATAGCGTAAAGGAGCATTCATTGTCGGGGTGTCAACGTGCCAATCTGATTCTCGTGCGGTGCCAAATGGCTGTACAAGCTCTGCTCGCGTGTCTGAAGAATGATCGCATCACGGAGCGAGAGATTCAGCAGATCACGTCGGAGATAATTGGGATTGTACGTCGAGCTGTTTCAATTGAAGCGAGTCAAGTTGGCCCACAAAGCATGATTTCGAGTGATGGGTTGTGTCTTCCGGCTTGTTATGTGCACGGGATACTACCAGGCATTCACAAAGTGTTTCTGAGAGTATTTGGTGCGTTTGTGAGTGCGTCCGGCTTGAATGCATTACGACATACAAGTGCTATTGCTCGCATCTTCTCATTGGCATTTACGCGAGTTCATTCGCTGCATCGTTCCAGTTTGTACGACGCAATTGCAACGTGTGTGGCATCGTTAGGAGCTAGTACTATTTCCAAGCTTGGGCCTATGCTGAACCTGGTACTGGTGCATTTGGATCAGGAGCTTGTAGTCGCACAAAGCGCACATGCGAGAGACGCACAAGTTGATACAGTGATACAGTCGACTAAAGGAAAGAAGCGGAAACGTCAGCAATCGGATCTCGTATCGTTATTCGATAATGATGACATCATGGGAACTCCATCTTGGGGCTCTACCCGCCAGCGTCTAGCCGCAAGTAGCATCAAAGCAGCGGTATCATGTGTGTCACGCATACTCTTGGTGTATGGAGGCTTGATCCCAATTGCCACACGCTCCAAAGTGTCGACATTGACACGGGTCCTGTCGCAGTGCGATCTGCACTTTGATTCCGCGGTTGAAAAAAGCCACTGGAAAAGTGATATCACATTTCTTCTTTTATCGAATTCTATCAGTCCGACGGGTTCAGATCGACACATGACGGATTTATCTGACGCGTTAGAGTTTTTCAAAAGAAATACTCGACTGCCGCTTTGTCAAATGGGAATTTGCGTAGGAGAAAATCTGATTCATCCGCGAGCGCCACCTCTATCGATTGAGACCACGCTTTTTGAAACTTCACACACAACTGAGACCATTGTGGACAATGATCAGGAAAAGCTAGCCGAATGGAAAATAATCGAGCCGGAGGGCGAGTCGGATGAGAAGAACGAGCAGGAACAGGAAGAAGAAGCCTCCTGGCCCAACGTCACCGATGTTTGGACGCCTTTGCCGTCTATGAGCAAAGTGACGACGTCTCCAGTAGCGTCTGGAAAAGAAGAAAGTCCGAAAGTCGTCGTACCGTCGATGAGCGCGCAATCAGTGGAAGAAGACGATTTTCCCGCGATCGTAGAGGACGAGTCGGACAGCTAGGATTATACTTGATCTTTGTATCTAGAAAATCGAGTCTCATTTCTTGCTAATTTACGACTCCTGCGTTGGCTTGTGCCATCATTTCCTGCTCCACTTGAGCGATTTTCACACTCAATTCGCTATACGCTTGCATGTATTTTCCTGAACATCGATCGATACAGCTCATTTCGCCAACATTTAGCTGTCCATCGTTGTACTTGAAATTACATTTCTTGAAGCAAACGCGAGATAGACGCTCGAAAAGATCCGCATATGATTCCATTTCAATCTTTGCCATTAGAAATTGCGACGTCGGTGTCGATGAAGGCTGTGTGGTTGGAGCATTGTTGCGCATAAAGTTACCAAGATTCATTGCCGTGATGAAGTAGTACCGTACAAGTTCTATAAAGTACGAGTCAAGTGATCGAATTCGCTGGACAAAAGATCGTTTCTCTCACTGGTTGATAATCTTATCGACTATTCGACCAATACGAAATGCTCAATACAACCGCGCAATATTCGATATGAAATGCACCATCATTCAGGCCTCCATGCGATAAAAGAGCAACCATAAATAGATCTCTCTCCATAGAAAAGTCACTTAAACGCATAAGTCTCGAATCACGTCGTTTTCTTCGCAATGCAGAAAGTGAGCAATGTGGATTCCCAGCGACTGATGCTCATTGTAGGCGACGTGACAGACCGAATTGAATACTTGAGTTATGTCCCAATGGACAACAGTGAGGATTTAATTCAACACCTGACAGAAAACCAATCCATTCATGTCGGTGTTTTGATGGAGGAGCTCTGGCAACTGGAGCAATTGTGCTTGAGTGCACATGATAAGGAGATAGAGGAAAAGATCAAATCGACTTCTCAAAGACTTTGCAGAGAGCTAAAAGAAAGCATAATAGCTATTGACATATTGTACCATCACAGTCCTGTGACCCAGAGTCGAAGTGAGAACCTCGAACTGCTTGTGAAGACGCTTTCGGACTTGAGTGTGATTCTACAACGTCAATCGCAGAGATCGATGGAAGAAAGCAAAATGAATAGGGAGCTTGTACAAGTAGCCGAGACCCGGGTCAGACATACTCAGGATGATTTGAGACTCACGAGAGATAATTTGAAACAATTACGTAAAACGAAACAAGAGCAAGTCAGAAATTTGGAGGAGCAGATACAAAAAGCTCAGTTGGAGTTGCAGACTACTGCACAGGTCTCGTGTCCATGATCTCTGATTACACACACTCAACTATGAGGATGTAGAGTTCGACAGCTGAATTTGAAGCCATTGGAGCAGATCTGAAAAATGCACAATTCGAAGCTCATGAGACACATTTGAAAGAGCTCAACGCACTGACTGATAAAACGGCGTTCTACTTGGCACAAAACGAGAAAATGAAGCAAGATCATCGTGAAGTGGAGGATCTCTTGCGCAAAAAGAAAATTCGTCTTGCTTCCGAATGCAAGGCTGTTGCTGAACAATACAGTCAAGACATGGAGAAAATAATGAACGAAATTCAGGTCCTCGAACGTGTGTACTCAGATAATGTAAAGAAATGCCACATGTTCGAAAAGCACTTCAAAATGGTAATGTACTGGAATAAGTCGAATCGTATTTCTGATCATATTCTAGGTCGATGAGGAACAAATTCGTATTGATGCGGAAGAGGCTTTGATACAAGAACGATCTGCTGGAGAACGAGCACAAATACAAGTCAGTATCGCTACGCATTGTCCATCAAACAATTCCTAATCCGACCGCTGATAGATCCTGGAAGATGCTGCCATAATGATACAAAAAATGTATCGCGGGTATGTGTGTCGTGTCGAATACAAAAAGCAAGTGGCAAAACGGAAGAAAGCAAAGAAGGCCAAGAAAAGTGCCAAAAAGAAAACGTAGGCTTATACTTTTGTTTTTTATGAATTTTCTGGCGTCCTAAATTGTCATTCACGACTAATGAGACTTATTTGTGTCACTATATATTGATACGCTATCCTTAAAAATTGATGAGAGTAATGACCAGGAGCTTCTCATTTCCATTTGGATGCATCGGAAAAGCGGAAGCTTGTTTCTTATTGACTGGCATTCACAATGTCGCCATGAAGTATCGGCTCTCAATGGATGGTATTCCGCTTGGCCCAATAGGACTCGCTATAAGCGAATGTCACTCAGCAGATTATCCACTAGCAATGGGCATCAAAAGAGCTTGAGTTCATATGACGTGATGGTGCGATACTTCAATTCTGGGCCCCGAGTTGCTTGCCCTGGAATTGCTCCAGTGAGCATGACACATAGCACGACACTCAATGACGGCCTTTTATCGTTTCTGGGGCCGTGTAAATAGCCTTCCCATCACGTTCTGAGCGTGCCATTCAAGCAGGCTATACAAGGCAGAAAACGCGTATCTCGCATGCGTAATCGTCGATCAATAAAAGATTCTCTAACGACAACTCACAATGTGCGTATAAATAACGAATGCCAGAGTATCAGCCAGCATTCATCATTCACAAGTTTGATTCCTTGCTTTACTGGATTCCGTCCGTCGTGCGGATATAACATTCCGATATACAAGTCCTTTTTCGCCTTAAATGCTTGATACATTCCAAATCAAACGCGATACTTTCACAATCGCAACGAGCTGAAGCTGATGTCAGGAACACTCGTTTGACTGCTACCACTTCTTTTGAAGGTGTGAAAAGGGCAGTAAGACGTCATCAAAAAGAGCATGAACGAGTCTCCACTTGATTCAGTACTTTTCATTCGACCACTTGATGCGGTCAGGGCTTCGGACGGGTGCTACCTTCACCGTGAATAGTGCAAGAATATGGTGAAAAAAAGCGACTTCATATACCGAATGGGGTATCCGTATCCATGCGATCAGATCTCCCCATCACAATACTCGTAATATGTACATCATAGCATGTACTTTAGAGCGTCTCTGTGCGATCCGTTAGTCCGCTGAACACATCTGCCACTGGGTATTCACTGCATGGTATAATACTACTGCATCGTCAATCTTAGCGGTCGAAGATCGACTGCTCAATCCATTCCGCAGCCTCTTGCAGTCAGACTCAAAGATGAAAGACTTTCAGTTGGCACAAAGACCAACACAAGCAATCACATTGCAGTGAGCCGTCTCACAATTCGAAGTCTCTATGTAAGCTCCTTCCCGAACGAAATGCAACTTCTCCATAATAATAAAAGGCCATCTCACGTGTACTCCTGGCCGACAAAACAAGAAGTTCAATTTTCGAATGGTCTGGATGGAGAGAAGCTTTTAAAGTGTGTTTCGCCACCTAGGAGTCACCTATCGACTGTTTTACAAATGAGAACGCGTTGGAGTCATATTGCTGTGAGTAGGGTGCCTTTATGAGGAAGCCTGGGTCATCCATCATCAGTAATTGAGGGTTAACGTGCAAAAGATCAGAATTCGGGCTGGTAACCATACATCTTGTGAACAGTGTATGTTTCTTCTCAATCTCTTTTAATGTGTTGCGTGCATAGATGGATCTGAGATTCTTGACTACGACAACAAAGTATCAAGCACCACACGGCTAGCGTGTAATCGATAGATCAGATACACATACGGTATGCATATAAACTTGGTCGATAAAATGCATTTCTCATTGCTTACGTCATGCAACCATTTTTCGAACAAAAGACGAAATCGGATTAAGGTTTTTGCATCCAAATTTAACTATTCTCATTTCCGAAGCTTTCGATACAAAGAATTCAAGCACATAAAGTTAAAATCGTATCTGAATTTCAGACAATGACGAGGATGAGAAAGATCATGAATTCAGCGTTTCTGAAAAAGGCAGCACAGGTGAGGTGTTGCCACCAAACCTCCTGAGAGCCGAAATCAAAAACGTCTCAAGAGTTCGGATCGTATACAAAGTGAAAGTCTTCTGTTGGACCTACTTGGAGAATGGATTGAATATAAATGGGTGGCATTACCTGCAAAACTATAAACGATTATTTGGAGACTTCGTTTTCCTACAAGGTAAAATGGCCATCAAACATGATGTTATCTCGGATCGGATACCGGCTTCCGTATCGCAAGAACTGCGTAATTATCCTGTGTTTTCTGACAAGAAAATGCATAGTCCCTGGATAGAGAATAGGCACGGCAAAAATGTACATAAAAGGATATCAGCAAGCAACGGTAGACCTCATTGCCAATACGTCTGTTGATGCAGAGTGGATTGATACAAGGACCGCATTCGGGTTCGAGTTTACGTGACGAAGAGCAAGCTTGGCTCCGATTCCGACTCGAGCTTTTGGATTAGGATGATTTCTATCTCCAGATATATCTAGTCAACTGAATTTGACAATTTTGCCATTCAATGTAAGAAAAAGAGTCCAAGTGGCTCCTCCGTTCTTCCTGACGATGCGAGCGAAAATAGAAGCAACGACCAGAAAACGATCGCAATTCGATACAGAGTTGACCCCACACTGTCAATGCATTCAAATACGGGAACGTATTTCATTTCGTGTCGACACAATATTCCAAATATAATGTATGTCGATATCATGCATGGATTCTTTGGAGCTATTAAGGTTCCGAGCACTTACGGCTTGATGCAGAACGTCGTAAATTTCCTAGCATTTGACTCTGCTTCGACCTCATTGTTTAATTTCAGTCTCAGAAATTGACGTCTCCGGTAGAAGATATCAATGTACGTGATATCCCCATCTATATGCTGAGAGTATACAATCATTACAAAGATAACGAGCCACATACAGTCGCCCCAATCAAATTTTATTAAACCTGGTACATCACCAAATTCCGGTGGACATTTTCAAGTCAACACGACACACGCATTATTTCCCTTATCCACATAAAGTCTATTAGGAACACGCAAAGTTGTGGGTCGGCTAATACGTACTTGTTCTTTAATCAGTTGTACCGTTGCACTGAGCATTTGGGCAACGATAAGGTCGAGTTTTCAGATGACTTTGACTCGCACTTTGTGGAAGAGCCAATGCCTCAATAAGAAGATACCGCTCAATGCGTATCATTGTAGTAGAAAGGCAGTTACTTAATGAGACCGAGACATTTAGCTGACTTGAGCACTATTGTATTGCGCGCTGCGTTTGAATCTTACACGATAGTTTTTTGTGTGTATGTACGCAGCGAGGCCGATCGGTCAGACATTGTGGCCGATATCAGCACTGAAATGTATCATGACAGTCTACAAAAACACTGAGGAACATAAAACCAGTGGTCGGAGTCATACACGCGAGACTTACCACCCTAATTGCCATCAATGGTGATTGTATCATAGCACTCCTTGATGGACTACCAAAGAAAACACTCGTGCAGCATTTTGCTTGTCGTAATTATACGCAGCATGTTTTGCTTTCCATATTGTATTCTACCTCAGGAAGTTTTGCCTAGTTTCAAAGCCATCATTATCAGCCCCTTGTAGCGTTACCACTGTGACGACTGGGGAGAAACCGGCCTTCGGGTAGTGACCGCAGAAATCTATATCAATCTCATCATATCGATATTCCAAACGAATGCCTGCCGTATGATCGCTATCAGAATCTTCAGAACTTATCATAATGGTACATTAGCTCACGAGACACACTCCGATGAGACGAAAGTGTCATCGTCATATACCGCTTGATGGCACAATATTAGACGACATGCGACGAGTGTCATTCACGTCATACGTGTGTGTTGGTGTTGTTGCACAAAAGACAATACATTTATCGAAAGACATTTGAATTTTTCTGTTGCCCGTTGCATATTGCCCAATTAAAGCTTTTGTGGGCAGAGATCTCAAGGTTAATCAGTCTCACAAGTCTAACCAGATACTGTCCGAAGTGCTAAATTATTGACGCAAAAGAATGATCTCAGCATGTATCCGGAATAGAAGGCTAGAAAGGATCCGTCGATTCCGTGAGTCAAAGTGTAGGGAAAGAATGATAACAGTCGCCGAAGCTTGGATATCAGAGGCAGCAACAGGAGTTTCGGACCAGATTTATAGCCTGTGAAGAGAATGTACCAAATGTAGGCACAATGCATCAGCACTCGACCCGGATACGGTGTATCATTTTTTAACAATGACGTGGTTGTTGTAGGTTCCACGCATAGGATTTTTTTTCAGTTTGCACTGAGACTATGCGTGCGCCAAAAGTGCTTTGATCGAAGAAAGTATATCCCTTTTGAACGTTGTGGATACTGGAAGCAGAAACTAGCGCTCGACCGGTTAGACGATAAAATCGAAAAGCAAAAACATTGGCAGCTCAGCTTCTGTCATGAAATTAAAAAACCAGGAAAAGTACGAGCCCTGAACCGATCACCAATAAAGCATAAATAGGAATAGTATATATTGTATGCTACGACCAAAACATCAAGTGCATCCTTAACGGTTCACAAAGGAGCAGAATTATGGAGTGACCCCGACCGATGCAGGTAAATGAGGACTTGAGGTTGAAAGACTCTAATGTATGGAACGCGGGAGTCGCAGCCTATCGAGAAACAAGGCTACAGGAGCCTCGCGCTGTTCAGAAGAATGCAAAGGCTGCGTACGCCTGCCTGAACTGGTGATTCTTCATACCAAGCACTGTGAAGGGTACTTACACTGTATGAATTTTTAAATTAACGGCTTTATAATGGTGTATCATCCTATAGCATCCAAACTCGCAAAGTACGATAATTTTGTTTCTTTACTTCACGAGATGTGGAATCTTACTCTATATTGATAATGTGGCTTGAGTATGGAATGTGGATAATGGCTAGGTCAGGCTAATGGCTGTCAGCTGTAAGCTGTTGTACGTTTCTTTTCCATCTTTTTCAAAAGAATATTCTTTTTCATTTTACATAAGGAAGATAGGCATTGTATAATATTAATGTTGCCCATTTGTAGAAGAAGAACAAACTATACTCCTATGTGTCTCATCTATCTAATCACGGTTCGCTTCCATAATCGCAAAGTACGATTTCGATAGCTCAGAAACTTTACCAATTGGTAAAACTTCGCAACGTTACACTCCTTCTGTGAATACACTCAGCTATATATCCTCACCCAATGTTGCATAAATGCTTAGGGAGAGGTACTCATAATTGGACGGTGGAGAATAAATCAATTGTTTTATTTGAGGTGATCGTTCATAATTAAATATCACATCAACAATCAACACCACTGATGAAGATTTATAAACTGAAAGCGCTCTGCATCGCCATCCTTGGGGTCTCAACGAAAGCAAATGATTTGGCCAGCGTAATCAGAATGAAAATGCGCCTCGTGCGGAATGATCGAGATCAACCGATTTGGGGAATGAGTGTGGCGATAGCGCCAATAGAGCCGAGTGAATTTCATGTAATGGCGTTTTCGTTGGATCATTCGAATAATGTTGACGAGACTCTTGATCGCTGCTTAAAATCGGGTTCTCTCTACGAACCAGAACGTAGGGATGACGAGACAGATCTGCTGAATTTCGATATGCATGGTGTAGCTTGCTGGAAAATATCTTCAGCGTTCAAGACGCAATTGTTCGAGAAAAATAAGCTTATGGATAATGAAGAAGAAGAAAAGTGGTCGATTCTTGATAGTGACGAGTTCTTACGTCTGGGTATCAAGGGAGTCTACATAATCGAACAAACAACATCCGAGCGAGGAAATGTCATGTCTTTCAGGTTGTACAATGCTGATGAGTCCAAGTACGTATCTGAGAGCGATCTTGTGTTTGATAACTTCGAATATTCCGGCACCTTATATCCAAATCAGAAAGTGGAAATTCGATTCGGGGATGGAATGATCCAACTTCCAGAAGATATGTATGCTGTGTTCTTACGAAACCTCGAGGAGAGTGGTTACAAAATATCTGAAGACCATAGATACGAAAGCCTTTATGGCAAGGTTAGTTTAGTCTTATCGTTAACCGATAAACTTCTGATTCCAAAAAAACCGGGAATCTGCATTGTAACAGCATGTGAGATCGATGTAGCACGGCACAACAGTCCGGCGCGTGTTGTTCCCAGCGGAAGTGATGCTCTGGTGCTAGGAATTGCAGCTTTAGATTCAAACATGGAGAAAATCGGGATCGATACTAGGGGTAGAACGATTAAGTACAACTTTTTCTGTAAAGATGAGGAACGGGGAAGAATAGAGAAGATGAGAAAAAGGAGAGGAGAGAAATGGAAGTAACCGAGCAAGTCCTTGGAAAAGGATAGCAGAGCAGAGGCGAACACTAGTAGGAAAAGAGGATCAAGTTACACGAACTCAGGTGATTGAAGTAGATTACGACTCAACGGATTCGGACGAAGACGACATACCATTAGATCACGAGCGGATGGATCACTTTTGATAAAAATCAATGCTTAACACACATCCCGGACTTAATTTCATGTGTTTGACCTTCTATCATAGCCTCATTAGCAGTTGTCGAAGAAGGACATCTGTGTTGAATCGCATAAGACAATCGATATGATTTGTTCGAACTTCGATGCTAGCAATATTGGGTATACACGCGGCCCCCAGCAACATCAAGCTGCTTTTTTGTCTTCGCGAGCATAAATTGATGTATTCCCGACGGCGTCTTGTGCTGATACATCTGCATCCCAATCCAACAGTATTCCCCCCATTTGCACGTTGTCGTGTAGCAAAGCGGTACGCAACGGTCTTCGACGACGACGATACGAGCATTGATATCGGAGCCATTTTGTAACAGACGTAAAACGTCGTGAGCATTACGGCAATTGCCGGCGACATGCAAGACCGTACTCAAAATGGCGTTTGGATTGAGACATCGCACGTAATGGCATCTGGTGACTGCAATTGTATGAAACAGCTTTTTCAACTGATTGCAAAATTGAACCCCTCAAGTACTCGGATTTATCCCGCTTCCATTGGTACTAGCTTGACGCGAGTCCTGCATTCGTCTGCTTCTTGTGGTAAACAACTTTCAATTCCGATTAAAGACTTCTATCAAACTGGCAACAAATGGCTTCGTCCTTCGCTTGAAAAAAATTGATGAGTTTCGAGCAGTGGACATCTTTGTTCTTGTCACAAAAACCAAATGAATAATATAGCACTTGAGCTGAGTAGTGATAGATAACTAAATACATGGCTGGCTCTATACATTCCTGCTTCAGAGTATTCAAATACTGCATAGTTTCACTCGAACGAGGTCAATGCGCACGCTGTTTTCGGGAAAGGTTGATAACGCTGCGTTCAATCGCTTCATTGTTCAAGACGATGAACGTTTCGGCTCAAGTGTTGCTGGACTCTTTCGTGAGCATACTCAATGCAAAGCTGATCAGTTTCCGAAAATATCCGGCAAGCCAATAAAGACTTTCTATGTCTTAGGCTCATACGAATCGTCAAATAATGCTCTCCGAAAGCCAGTCGAGCGGCTGACCATATTCATGGCTTGTCATTGCCTCCCGTGTGTTCCGACGTCTTCCATGCCGCGACTGATTTTTGGCTTGAATATCAGTAGAAAAGCGCACTTGTTGTAAACTCTCAATCGATCGGATTTCTAAATACTTCAATAGATAGAAGGATGATTTTGATTCGCATGAAGCTCGGATCATCACCGGATTTCAGATTCTTCAAATGCCATAGCCCCCAAAATAGCATCGAATTAAGTCGGCAAAAAGCCCATCACGTCCATTGCTGCTTTGAGATTGTTGAACTGCGTTTTATCTTCAATTTCATCCTTCCATTTTAAATATAATCAACGCTTCTTTTCTTCGGCACTATCTCCAGCCAGCAGCTCATAGAAAATGTGGTAATTGCGTTCAGTCTCCGCTTGATATGCCAGACGAAGCTTCTCCTAAAAATATGTTGGATCGATGCACCGATAAGTTGGCCAGCGGCAGAAATATGAAGCTTGATGAATTGCCCAAATTCGAGCTATAATCATTCCGAATGGTACGAGCATTCCCAAAGGCTTCTAAAATTCGGTTTGAGAGCAAAACCTCCTCGATGACACTAGTCTCCTGTTCAGTCATCTTTCCCTTTGAGATTTGGATAAGGTGGCCAAATACTCCATGATGAACTTCGTAGATTCCATTTTCCCAGTGCCAGACTCCCCACATCACGAGCATCGATTGATTTTCTGTGCCATGTCGCTCTTTATCAAACGTTGGAGTACACAGATCGCGATACGCTTCGTCATACTAAACACAAGTGGAGGAATATCCGGTACATCAGCTCCGATCCCGCGTCTCTCGACAATTCGAATGTATTTTCGACGTATTTTTTCATTGTAAAAGCCAACGTTTTGGAACGAGTTAATGGCAAGCAATATCTCTCCTGTGAATGTACATATCTCATTGATCTCAAATCGTTTTTGTAGCGCGTGACAAATTCCCGGTTCAGGAATATGAAGAAGTTAAATAAGAACTTCCACAAAAATCATATCGTCATTATTAGCCAGCAACAGATTGGTCAATTCTTCATTTTCCAAAGCCTGGATATCGAGTGAGAGAGTCGTCTCCGTGCGTGCTTCATTGACACGTAATCGGGATTGACATTTGCGTGATGGTGAATCGGATAATTCGACAACTCTTCGTCGTCACATAACCAAAAGTTTACATCTTTTCATTTTGGTTGTGCGAATATCTACAAGACCCAAACGGCTTGTGCTTCTTTGTGTATTTGTGTTCGAAAGGCTAGTACAATGTACAAGGAAGGAGAAGCGGTAGTACAGAGTGTGTGTGTGAAACGGTCTCCAGTATACTAGAGGATTCCATCCAGCAGGGGTGTCTCGCCCTATCACCTGTACGGTTTCGCCTTAGTTGCGATCTGTCCTAAACTCTCAGAACAGCGCCAGTTCATCTTCATTTTAATTGGTTTAGACATTAGCATGTGTCACACTATTTGATCAATCCAGTGATCAGATTTAGCGACGAGTGCTATATTCATTTATGAGCGAGTAATTGCGATGCGGTTATTCACTTACATTAATGATGACTAGGCATATGTCTACTTCTACTATAATCTAAGCTATTGGAGATTGGTGGGGATGATACTCACTGTTTCTTCATCCGCTAAGATGAACACACGCTTTTCATTTCGAGCTGTACATTCGGAATGTACTAAAGTGCTACTTTTGGGATTCAATTCCTCCGAATTGTCTGTATTGCTTACTGACCGGCCATCTTTAAGATGTCTGCATTTCGTCTGCGCTCACTCCTTTTTTAGACACAAGGTTGTGCTCTCGAGACTAGAAAAACATAATGACCAATTGTATACATTTACATTGTTTGTATATCATCTATCAGTTGCTAGTAATAAATCACTGTCATTTGCATTGTGGCATTATCATACTGCGGAATATCAGATTTCGTAACATTTAGTGTAAACCTTGACGCTCCGAACCTTGAATCGCTATGTGGATCACCTTTTGTGTATTTCGGTCTAGACGTTGGCTCGCGTGTGTTTGCTTGAATGCGAGCTATCCACTCTAAATTTTTCATTACCCGAATTTTCTACCACACGATGCTTCCAGTCGTAAAAGCAATGTATTAGATGGTGTTTGGAAGAGTGCGCATCAGCGGACTATAGAGAAAGCTTGTGGTTGGCTTTGGTCACATCGAATGTATATTTGGGAACTACCTATCAGTAAATAGAAGTGTGTCGAGACATCTCTGGCTCTCTTTCCATGGAAAAGATTTTAATAGGTTTTTGATTAAATATGGAACGAATGAGTCGGAAAAGCTGACGGTAGATTCCTTGCAGTCGTTCGTCGAAAATCGACGGCTTCGTTGGAAATGAGTTATGGTGGTCTCTCCGATGATGTTGAAAATATATTATGAGCGCGAGAGCAGTGTGAAGTCATATTCACATTGTCAAGACTCGACATGCTGCACGGCGATGAGATTGATGACTTTGTATTGCGACAATGTATGGAAACAATCAAGGAGCGTACGACTACGAAAAGTCTATCAAAGCTGATCAATAATAGTTGATGGCAGCATGTTTGCAAATGCAAGAATGGGTCTCGTGGTCGGACAGCAAGGAAGATGATGGTACAATCTACATCGGTCAAAAACATAGACAGTGCGTCACAGTGTATGATTCGACTTCAGACCACTGTGTTTCATCTCAGAAAATACTCTCCACCTAAAATTGAGGTCTTACAACAACCCCTTCAGCTGGTATGTGTCAGAAATCTTAACTTGTCTTAAAGCTGATGATGAAAAAATACTCCAATGATGTAGTGGCCTGCCAAGGACATATTTGGCGAATTGACAATAAAATTTTTCCAAGCTGGTTTGTGGTAATCAATAATGTGTTTGCTTAGTCACATTTCACTTCAAAACCAAATGTACCTGGCAGCTTCGTCCCGTGTCAATGACATGCTGTCTGATGCGATTTACAGAAGAAACTCCCTCGCATCTTCATCTTGAGAAGAAAGACGCGAACATGCGCACAAGCATAACCAGCTAGGTGGAACATATACGGCAAGAAGATGTAGATCAGGGATCACTTCCACGAGAAAATTTTATTCAAACTTGACACCCACGGATCCCATCCGACGATATTCAGATCAAAGAAGTCAAAGGAGCCAGTCTTAACTTTATGGCGTGCTCGGTGATACTTGTGGTATCGAGAAGATCAACTTCCTCGGTTTATTTTTGTGGAGTAAATCACAAGACTATGCTTTACGAATGGATAAAAGTTGGTACTGCAAATAAATAGCAACGGCAGACATCAGTGGAAAGCACGATTCTCGGTAGAGTATGGTGGTGTTGAGAGTCAAATGAAGACATTCGGAAGGATATAATCCTTGATAATGGAACTACACTATAAGCGGGAGCGCTTCAAGACGTACAAGACGGTGCCACAAAAGAACTCATGCGAAGCAAAGGTTACGATACTGATTATGTGTGAGATCAACTTAGTTTGTATCGACAATTTTTCGTATCCTAGAATCGAGCTTCTCATGATGCCTCGTAATCCTGAACATTTCGAATACGCTTGAATTTTTTTCACACGCTGGATGGATCCGCACCTATGAGCTCACACACTCGATACATCGTTTATGTGCTCGAATCTCCCCCACTCCATTCATTTAGCTCTTTTCCATTTTGGTGATCTTCCCTTCTGTGATCTTCTTTGTGAGATATCGATGACGATGGTATAACTCTTGAAAATCACTCCAGAATCCAAGAATACACAGTCAGTAGAAAGAGCGCACAGCGTCTTGGGTCACTATTGTTGGAATCTGCGGATAGGTAGACGTGCAATGGTGGGTTTCCTGGCATTGTCATCGTCGTTGGTTTCAGATCTTCCAGGAAGATAAGCGAAGGAATGGAATCGACGATTATGTATCGAGCCCCTGTGTCAGAAAAAGAATCGCTTCTTGGATACTCAAAGTGTAGTGGCACAAATCTCTCCTTATAAGTTGGTATTCGTGTATTGGGAGTTCAGGAGGATCATTCGCATCAAGAGCTGGTTTGGTTTCCTTCTTTCACCAGATACTGGAATCAAAGTCAGTGGTATGTCTTTCGTGCGCTTATGAGTAAAATCCGCATCAGGAATACAAACTTCCATAGCATAAGTCTCGTGCAGGACACTAAATAGTCGATATTGATGGAACTCATTGATGGAAATGAAAAATCGCGTAACGGGCTTGCGCTTGCTCAATGCGACGTAAAGAAGAACAAGAGGTGCTGCAACCTACTCAAGGTGCAGACTTGCCTGACATTGATACCACAGATGTGTAACTCACTTCTTGAAGAAAATGACCAGGAAAAGGACTACAGCGTGACCAATCGATTCGACTGAGTTCAAAATGGAGAAAATCATCTTCTCATGCTATGTTGTAACTCTTATATGGAAGTGCACCTACTAAAATATCGCATTGGAACTATTCTTTCATCACAGCTTGAGCTTGTTAGGTACCCCAGAAAGAGGTAGGAAGTCTTCCTTTCCGTCAAACATCACCGGTAACTCTCAGTACCTCAGATTTCGACGGTCTACCAAAGTGTTCTGGAAGCCTCCTTCCCATGCGTTGTGTATAAGTGCGTGCTCAAGAAAATTGAGACCTTCGCATCGGTGTACTTCTAGACTGTGAAGACGAAGAAATATATGTCGGTCACTTGTAACCTTCAAAAGAATAGAAGGGAAAGGCGTTTTGGGTGCAGAAGGCGCTCATGAAGTAATACATCGAGTTCCTTTTTCCTGTCGAAGTACTACCGATCGACTGCGGACTGTGCAGAATTCGATACAGATGCTCAAGTCGAAACTGATGTCTTTGTACAAGTGTTTCTTGTAGAGGCTGCTCGCTAATGACTCTGCATCATGAAATTCGGCGTCCGATTCGTAAGCATTCAATAGTGCGTATGATTATACCCAGTAGTCATTGTGCAGAGTAAATTGATCATGGAACCTTCTGAGAAGACAAAAAGCTATCAGTCCGTTACGATTGAGAAAACACGAGACGATGCGATAGCTTCACAGTCTTCGAACATACACAAATATCTAGATCCAACGATCCAGGTCATTATAGACGACACAATGAATAAATAATACGCTTAATAAATCTTTGTTACGTCTCCTAGTGTCTAAATATTTCTTGTACGAATTCACCAGTTTAAGATTCTTTTGAATGGCTTGACCAAAATAGTGCATCTCCGTGAGATAATTCGAGGCTTGACGCATATCATGATCGACAGCTTGCGAATAGTACTGATAAACAGCATGATAATCTCGCTCGACTCCGTCTCTGTGATAGAAATGGATCTCAAAAAGCGACACACCAACGATTGCAGCTTCCTTGTAAGTCCTTGTGCAGCGTCGAGATCACATTCTACATTGATTACATGGAAGGACAAACACTCAAGCAACCGAAAAAGAGCTGTACGAATTTTTTTTCAAGTAGATACTGCATCCCAATAATGTGGAAACTTGTGGGTATACCACTGAACTCTTTTTATTGATGCCACCGGAGCAGTACAATAAAGCCAGGAATTCATTGCATAGTATGCGCTTCATCTACAGCACTTTCAATTATCATCAATCCGCTGGAAGTACTGGCTTCAATTTGACACTTTTTGGAGCATGAAGCAGCAACGTTGTAACTAGCTACACTATCGTCCAACTTGGTGGCTTTGGAAAAATATAAACGGGCAAGGCTCTAATATGACAGATATACATCAAAAGTATGTGCGTCGTCGTAAAGAAGCATTTTCATGCTTCAGGCTGTGCCATCTTGGAATTTGCTCAACAGCGTTTCAGCAGAAAATCATTGCTTCCGAGCGGCTTCATACCTTTCCAAAGCGACTTCGGGCAGCGTAGTACTCTGAAAGACGCAAATATTTCCCATTTGAGCTTGAGCAATGATCAGATTATGATCGGCTACGTTCGGTCGGGCTCCGTGTTATTGCAGACATCCAGATTAGGAAGAAGGGGTTGGAGGTCCAAAACCTTTCTGTACTACGATCGAAAGAACAGATTCCAAATACAATCTTTTAACATGCTATAGAATCAGCTGTTTGCCTCTTCTTTCACTTCTAAAGGTTTTTTATTGCATCAAACGAGCTTATTTGCGCATGCTGCGTATATTGTTTGGCGTAGTTGTATGTCTTGACTAGAAAACAAGCTCTTCCATGAAACCATTGGGCACGTAACTCAGCACCTTGAGTTTTTATCGAGTCAAGTGTTCTTCATTTTCCATGTTCCGACGCAATGATTGCATCACTTCAAATCAGTTTCCTATGAATTTTTAGTCTTGTTCCAATACACTTCTCATTAGTATGTTTGGTGCGGCTTTTTGCGTTCCACATTGATATTAATATCCAACTACTCGCATGCTTTACCACATTCGCATGCTCCTTGCAATGGCAGTATCTTGAAACCGACTATACTGCTACTACTTCTGACTAGCCATTTAAAAACGATCGCTTGGAGAGCCCGATGCTTCTAGAATTTTGAATGTAGTCTTCTATAATGGAAGCAGACACTATAAGCACAATTTTAGTCTAAAATGAAGTTTAAGCATCTGCTTAATCTTATCGTGTACGAAGAATTGCACTGAGTACCTGTGGCGGCAATTGCATGAGGCGTCGTCAAAAGCACTCTCTTGCGGTCTGCGTGTTTGCATTCGAACTAATCTGTAACGCAAGGAATTTTTCGATTCTTTCCGCGACTAAACACCCACTTTTGACCTGAAACATATAAATTTGTCCATTTCCCTAATCAGTCTGTTGTCTGTAGGATAAAATGAAAATGCCTATTACCTCAACTCAGCTTCTTGGCTTTGTGGGTTCCGACTTTGTCATCATCACGTTGATGAACAGATTGAAAAAAAACCGTTGGTACTACTAAGCCGGGATCCATCGCTAAAGCACGGACAGGAACATCAACTATTTTTCATTTGTAAACATTTTTCTGTGATCGGCGCGTTCCAGGTTTACATACAAGTCTGCAGTGCATCCTACCAGAGAGCTTAATGTTGTCTTCACCAAGGGTGATCCCTAACGCAAGCCTCTTTGCCGTTCACATTTCATCAAGTACAAGAGATTGAGGCATTTTCGCAAGAAAATTGTAATCAGTCACATCAACTCCATCGACCGAATTCATAACATTGAATCATTTGGTGCGTTGATTTCACGATGTATCCATGCGGCCGAAAACTGTACTAATAATCGGTACGATCATATAAAACCAACAGAACGTTGCTATCGGTACGAGTGACGCCAATTTATATTTGTTCGACCGAAACGGCGAAGAAGATCCAGACTCCATGTAGTGAATCACAGTATGAAGATGCGATGACTTAATTCCCAAAAGCACACCGGATGCGCGCTTTGGATCAAAGTAGGGAATACCACGTCTCTATGCTGCTTCAGTACATGAACTTCGAAGCTTCGTTGCCACTTTTGTGCAACAAATATGCATTGTGTCCTTCGAGCTGATATCAATGTTTTTTTTGCTTGAGACGTATGAAGCGATCACTTGACCAGCCTTTCGGCCCACATGGAAATATCCTGAAATAACGCATACTGTCGCGATTGATTCGGACCTTGCTGTCAAACTATAAAGAGAATCCGTCTAACCACAGGTGGTTTGCTCGGCGAGATTTTGGAAATGTGAGCTTGGGTGCAGTTAATAAGGAGATAGAGATCAATGTGAAACTGATATTTAAAGACTTTGCACAGATCTCAAAAAGGAAGCACAACAGATATGGTAATATTGCACCATCAAAATCCTGTGACACAAAGGCGAACGGAAACCCTCGAGCTGCTGGTGGAGACACTTCCGGACGTGGGTGGATTGTACAACGTCGACTGAAGAGACCATGTGAAGAAACCAAAATGCTTGTAGAAGTAGCCGAGATTTGAGGGAGACGTACTATGGATAATGTAAGTCCCACCAGCAACAATTTAAGCAATCACGTAAGTAAGTGCTAAGCGAACGCCATACTTTGGTGGTTAGCTGCTGATTACACTGTGAATAGTATATGCTTTCCAAATCGATTTACTAGTCGATAGATATAGTGTGGTAATATCGAGACTCCATGCAGGCAACGTGTAAGCTCGTAGAAGAAGAAATAAAGAATTTGTCATCTATCATTACCTGCGTTTCGAATCAGAGCTATCAGTAAGTACATCGGCACATCTCACAAAGCTGATCAAAGCTTTCCTGATTACTTTACGATACTACAACGCTATATGATACAGCACATGAGCGAGAGTCAGTCAAAAAAAGCTGGAATAATACCTCAAAGCTCTTTTTGTATAGCAGTTTGGAGTATGTGCATGGACAATAAGAGAGATTCTGTGTTTCAAATGTGGTATCCGTTTCCATTCGATCTAATCTCTCCACAACAATACGTGTAATATCGGTACATCATGACATGTACGCGAGAGAGCTCTGACTCGCAAAGCCCGTTAATTGGTATGCTGACCAAATCCGCAATTCATATTCACCGCATCCTTTGAGACTACTGGGCAGTCAAACTTATCGGTCAAGTATCTACTTCTCAAGTGTACTGGTCGTCAATGCATGCCGCAATGTCGTGCAATCAAACTCATCGGTGTACGCGCCTTGGTCTATTGTAGTTATACAAAAAATACACAAAGATCACAATGCAGGAATTAGTGAGCCATCTCAGTGTTCTTAGCATTGCTGCACGCATAAATGTAAGCTTCAGGAAGATCTGAAAATGATTGGGATCTCGTGGGACTCCTCCCAGGACGAGTGTAACTTCTCCATGATTAAAGAGCTTTGCTCACGTGGATCTCTGGATGATGCAAGCTATTCTTCATATAACTGTGGTCAGTAGAATGATCTCTCAACGCTTGCGTCTTGTAACATAATTCGGTGGAAAGGGAGTGAAGTTCAAATCGATGTAGATACTCGAATCAAACATTCGATTAAGGATTTCGTGGAGAGTTCATAAAAATATACATCGAAAGCGGCAAATAAGGGTCATTTTGTTAAAAAAAATCAGTCCACAATGGCACATTTTCTCGGCTCCGATATGGATTCTGTCTGAAATCTATTCCTGCTTTCCATACATCAATTGATTTGAATGGCTTGCCTAGTGCGTCATTCTTGACTGAAAACACTCAATGCTGGAAGCATGCAAGTCTTTATCGAACAATCACTATGTGACCTAAAGGATGCCCGAAAGGCTTTAACATAATTCACCAAGAGACAGCCATGCAATTGATCTCATACGCTTCATCAACCATCGTCATTAATTCTCTGATTGCAGAATCAGATTTCCTTTTGTAGAAAATAATCTGATGTCCGAATTTGGTTGATATGATTTCTGGTGTTTAGTGCAAAGAAGTCAGGGCCATGCAATAATATGAGTCGAAGACTTGACCAATGAAGAAAATGAGGTTGATTTCGTATTTCGTGCCTCGATTGATTCTTGAGAGAAAGGCAGCACAGATGATTTGTTATGACGAAGCGTCAGCAGATACGAAATAAAACACCTATCAAAATTTTGGATCGGCATGCAAGAAACCTTATGGTATCACAAGAAGTATTGATTGAATCCAAGTGGTAAGAATTTCAAGCAAAAATGTATAGGGCAATCCTGATACTATCTGCTTCCAAAAGTGACTTGATCATTAAGCATCATGTGCTCACGTGTACGAATTCGTCTCTCCGATTATGAAGAGATGTGTTGCTTTTCTTCTATTTTTGGTACGGAAGCACATCGATTCTGGTCATAGCTTCAAAACCTTTGGATTCTGTGAAGTTTTACCAAGCAGCTTAATAATTATTCATGATTAAAATGCGTGGAAGAGGAGGTCGCGAAACAGCGGTAATCTCATTGCCAAAACATACGAAGTTGATTGATGCGTTTAGACAGTATCGGGAACCTTAACCTCGCTTTTATCTACCTTACAACATTTCAGAATCACTTCATACAGTTACAATCTCTGTATACGACGGAGTAGACTTTTGCAAGCTGAAGTGAGAACAAAGTCAAAGTTGCTCCTCGCTTCATGCCTGAGAAAGTAGAAATGAAGATAAAACAACGACGGCAAAAAAGATTCACATGGAAAGGGACATAACAATATCAATGCGTTCAAAAGCCTCCAACAGCTATCGACACGTAACGCATGTCACTTTTCTATGTTGACACGATCTACTAAATGTATGTCGGCCCCGTGCATGGGTCCTTTTTTTGGCCCCTGCAAATATTCTAAGTGATTCCGGCTCAGGCAGTTCCCATGTTCAATCTTTAGAGACTGATCCATTCGTCCTCAATTCAGTGCCCAAGATGAGCTATAGGGTTCTACCTCATATGTCGAGGACAGTCGTAAAGCTACAAAGAAGTCTCAATGCTCAAAGTTAAAAAAAGCTATTCAGTCTGGCTGGTTGACCAATAATCGCTCTGCATAATCGTGTCCTGGACAAAAATGAGGCATTCACGAAAAAATGTGAGTTTTTACAACATAGTGTAGGTTCTCGTTTCTGTTGGTCTGACGGAAATAAGCGTCACCTTACGAGAATGTGCTGCAAGTATCATTGCTAATTAAGCCTGATTTGGCCTATTTGCTGGTTCAGGTGCTAGAAAAGTATGAACTATTGCCTTAATCAGCGACAAATATCATTTCATTGCGACCCATTCAGCTAAGACCTAATTTTCGAACTGCGATCATCTGTCCTTTCTCATTTTGGAACATTACGTACTTGCTGGTTTGATCAAAGTTGATGACAGAAGGTTCGGAAAAACGTCATAAGGAGCGTGCAGGAATACTTGGACTCGCTTCTCGATTTTGATGATACGGAAGACAAGACTTACAAGCTGTGATGGAACGAGGTTTGTGGTGGACTTTCACATATCCAATTTGAATTATTTTGAGCCAGCTGTGTTGCTCTAACGCAACTCTGATTATTGCGCCGAATGTGAAGACCGAAAATAAAGCTTCTTTAAAGTAGCGATCCAACAGGCGTAACCGTATATGTCCAGCATCATAATCGATCTTGCAAGGTGGATCTAAGGTGCCTTATCAATCATCAGTGTTCTTGATACTGTAACTGTTGAGGTTAAGAGCAATCTTGTATGTGATGCAGACCTTTTACAATTTGTCTCATTTTGGAAGAACATTCCACATTCCTGCATAAATAAGACTGATGACCTGTAGAATTACTGTGTGTGTCAAATATCGTGGTTAACCCATAACGCTTCGACCGGCTGGAAATACAATCATATAATGGGACTATCCCCTTTAGTGCTTGATAATAGTCCGCGCTGCAGTGCCTCTTCCAAGCACGATTAACAATAGGGTTGCATTATAGTGACGAGATAAAATGTGATATTGGTTTAATGCTCCCAGATGATGCCACTTATTGACGAGTCTTAACTAAGGTCGACTAGTTCATTTCATCGAGACCGCTACAAAAAACCAATTCTATATATCTAGGCGGATTTCCAGGCTTTAAAAGCACACGCATAGTCGTCGATCTCATGGACAGTCATGCGCGATCACTTGAAGCTAGGGTTATTTTTGTGTTAATGATCTGTCCGACGGCTGTAGTGAAGCGATTATTGAGACAGTTGTAACACTAATACTATTTATTCTTCTCAATTATACAAAAAATTCTAATAACGGCACGTAGCCTCGTGAACGTCTACTTGCCAAAAACCTTCGTATACCTCTCGATGTGCCGGATGTGTGGGCTCTGTATTTTCCTGTATATGGGAAACCAATGGAGCATTTCTAAAATTAGAAAAGATCTCTCCGAAATGGGCCTCGGCATACTTAAATCAGCAATTTTGAATGTGTAACGTCTGTAGCTCATGCGTACACTATTGCATGAAGTCGGACCCAAAAACTGACTCTGGCATAACAATGGCAGCGTCTCACGGCAATCTTGACTATTCTCTACCCGCTAAAAGAACGAGATTGTCTGGACTTTAACAATTTCTTCTAAAATATCTCGTCGCTGAATTTCTCGCAATTGTTGTCGATTAATAACAGGTCTGGAAGGCATATGATAGACCGTCGAATTTAGGAACCATGCTAAATGTCGTCCCGCAACGAAAAAAGCCGTGTGTACAAGTGTGATTGTTCTGAATGTTTCAAATTGTTGTGGAGAACTTTGCAGCTTTAATGAGAAACATGGAGAAAATAAATAGCGTTTGCAGGAGGTCAAGATGGCTATGCTAAGATCAACCACCATTGCATAACGACCCACGTACCTGCGTCCCAATCGCTTGCCACTAGACCTGTAGTATCCAACAATGCTGGTGCACGTGTACAAGCCAACTTGACGCACGCATTCTCATATCATTAACTAATAAAGAAAGAGTTTGCTTGGTTTTGATATGACAAATGCCCTATATCCCACGTCAAACATTGCTATTAGTAATTTGACAATTATGCATATTCGTTGCACCAAAACGACGAACTAGACCCAGATTCTATGTAACGAACCAAAGCATGAAGACGCAATACTACTCCATCACGATGTTGAGTTTTGATACCTTGCTCCGACCACGCTTCCAGTGATTGGGTTATCCTATTTTCATACTGCTATTCAGTACATTGAGTCTCCATTTTCTTCGCCGTTCTGACACACCGCAAAGTATTTGATATCACTCACACATCACTGAAAGCAATGATTTGGCTTGCTTTGACGATATGAAGCAAGCGATCACTTCACCGCTTTTTGACCCGCATGGATATATCGTGAGATCGGCACGGGATGTATTGTTATATTCAGTAGATGGAAATAACTCATTCCTTTTACTTTATTTGGAGGTACATAATAAGATTCGAGGATGATGAAACGTGCAACGACACATGAATTTCAAACCTGACAGAAAGTAGATCCAAGCATACAGGGGGTTTAATGGAGGTGAAGATCAGAAGACCTCTCAGATACTTTGCAAAAAGCCAACATGAAGACGACTCTGCAATCGAGCGTGATTCTACAACGTCAACCACATAAATCATCGGACGAAAAAATAAAACGGGATTCTGTACATGTAGTCGGGACTCGAGTGAGATATACTTTTTATGATGGGATTCCCACGGAAGTAGATTTCATTAGAGAAGCAGCTACAGAATGTTAACATGAAGTTGTATACTACTGCGAAGTTTGCGCGCTCATGATCTTTTATTACATACATTCGATTATGATTATGTAACATACTTTAGCTGAATTCGAAGAAAATGGATTAGGAAGCTCATGAAGCACATTTTAACAAATCAAGTTGTGAAAGCTCATCGTGGAGTGAAGCTTTTTGGGCTAAGAAATATCCACATCACATCCGAACGACCAAGTCTTGGAGGGCATAACCACGGAACTTCAATTTCTCGAAATAATGTATTGCAGTAATGCGAAGAGCTACCAGACGGTTGCATATCACTCTAAAATAGTAATTTGCCGAAATAAGTTTAATCATAGCTCTGATAATATACAACGTCGAGGAGGGACAAATTTGTATCGATTTGGAAGAAATTTCAATTTAAGAATGATCTGACGGACAAACCTACGTCAGCTTCGCTAAGCACCTATTTCACAACGACGTGTCATCTGAATTGTGTCACTCTACCCAGCTTATGCGCAAAATAACACAGTTCTTGGGCTTGCCTTCTGGTGTCTTCTCTTATTGTATTGACACGGGTCATCACAGCCTGGTTAAGTTCAGGCTTTGCGTACTTGATAACGCTTCCCAGGAGCATATCGTTTGCTTTACCGAGGGTTTCACTGACTTCTGACAGGAATAAAGTGCTCGCTATGAGAGCGTCCAGTCGTTTTTTGCGGTAAAAAAGCGTGTTGCTAGCGTTCTGGTGATGTTGGGCCGATATACTTCTTTGATCCGGTCCATCACTTCTCCAACGCTAGAGCCCTGAGCCATCCACTGATTTACTTGCTGCTCGTAATAAGTGAGAGCTTTTCCCGCTGAGATGCCGTCCTAGTCTGTCTAGCGTCACCTCCTCACTTCAAATCCCGCCAGATGCTTGTTGGGCATGCGATAGTTGCCGCAAGAAACGATAGCCCCATTTTGTAAGCGAAGCTCCAAGTCCAGAGTAGGTTTCTTTCCCGTCTAATGGCTGAATGGCGAGCTTCATATCCCTTGCTGCTGGGATACTCACTCAATATAGCTCTTCCAGCGCATTCTGTTGCATGGCATGGACAAAGCTTCTCCTCATCCCGCTTCCACGACGCTGCATCGGTTTCGCATCCAGGGATGACAATGTCAAACCCTGTCCTTGGTTTCTTGTACCAGCAAATACGCTCTCCGTTCGCGCAGGTGGTGCTGGTACGGGCGAGCCGACGCTCCGCTCGGTCTCGATTTTGTCGAGTCGATTTCTGAGTGCCTACAGCAGCAACATCATTCGGTATCTTCGACTAATCTAATCCGTCGGATTCTTCCATGGTCTTGGCTAATGGAATCTTGGTTGGGCTCATAACCTGTTGACAGGTTAGCGAAGATGGTTGCGTTCCAGAAAATCACTAAAACTGAGGGTTTTTTTTAGAAAATTAAGATCCTAACCAATCTTTAGACTAAGCACCAAGTGCGACTAAAAAACCTCAAGCACAATCTTTAGTCCTTCCAACAAACAGCATCATGCTTTTGAACTAGCAATGAATTTGAAATGTACAGTGCACGACACCTATAACCAGCACCTCCACCCGGTGCGCAAAATTTTTTTGGGACAACCAATTACCCACTTAAACAAAAATATCTCTCTATATCTTAAAAGTGCATTGCCGTGGCTTTCTGGCAATAGAGTCGGATTTTTGCAAAATTTACTTTTGACGAAGTTAGAAGCCTTTGAAGTTCGGCAATTTTCGTGATTATGTATGGAGCTATGGAAATTTGTCCGAACATCTAAAACTAAATACTATTTAACCAATTAGAAAGGACCACCTAAAAATAGATAATTTTTTTAGCCAATTAGAAAGAACCATTTAAAAATAGATAGTGTGTTATAAATCTGATACAGACTTTCATATTTTCTTTGTTGGTTATGTGTATATCTGTAATCTAGTTTAAAAGTGCATTAACGTTCATAAGAACAGAGGCTGGAATGCGACGGTGTGAACGGTACTTCTTCACTGCATATTCGGCAGCTTTTCCACTGAGATTTTTACGGTAGACATCCATGTACCGCTGTGTCTTGCATGCAAATCGGCGAATTGTTGTCAAGCTGATTGGGGACATGGCAGAGGGGGCAGTTTCTTGAAAGCCAGCTCAGGAGTAATTGCAGTGCTTCCGTGTGTACTGCTTTGCGGTGCCCCAAAAGTTCTCAATGTAGTTCAACTCGCAATGAAATTTGTGGTAAAATATAATTTTATGCCCAGCTGCTGTAATCACCTCCTCAAGTAATCCACGCTGGGCCACAAAATCTGGGTGTCGGGACATGACAGTGCGAGCGTAGCAAGAAAGAGTATCAGAGCATCTGATATCATTTGGGCAAACCAAACACAAGCCAGGTTGCCAAAGACCACGTTCGCTTGTAACAGCCTTGATTCCCTTTGGTTTACCACGTAGTTCCTCATTCTCATAATCGTCTGAATAAACCATGCTCTGAGGCACATTGTCTCCATAAGTCGTTGGCCTTGAGAAAAGCACAGATCAATTAATTGTTTACAGTAAGTACGGTGATGATTTATTTAAATCATACCTCATTCTTGGTTGTTTTCCACCAGGGACAAGGTTCATTCTCTTTGCAACAAGTGCATCACCAGCAAAAGCAGCATGACTGGTTGCATTGTCGAAGGAGCACCAGGAAATTGAGCATTGAAGATTGGAATAGCTTTGTCACGGACTTGTGCATGCAGATGCTCTGCTGTCCATCAGCCATCGTTATTCATTTCAGGCTTCATGTAAACACAGCACTCTTTTGGCATATCAGGATACTCAAGCTGCTTTGCTTCATCGAGCGCCAAGCGCTCGCAAACATCAGTCAAAAAGTCGCTAACGTGAAGGGAACGTCCTTTTCCTTTTTTTCGTAATGGCTGCTCTCCCTCCGGCAGCCAGAGTTTCCTTTGACCGTCATTTGCTGAGAAAACACTCTCATCATTCGTAACAAGTATCAATGGTTCCACACCATCTGCAGGCCACGCCATAACTTCCACATTTTCACCAGATAAAACTGAAAACCTATGGTCATATGCCTCCCTTAGTGCAAAAAACTCATTTCGGTATGCCACAACATCAGCACGCTCATGGCCATCAATGTAGAGACCTTTGCGGACCAATCGAAAGCCAAGCTTCATTACTTTCACCCATTGCATTGCAGTTCGGGATGATATTGTTGGTGGTGGTGCATAACCGAGGGAAGGGATAATCACATCATTAATGTGAATTGTAAGGTTGGTGATGTCAACTGCGAATTTATTTTTGCGCAAATAGGTCTACAATTGCCCCGCAATGTCCTCATCCCACATAAACGACCAACTCTTTGCGTGTTTTCCTTGTCGGGACATTGGAAGCTTGTGGTCCTTCAGAAATGTACGTGCCCATGTGCGTAAAGCACGTGAGAAGTATGGGCCCTTTCCTATGGCTGTGGTGACAAAGTCACTTGTGCTCGTGCGACTTCTCCCATTTTTGTAAAGGCGCAGATACAAACTCAAAGCTTGCACGCGTAGCTGCTCTGCCCCATTAAGCTTCTTTGCTTTGTCAATTTACAGTCTTTGCCATTTCTTCTATTGCACTGTCAAGCCCCCCCCCTCATCCTACAGGCTATCTTCAACATCGTCAGTTTCGGAATCTTCGTCAGCAAAAACTCCTGCTGTCACAGGCTCTTGCCGCATGAAATAGCTGGTCAGCTTTCCTAAACCTTCTGCTGCCTTGCGCTGATTCTGTTTGTGACGCTGGCGTGTCCGTTGTGAATGACCACCATAACGAAATGGGCGGTTGGTGGCTGGTACTGGAGCAATAAGAGCTGGTGACATTGCCGCCTTCAACTATTCAACTGCACCTTCAGTCTGCTCTTCTTCCTTGTCACTTGTTGGTTCCTCTCCAAAAATTTCATTCTCCATGTTACTACCATCTGTATTGTTTCCACTGTCAGGATCCTGTGAAAATGGTGGTGAACCGTGATGACTTTTTTTTGCGTTTCTGGCATTCTGCAGGTGTTTTTTGCGCTTTGATAGTTGTACCATGTTGCCTAGCGAATGTTTTTTGCTGTTTAGAATGTTTGAGGGTGTTGGTTATGTATCTACCGTATGTAGTCTACATATATATCTACATAGGTGTCCACCTATAGTCTCGCGTTGCATATTAATGTCGGGTTCCGATTGGTTCACAAAACAGGTATTTCTTACGTGATTGGTTCACAAAACAGGTTTTTGTCACGTTAGAAGTATTCTCTGCATGAAATAGATTTTTGGAAATTTGGCCGCAAAAATATGGGGGTGTCGGTTATAGGTGTTGTGCACTATAGCAGAAGGAAATGCAGAGGGTGATTAGTACCATGAAGGTCAGGTAAAGTCGAGTGACCGCTTCTGACAAAATAACGAAATAATTATTTTATCACTTCCGCATTATACGCTGTGTTTGATCATTCATGGACTGACGGCATTTATCAACGAGACGACTTTCACAATTTTGATGACAAGCTTTATGATGCTTTTGGGGCTACCGAACGCAAGGTCGATCTGCCTACCATTGTTATCTACCATGACACTGGAGTCTACATAATCACTGATAATATAATACCAGCGTCCGGAAGTCGTACGTGTGAGACGTACCACCGTGGTTGTCATCGATTTAGATTGCACCATAACACTCCTTGATGGATTATAAAAAACGCTCGTTCACCCTGTGTTTGCGAAGATTCCGACATCGTGTACCATTTGACGAGAATTTCAGCTCGATTGTCGTATCTTAGTAAGTGAGCGCATTGATATCATTATCGCTGTCAGCTACCTGCAGCTTGACGAGTCTTGACAATGTTGATTATGACTGGGAGCATCGAACAATTTATCTTGCCGCATTATATTGACCCAAAGAATCAGATCTTCGTGTAGAGCCCACGTAAATTCAAATCGATCTATCATATCAATATTCCATACAAACGGCCATCAGAAGTCTTCACTCAGCTTTCTCAATCAATAGAATCATTAGCATCAATAAAATGAAGATTCATAAGTCAACGAATGTATGCTCACTATCAATCCTTCAAATATCAACACCATGATGAGATAGCTTTTACTATTTTTACCCTCCTTTTCTTTTCACCCGGAGATATTAAAGAAGAAGACATTCGATGTAACCAAACTGGATTATCAAGCCATCATTAGTGCCGCTTAGTGGCATCCTTTCGAGCACACGCGACTAATACTTTTCACGTTGAAAAGCGTCCCCCAAGGTATTCTGGGAACGTTCAACATTCAATCTGGTCATTCCGCAGTCAATCAAACAAACTGAAGTCAACCACAAAATCGGAACATGCAGGAGCTGATATACATGTCACTTCCAAATTAAAGCATCGTAGAAGTATTTTGTATTCCCCTTCATGGCTTGTGCTTCCAGAATCCCTCATCTTGGCTTAATGTAATACAATATTGAGATCAATGTCACTTACAAGGCTTGAGCCTGGAAATATTCGACTATGCTAACACCGTTTTATCCTACTAGTGCGTGAGTCTTGACATACAGATTTAATGCATCTAAGCACGACAATAAGATTCTCTATAGCATGCCTCATAAAAGCTTTTGTTTCAAAGATCTCAAATTAATCAGTCTCACAAGCCTATGCAGATGTATAATCTCAGCCTGTATCTGGGATAGAAGGCTAGAATTTCTCCATCGATTCCACATGAGACGAACTGCATGGAATATCGATAATAGTCACCGAAGCTGGAATATCAGCGGAAGAAAAGGCAAGCTCGGGACCATACATTCCACTTGTGAAGTGAATGTATCATATGCAAACACAATGCATCGGCACTCGATCCGGGTACGGTAATCCAGTTTCACAACAATGATGTGGTTTTGGATTGTATATTTAGCGAGCGCTCGATTAGACCGGCAGTACAAGCCTTGTTTTTGTAGCTTCCATGCATTGGATTTTCCACTTTACCGTGAGACTATGCGGGCGCCAAAAGTGCTCTGATCGAGAAAAAGTAATACCTTTATGACTGTTGTGAATACTGGAATAAAGCGAAGGAAAGTAAAATGCTACCTAGCTGTCGACGAAATAGGCGATGAAGACGGAATGAATGGATTTAGTGGCAACAATTGCAACTCCAATATTATTTACAGCAATTCCCAGCCTTACTCCCAGCCTAACTTGGCGTGCTTGGACATATACCCAAAGAAAGCTTATCGGAGTACACACTCTGCATTTAAGCCGTGCCAGCGGAATTAGAGCGGCCCCACCATGATTGCCTTGTTATATCAGCTTCTTCTATGAAACTAAGTATCAGGAAAAGGACGAGCCCTGAGCCGATTGCCAATAAGCATAGAGAATAGATATTTTCCCTCAGGACAAAACATCAAGACCATCGTTAACGGTCCAGAGAAGAGCAGTCATATTGTGTGACCCCGGTCTCAGCAAGTAAATGAGGACTTGAGATTGAAAGACTTTTATCTATGGAACGGGCGAACCGCAGCCTATCGAGAAAACAGGCTAAAGGAGCCTGGAGATGATTAAAGAAATGCAAAATTGCTCCAAGGCTTGCATTGCTCAGCGAGGCCTACATGAACTAGTGATTTTTCATACCAAACACTCCGAAACGTAGTTAATCTGGCAGTATGTTTTCGCATCAAGAAGGCAAAGATATTACTCGCAAAGTACGATAATTTTGGTTTCTTTACTTAACGAAATGTGCAATCTTACTGTATGTTGAAAATTTCGCATGAATACTTGCCCCAAAATGGAACGTGGATAATGGCTAGGTAAGGGTAATCGTCATCAGCTCTAAGTGTTGTAAGTTTCTTTCCCATCCTCTCTAAAAGAATATTCTTTTTTATTTAGGGGTTATAAAAAATGTACACCAAGATAAATGAAAAATAAATAAAAATACCACAAGATTGAATAATAAAAAAAATGTACCAAGGATGTGTACTATACGTACGAATATGCACATGCCTGGGATCATAGAGAAATATGTATTTTTGGCGTTGATATTCATACAAATTCGTCATAACGATATGAGGGAGTTTTAGCATTCGCGGTGGTCAGGTGGTGTCAGATCGGTTTATGTATCCATAGGTCACTGGATTGTTCACCATGAGGATTGTTGACAAGCAATTACCATTGCCACAGAATACAGACCTTCTACGACGCAATCATCATTATACTGTGTTAACGCAGGGAGACCGACTATGTCGTGAATGTAGCAAAACTAACTGTCAGTATGCTAAATGCTTCGATCAAGTCACGCAGCGAAAATGTCTTTCGAGTGAATTATCACTCTGTAAGACTGTACCATTTCCGTCTCCTGCTGTTCGGACGATATTTGGCCAATATCCCATTCTGTTTACTCTATGATCCTCAGAGCTGTAATTTGTGTAATGCTGCCACGTGGCAGACCTTTGATGTCCTACCCCCGCTACCTCTTACTGGCCACACATCACCATTTGTGATTTTGCGCATTTCAACACCAGCGATGGAAAGCGACGACGAGCAACAGCAAACTAGCAGCTTCTTCGAGGACAGGTGTTACGCTAATAAAAGCGATATCATTCAAGCAGTAATTGAGTTCAACCGAAAGTGCAACCGTCCGTTTCGTGTGGTATCAAGTGATAAACGGCGTTACAAAGCAGTGTGCACACAACATGGCTGTTTCTTCGTTGTGCAGTTTGCCTTTTCGCAAACATTCAGCCCTCCAACAAAGTTTTCTGTGCACTCCTGTCAAGTATCCGAATCGTCCAAGGCGTCTCGTAGATATGCAACTGCGAAACAAATTGCTGTAAACCCTGCTGTCAGAGATATGGCCATGACCTCCGGCAGGAAAGTGACACCCGTGATGATCCAAATGAAGTTGAAGAACGAAGGGATTCCTGCCACCTATATGAACTGTGTTCATGCTCTCAAAAGGTTGAAGCTCGAGTTATTCGGAAGTGATATTGAGCAATACAGCCTCATTCCATCCTACATGGCTGACCTGAAGATTCGAGGTCACGAAGCCAAGCTTGATATCGTGGATAATGAATTTATGCGGTTGAGTGTCATTTTCCGAGAAGGGCTTCAAACATATAAGCCATACAGTGAGCGTGGGGTATCCGTGGATGGCACATTTATGAAGACGTCAGTCGTTGGGATTCTCCTTGTAGCGTGCTTTCGAAATGGAAACAACGAGATCCAAATTATCGGAGTCGGGCTCGTATCGGTGGAGAATGAAGATAACTGGACCTGGTTTTTGAAGTTCGTACTCTCCCACCTCCAGCCAACTCCAGCATTCGTGATATCGGATAGGGACAAGGGACTTATGAAAGCTATGCAGACAACGGCACCAGACGTCCCACACTTTTTTGCTTTCGGCATTTGATGGAGAATTTTAACAAGAAATACAAGTCCAAGATGTTGAAGAATTTGGCGTGGATATTGGCTCGCTCACGGACAACTGTGGAGTACGAGAAGGCGGTAGCGAATATCGCCAGTTTGGACAGCAGTGCGTCGGCATGGCTTCAGGAGGTTGGCCGTGAAAAATGGTGAACAGCTTACTCACCATGTCCAAGATACAACACTTTGACATCAAATAACGTGGAAGCGGTAAACAGCGTGTTCAAGGGAATTCGGAGCCTTCCTGTCATCGACTGCTTAATGGGGATCGAGCGTTACGTGGCGTGCAAGTGGGCTGAAAACGTTAGCAAAGGGAAAGGGTGGGGAGTACTAACTCCATATGCATCGCGCAAGGTGGATAAAATACTGGCCGCTGCGAAGTGGGGTGAAATTGATGAATGCTCGACCTCATGCTTCATCGTCGCAATCCGTTCAGGTGTGGGGAATATTCCGGTGAAGTTTGCAGTTCAATTATGTGATAAAGTTGTACGATGCTCGTGTGGTTACTTCGAAGATGTTGGCTCGCCTTGCGTTCATGCAATACTAGCACTGAGGCATTCCGAAAAATTGCCCAACATGGTCACGTATTTTCACGACTCCTGGAAATCATCGACATTTGCAGCCGTCTATTCTGAGAGATCCAAAGATAAAATATTGCCGCTCGTGCTAAAAGATGTCCTTACAAGAGGTGTGTGCAACGCTCCATCTATTTCGAAAAAAAGAGGGCGCCCAAAGAAGAAGCGGATCCCATCACAACAAGCTACTGAGAAAATTGAAAAGCGCCAAACCAGAAGATGTGGAATGTGCAACCATTTTGATCACAATCGTAGGACCTGTCCGATCAGGGACGCATGATTGTATGCTTCGTTGTCTCTACTACATAGTGCGTATTGATCAGAGGTTTTTCATCCAAGACTGGGTTTTCCTCGCTATAAATACAGAAAAATATTCAGAAATGCGGATGGTTCGAGACAAGTGAGTACGTTTCTTCGTACTATGATATAGCTGAATTGAGAAGAATTACGTGGAAATCATCCTGTTAGATCCCAGGCATGTGTATATTCGTACGTATAGTACACATCCTTGGTACATTTTTTTTATTATTCAATCTTGTAGTATTTTTATTTTATTTTTCATTTATCTTGGTGTATATTTTTTATAACCCCTTTTATTTACATAAGAAAGATATCCATTGTACAATATTAATGTTGCCCATTTCCAGGCGAAGACCACGACTACGTACTTTACACCTATGTGTCTCACCTGTCTAGTCACGGCTCGCTTCCATACTCGCAAAGTACGGTTCCGATAGCTTAGAAACGTTACCCGTTGGAAAATACTCCGCAACGCTGCACTTTTCTTGTAAGATGCAGTCACGGATACATCCTTTCCCAATGTTTGCATATGCATTTAGGGAGGGGTACTCATAATTGTACGGTGGAGAACAACTCAATTTTCTCGAAATTGGTGTTCCGGATCATAACAGATCGAATAGAAATCTTCTCCATAATCAAACATTCATTCAACGGTCAACAGTAATGAAGCCATGTCAATTGAAGGCGTTCTGCATCGGCATACTTGGGGTATCAACGAAAGCTGATGATAAGCGCGACGGAACCTTCATGGAAATGCGCTCCGTATTGGACGAACAAGAGCGAAATATGTTGGGGCTGGCCGTGGTGATAGCCCCAATAAAAACGCATGAATTTTATTTAATGGCATTTTCCATGGATAATTCGAAAAATGCCGATGAGACTCTCAATCGCTGCTTGCCTGACACGGTGGGAAACTGGGACCCCCATATTGACCTCAATTTAGATCTTTGGACGAACGAGAGAAACCAACCAAGTGCCGATTCTCATGTTCTGGACGTTACGAGATCGAACTTTTTCTATGAACCAGAGCGCAGGGACGATTTAACGTATATGGCTAATTTCCATGTACATAGTTTAGGTTGCTGGAATATATCTTCGTCGCTCAAAACTCGATTGTACCGCGAAACGAAGCTTAAAAAAAGTAGAGAAACGTGGTCGGTCCTCGACACTGACGAGTTCTTTCGTCTGTCTGCTAAAGGAGTCTATATAATTCATCAGAACAGGAGAGGAAATTTGCTCAGTGTTTCTTTTAGCATGTCTAATGCTGAAGAGTCCGATTACATACTTGAGAGCGATCTTGTGTTTGATAAAATTGAGTATGGTGGCATTTTGTCTAAAAATCAAATGGTGGAAATACGATTTGGTGATGATTTGGTCAAACTTCCAGAAGATCTGTATGAAGAGTTTCTACGTAAGCTCCAGATTGAAGGTTACAAAATATCTGAAGACCGCAAATACAAAACACTTATTGGCGAGAGAAGTTCTTATCTAGCGTTATTCCAAGGAATTTCGATTCCAGTAAAACAGGGAATCTGCCTTAGAACACCACAAAATATCGATAGTGTGCTGGACAACCATCCGGCACGTGTCGCTCTGAGCGAAAATGGCGCTCTGGTGCTAGGGTTTGCCTATTTACTCATGAGCGAAATCGGGATCGATACGAGGGGTGAAACGAAGAAGTATAACTTTTTCTGTCGAAAAGAGAAACTTAATTGGGAAGCAGGAGAGAAGAGGAAGGAGTTGAGCGAGTCCTTTGATGAGGATAGCAGAGCAAAGGCGAGCAATAAAAGACAAAGCGTGTCAAGTTCCACGAACGCAGCAGAGGCGAGCAGCTCAATGAACAATCGTGCTTCCGCGGACCACGACGAGATCAAAGAAGAGTACGGGTCGATGCTTTCGGATGAAGATTAGATGCCATTACACTTAAAGCGGATGGATCGCTCTAATGAAAAAGTTAATGCTTCATACACATCCTGCACTTGATTTCATGCGTTTAACCTTTTATCATAGCCTCATTTGCACGAGCTCTACTGTCGATATCTCCACGTGCTCCTCTTCACGAGGCAGTTCCAAATACAAGGGATAGAAGCGAAGTAAATGATTAAGAGTCTTGGGAACACAACGCCAGGAAGGGGCATACACCCTACTACGAGATGCGATCGATTAGAAGGATGCATTTCTTGGCAGACTCACACGAACTGCTATACGAGTGCGAGATACAATGCAGTTTGATGTTTCAGTTCTTGAAATGGCACATCTGCCTCGAATTGCATAGGAGCATGTACAGTGAGATGTCGCCACGATCCAAATCATCGACAAAAGTTGTTCGACCTACGTCATTCCCGATATTGTTTGTACACCCCACCTCGTCTCCCACTAGCATCAAAGCACCTTTTGTATCTCTTGCTAGATGAAGTAGAGTATTCCCATCGGCGTTTTGTGCTCCACATCTGCATCCCAATCCAATAAATTTTCCATCACTTGGACGTTGTCGTGTCGTAAAGCAGCATGCAACGATGTTCGACTACGACGATTACGAATATTGATATCGGAGCCATTTTGTAGTAGACGCAACACGTCGTGAGCGTTACAGCAATTGGCGGCGATATGCTAGACTGGGTCCTCGGGATCCATTGTGACTGACCACGATCGATCAGTTCTGCGCCATTTTTCAGTGATATTGCGTTTGGTCGAGAGCTTTCATCAAAGGAGTCATCGGATATTTGTTCTGAACTCCGTTATTGGCGAATGAGCTTCGGATCGTTCAAAGATGACTCATGCTTTATTTCTGAAGCTGACAGACTCTATCAACTTCCGGTCGAAGACGTTTTTGGCGCTTGATGAATCTATATCGGACGAGGAAACCTCGACAGCGCTTTGTATACGGACACAAGCAATTTTCTGACGTCTGTGTCGATGACATTGTACAAATCCGGGTACCATTGCCTGGATATTTACGATAATTCGGCATACCGTTTTGCCAACTCTTTTTCTACGAATTGAATGGCTACTCTCCAATCACATCTGGCAATGAACTTGGAAGGTTGCGGTGTCGTTTGGCTTGAGACATCGCACATAATGGTAACTGGGGACTCCACTTGTATCAAGCAGCTCTGTCAAGTGATTGCGAACTTGGGTCCTTGAACTACACCGATTTGTCCCGCTTTCATTTGTACCAGCTTGACGTGAATCCTAGTTCCATATTCACAAATTTCTTGTTGAAGACGAAGAACGCGTCGATGAAAGTATTGCTGGAGTCTTTCAAATATTTCAAGTATCCAATAGCCCAACAACGAGCTTATCAGTATCAAACTCACACTCGACTCGTCAATTGATGTGATCCACGAGCCTGGCGATCGGCTGACCGTACATATATCGCCCCATCGCGTCCCGTGTGCTCCAGATGTCTTCTACGCTCTGATTTATCACATATGAGTCATAATTTTGCAATGACTTTGTATTAGCAAGCAGCTTGGACCATTCGTTTCCAATCCACTCAATTGCAACTTGATCGGATACGTCGTTCCCCAAATGGCGATTGTACCAAAAATCAACATCGATTACAGTCAGCAAAGAACCCATCACATCCATCGCTGCTTGTAAATCGTCTAACTGTATTTACCGTTCGATTTCCGCTTGATATGCCAAAAGAACCTTTACCAAAGATACATTTGACTCAATGCAGCAATAATTTGGCCAGCGGCAGAAAATAGCAGGTCGATGAATTCCCAAATTTCGAGGTAGTATCGTTTCACATGGTACAATTATTTCCAAAGTATTTTAAAATCGGATGTAAGGACAAAGTCTTACGATGACACTGGTCTTCCCTTGGTCTTTTTTCTTTCAAGATTTGCATAACGTGGCCAGATACTCCATTATGAAATTTGTAGATCCCGTTGTACCGTCGGACATGCTGATGAAATCGATTGGCGTCTTTCCTCTTTACCAATCGTTTGACTGCGCGGATTACGATACACCTTGTCAGCCATACTGAACAGTAGTATGCGCATCCAGTACATCAAATCGGATAGCGCGTTTCTCATCATTTCGAAAAGATACGCTCTACAATGTGTCCGATCTGGTTCAAAAGTCCGGGCAATTTCATTTATCTCAAGTCCTGACATAACGTGTGTCACATGTTTTTGGTACCTGCAAGTGTGCAATAACGAATGCGTTGATGAAATGCTGACCGCCTTACGATATTCTCGAGTTACCTATCCATGTATGAGGCAAATCAAATATACAGCTTCTCGGCGCTTTGACTTCCAAGTGCGATCATTTATAAGTAATGGATGCAGTAGTATATTGATCTTAATGACCAATTGACATACGTGTCTACTTCTGATAAATCATCTCAAACCAGAAACTATGCACGTGACATTATTCTGTCTAATTCATCACCATTGTGCTGTCATAGAAAGAATTATTAAGTTCGGGGGATGTGACTGTAAACCTTGGACGCTCTCTGATTGGAATCTCAATGTGTATTGGTTTCTGTGTATTTTGGTATGGACATTGACTCGTGTGAGTTTGGTTCAAAGCAAGCTATCTAATTGCCCAACATGCGGAATAGCTCTTACGTGACGCTTTCACTCGTGAACAGAAGCGATTGGATCTTGTTTGCAAGGTGCGCATCGAGTGGACAATGAGATAGGCTTGAAAATTATTTCTGTGTGGAAAGAAGGATTGTGTCGGGACATCTCAGGCTCTCTTCTTACGGTACAGAGCTGCAAAGCTTTTTGAGGCGAATGAGTCAGAACGCTGATGGAAAACTTTTTGCAGTCGGTCGACTGGAAACTCCACAAGTGACGTCGAACTGAGTTATGGTGGTCTCTACGATGACGTATCAGATACAGTAGAATGCGGCAGAATCTTGCTACCTCGCTGTCGTACGGAGTCATTCACAGTGTCAAGATCCCGCATGCTGCACACAGCTGACACTGATCATTTTGCGCTTTAGACCTGTTTGAATTGCAACTTCAAGAGCGTACGACTACGACAACTGTACTAAAGCTGGTCAAGAGAGAGACGACGGCAAAATATCTGCACAGCTACAAATGGGTTTAGCGCCTGTACATCAAGGAAGATTATGGTAGATTCACATGGTTGGCAACAAGGGCGTTGCATCTTACGTGTACAATTCGACTTTTGCACACTGTGTACCATATACGCGAGATCCTCCAGTTATATCAACTGACTCAGCTAGTCTCATATCTGTGGCCGACCAACAACACGGGTTGGCGAAATCGTAATGGATCTAAGCAAGCTATTTTTGGTGTCAATCAATAATCTGTATGGTCAGCCGCATTTCCATCAGATACAATGTACTTGTCATTCAATCACACTGTCAATGACATCCTGCTTGATGCGACCAAGAGTATACTATGTCACATCCTCACCTTGTGAAGTTAACATGGAGTGTACCAGAAGAAACACGCGAATGTGCATTTTAGCATAATCAGAGAGAAGGAAGATATATGGCAGAGGTGTACATCAGGAACCACTCCTTGTGAGGACGACAGCGAGCTCACTGAAATCACGTCTTCACAAACTTGTATCCAAACATGACACCCGCTGAAACCCACCCAAAAACTCTTAGATCAACGGAGGCAGCAGCATGATATGCATTCAACTAGCCTCAAGTTCATGACTTGCTTCGGTAATGCATAATTCATCAAAAAGATCCACTTCGTCGGTCTATCTTTGTGAAGGAAAGCTCGAGACTATGCTTAAGAAATGATAAACTCGGTTTTGCAAACTGGTAGGGCATATTGGCCTTGAGTCTAGCGCTTTGAGAAACACAGGTTGGTGGCACGAAACAACTCAAGCGAAGCAAAGTCCACGTCCAAACTACCTCGTAGTCTTCACCTAGTGAATATGCTGGCATTTGTTCCGCAAACAGGATGGTTCCACGCACCTGTGAGATCACACACTAAGTTTAATCGTCTTTGATTTTGATGCTGGTCTCTCGTGGGCTCCATTCGTTTTGGCTATTGTCCTTTTTGGCGATCTTCCCGTTTGTGCTCTTCTTTGGGAGCGATAAATTTATATTCTTCACTGTCACCAGCTTTATCGATGATGATGGTGTAAGCCTTGAAAAGGTATAATCCAAAATCCAGTGATCCGACATGAAAGGATTAAAAAACGCACGGCGTCCTTCTTCGATTTTGATGTGATGGGAGATGTGTAAAGGTGGGTTGTTCGAAATTGTCATCGTCATTGAGCTTTGGTACTCGGTACCCCCCGCTGCTGAATCCGTTGTACGTTTGTACTCGTTTCCATCGATCGTGTACCCTTTCTTTTCCATCTGCTCTTTCCACACCTTCCGAATGTGGCTTGGGATTCGAGAAGTTCTTTTTCTTAGCTGGAAATGAATGGCCTAGAAGTTCTTTTTCTTAGCTGGAAATGAATGGCCTCGAATCCCAAGCCACATTCGGAAGGTGTGGAAAGAGCAGATGGAAAAGAAAGGGTACACGATCGATGGAAACGAGTACAAACGTACAACGGATTCAGCAGCGGGAGGTACCGAGTACCAAAGCTCAATGACGATGACAATTTCGAACAACCCACCTTTACACATCTATGAATTTGGATTCAGCTTGACCGGGGCTTATAAGATTCGCTGAAATATCTCCTACGCAGAGTTTCTGATACTCATCCATTGATTCGTAGGAATGCATTCCGTTTGGTGCGAATCGGATGAACATGTCAGGATTGAGCAATAAGCGGGCTAGGCCGTTTTTTTTTCGGTGTATTATCTTCCACTCGATCGGCAAATGTATATATTCATTCGTAATGATGCTATCCAAGAAGCGCCCGTGGAATTCCCAACACGCACCAAATTTACCAGCCTGATTCAATTCATAGAAAGGCTTCATGTATTCAGCTGAATGCTTAGCAGTATCTGGATCATAGAGATAGGGCCTTGCCAACGGGCTTTGTGGTCTATATAAATCATCCGAACCGCCTGATACCGTTGCATCCATCTGAATATATCGATCGAGTTGAAACGCACGATATATATCGTCACGATAGCGCACGGTAGCTTCCTTATCGGGCCAGCAGTTTCTTAAAGCGACGATGGCCTTATTATCATTTTCGTAAAATACCATCACATTAATTGACGTTATGCTGTTCTTATAATGAACCCTTGCAGTTTCTACAGCCATCCCGAATGGCAATGTCCCAGCCTTCCTATCCTTTCGTTCATACAGTTCATGTAATCACCGCTCACGAATGGATGATACGCTGTCGAAACCACAAGCATGGCGATATAACACGCTTCTAATGGATAAATCTTCATCGTGTTAAATGTTCGTTGAATATTTGATTATGATGAACAATTTTTTGATGATTTATTATGGTAGCTGCATTATTCCGCCGTCGGCTAAATGACAACGTTTCTGTGGCACCGGAACCGTACTTTGCGAGCATGGAAGCAGACATAGAAAAGGCAGGTAATACACAAGGATGCATAGCACGGTAGTAGTGTTCATTTTATGTAATAGAATGCGTATCTTCCATAAGTAAAAGACAATAAAAAACCCTTTTTGAGAACATGGAAAGAAAGTTATAAACATTAAGGGCTGAGGTAACGTAATCATTCGCCTTACCTAGCCATTATGTACATTCTATACATTGTACCTGTCCAAATACATCATGCGAGCCTTTGCAAGGTTGCACATCCCAAATAATCGGAATCGTACTCTGGAAGTTTGAAGGCTAAAGGCTTTAATTAACTTAGTGGGAAAACAAATACTATCAATGCAATAACGTTTTAGAGTCGCGCATGACAGCGCTCGCGTTAATAACACCATCACCAACGCGACCCGTGATTTGCTTGCGTCGATCGGGATCAACACAGAAATTGTTGCTTCGCTAAATTGTTTGATCAACACTCAAGTTTTCTACCGTCAGGTGAAGAACAGATGAGATCACGCTCTATGTGTCTCTAGAAAATCGGACACAAACGCATCTACTCCTCGTTCGTATTATGATAAGTGGCGCTCGATTATCACGGCGATGTGATTCAGTATTCGAAAAATTTGTGACGACATCTGGCTTAGTTTTCACACCGATCAATCTTGTGTGCAATGCACAAGAATGCTACGGTGAGGCGTGCCGTGAAAATCTCAACGCATGTTGCTCATGACTGGCTCAGACACAGCACGCAGTACAGCTTTCGTTCGAGGAGCGCTTGCGTGGGGCTATGGTCTCGTCGTCCATCTTTCGTACTGCTACGTATCACACCAATTGCGTGCATGGGTATGTCTTTCATAGACGATCCTTATCAGTTATGTAATCAAAGTTACGCGACTTAATGGCACAAGCGCATTAAATGGATTATTATGGTGCTGGAAACGCACCTAGTACTGAGATCTGTACTTTTCTTGTTGGACCGTTGATGTTGTGTATTGAACTACTAGTCTTTTACAAGGGTACTCATTGAACCATAGCTTTTCATCAAACTATCGACTCCGCTATTTAAGCAATTCAGGTTGTATGAATCCTCGACTTTATAAATGCATGTCTGCTCGATAGCACTAATACACCTGAGTGAACAACCAATTGTTGATGTGGAGCGAAAATGTATGCTGTCAACTGCCAAGAGCTAAACACCCCATCCGCGTCCCCGAAATATGAGTTCATCATCTGATGAGAGTTAGCGTTCAAATATATTTCTAGCATATGGACCGAGCCAGTGTAACAATAGCGGTTATAGACTCTGACTCGGAAATGGACAATTTTATTGATACATTTTCAGTGTCTAAGATCATTTCTTAGAGGTGATTCAACCCAGAAGTATTGCTGTCTGGTCCAATCACATTTTTTATCAAGGAATTTTATTCAAGGCGTGCATGTTATCCATCGCTTGACCGTAACCATAGCACACGGTAGCCGGTTAATCTCCTAGCTAAATCGAGCCTCCGATATCATCGACTCGATCATTGGACTCGAAATTATATCAAAATTACTGTTGCTTTCAATGATGAACATATATTGGAATTACGGTCAGAACTATAAGGACGAAATTTTTTGGCTGTTGATATCTGAGAAAGCATTTAGCAATTCGGGATTGTTTAAGCGAACGATAAAAAGTGACGGTGAGCTGATACATTCTGACAGCTCTTGTATGAGTTTCCTTGAAAGCTATGAGCAAAAGTATGCTTCCACTCTGATTTTGCGTCAATAAAAAATGAATAAAAGCAACTCGTTTGATAAAAATATACGTGTCGAATTTAGCTTGAAAATCTGATACCAAATTCAACTTAAATCCTGCACGTCCGCCTTGTCTTCATTTCTAAACGTGTGAGAGTTGGAAATAACGATTCATATAACTGAGGGCATTATCGCATTTGCTTGCTTTAGATCGTTTAGTGCTTCTAGTAACCTCCCGCCGATTAGACAGAGTCTAATTCTTGACGATCACTTGACGTTGACCAGTACTCATAGTAACTTACATACCGAGCTGCTCCGAGTCCATATACTTTTTGAAGGGTGTCACCGGTAGCAAAGTGGTAGTTTGAGTCTTTGCTTTACAGCCCAGTTTCGCTGGTACTTTGGGTAGCAAACGCAAACAGCTTACAGGGCCTTTGAATAATTTCATTGTGTGGAGAGTTTGGCGGCTGTAGACGTCCCACACGCGAACTGTGCTATCTGCTGAACCTGAATACAGCAAACTACCGCAGGCACTCACTTGCAACGCTGTGATCGAATCTTCGTGCCCGCAGAGAAAGTTGGAAAGTAAGGAGGTATGCCCGTTCTTGTTGGAAGCTTTTTCTTGAACAATTCGAGCCATTGCAGCTGTATTGGCTGCAGCTGCTGTATGTAAATCGATACAGTAGATTTTCCCGTCTCCGCAACCAGCAAAAAGATGCTGTTCCAATTCATCACTGAGGCATACATTCACAAAGGACGGAAGAGTGATACTATACAGACACTGCTTTGAAAACAGACTCCATATTTTGCACGTGCGATCAAGTGACGAGGTGTATACGCGACCATTGACACCTCCTTGACTCGTGTGGATACTCGTTACTGGAAGAACATGATCTATCCATGACACAAGACTTGACATACTTTGGAAGCTTGTGCTCGCATCCGATTCTTCAAGGATGTCAACTAGTCGCCAAACATGTACAATGGCATCTTCTCCGGCTGTCACGAGATGAGAATCGTCACTTGTTAAAGCAATCGCTCGAACACCTTTGTAGTGAGCGTCCCAAACAGCCACAAGCTGCCCTGTTTTGACGTCCCATACGTACACTTTGCCAGAACTCTGAGCTCCGGCAAACACGAAATTACCACATTGCGTCACACATACAGGTCCAAGCTTCTCAGCGACATGACATTTGAATATAGGTGACGCGTGCGACCAAGAGTATAGATGAATAACCAATTTATTGGCCTGAATGCACACAAGCGACTCTGTTCTTGGAATCACTTGGATGCCGAGTTGACTGAGACGACACTGCTTGAAGCAAAATAATTGAGCACCATTCATTGCATTCACCATATAAAGTTCCGTTTCGTGACTTGAACCGATCAGCAGAGCTTGATTTTGCACGGAACAAGATGTCATCATTATAGCCAGCGATTTGGTCGTCCTATTTTGTGTGTTTCCTGTAAATTTGGATAACACGAACTCTAGATAATGTGGTACACTTTGTGCACGGCATGTGAGTGCAAAAAGAAATTATTATAATGCTGCTTTCTCTCTATCCCGCGAACGCGGGCGTATGACTGCTTGCATTCCTAGAAACGGCTGTAGAACGCCCGGAATCTGTACCGAACCATCGACTTGCTGATAGCTCTCTAATAAAGCAATCAACAACCTCGGAACAGCGCAACCAGTACCATTCAAAGTATGCACAAAAGTTGCCGAGTCTTTCTTGAACGCTTTGTGCCGAATATTCAATCGCCTCGCCTGATAATCTGTACAATACGATAAACTAGAAATCTCTCCGTACTCTTGTCGTCCGGGCATCCATGCCAAAATATCCAATTTTCGGTGAGCAGGAGCTCCCAATTCTTCTGTGGCCATTTCGACCACATTGAAATGCAATCCGAGTTCTTGATACATCTCACACTGAATCGTCAGCATTTCCTCAAAGAATTGCTCACTCTGAGTCACATTGGCACAAAATGCAAACATCTCCACTTTACTGAATTGATGTATGCGATACATTCCTCGAGTCGGTCGGCCTCCATGTCCGATTTCAGTCCGGAAACAGTGGCTGAAGGCGGCGTACTTGAGTGGTAGATCGTTTGTTGAAAGAATCTCATTACTCTTCATGCTCGCCAATGTGATTTCAGATGTGGCTGTCAGACATAGATCTGATTCGGCGATTGAGTAGATCTGAGTAGCTTCTCCTCGAGGTTGGAAGCCGCAACTTTCAATTAGTGTACCACGTGCCAAATCAGGGGGGAAAACGATTTCGAATCCACGATCTTGCAGTTTTCGCAAAGTGTATTGTATTAACGCTAATTCCATCATGGCTGCTTCATTACGAAGGTATATAAATTTTGATCCAGCGACTTTAGCTCCACTCAAAGTGTCAATCAAGTCCAGGTCGTGCATAAGATCGGAATGATCTCTCAAGGGAAAGTCAAATTTGGGTTTCTCACCATAGGAAGCGATCAGTTTTGAGGCATTATCAGATCCAATTGGCGTGTGTGGATGCGTATCATTTGGGAGCTTCATGGCTTCCATCTCCAATTCACTGGTTATTTGCTCAAGCTCATTTTCTTTGGAAGTAATCGTTTCTTTCAGCTGCCTACCATTTCGTTGCATATCTTTCAATAAATCGTCCATTGTGTCCAATTCTTGCGATTTTCTTGCTCCGATCTGCTGAACAGAAATATTCCGCCTTGCTCGTAGGTGATTTAGCTCTGTTTCCAAGGTTCTTCGATGCTGATATAACACCGCTACCCGCTCGGGATTTGCATCGCATTTTCTATTTCGTACGTTTCGAACCCATTCATCTAGATTTTCCGTCACTTTCTTGTAGTCAAGGCGAGGTTTGACGGTAGAATACGTAACTTGACGATATAAGCTTTGAATCCTTTGGCCGTGAAGGCGCATGTTGATTACCGTTGTTAACCTGTTAAGTAATACAGGCCAGAGTGCTAGTAGCATGAAAACATGCGGCATTGGCTTCGATGTCCTATTTCTCCTTTTGATATCCGATTTAGAATTTACACATTCAGCATTCAGGGAGAGGATAGATCAACCCAGTTCAATGCTTGCATCTCACTAAATACGAGTTGAGTGTACACTTAGTTGTCCCCACTAAGTGGCGGCAATCGTCGACGTTATCTATCGCAGTCAATAAAGTCCGTGGAAAATCTCATTTCTTAGAGGTATTTGTGTCAAGGCAATAGATTCCATTGAGAAAAGACAGTTTTAATGAAATGAGAAGCCATCGAAGCCGGCAATTTGTATTCACCCGTTTTTGACTGAAATGCAAATCCTTCGATTAAGCTGACCATAAAAATCAAAAAAATTGGACCGTATACTTCCACGTGAATCGCTTCTTGAGCTATCCCAAACCACTTATATGCTCATGTAATACATTCTGCGAGTTGCGACAGCATGTCTCAAACAAAATGACTGGAAAACAATTACGTTGCTAAATTTTCGACGTCTCTCGATTATTCCATCGAAGAACACTTCTGGTTGTAAAGTGTACACTTTAGCCATATTTCGACCATACAAAATTCAGTAAGAATATAAGTTTTCGTCTATTATCTGCGAATTGGTCGAAATTCGCTCGCCACCAGAGCACATTTACGTTACGCCCACTCGAAAAAGCATGTGATGCAAGTGGACGGAGCAAAAGGTATATGCGCTACATACGGTAGATTTCATGACGTAATCGCGACAACCTCATCATAAGCATTCGCCTAATGTTTGCGTCAATATCCGGATCGATATCGCCTTCTGTAAGAAAGGCAATACTACTCAATGTTGTAAAACCCTTTTGTTCCAATGTCTGACCCAATGGGATCAGATCTGAGTGACAGGCGGACATCCATTGTACCACTTCGCCTTGATCGCATACAAATCCAAACAAATGCGCGTGTTCTTTCGCAGAATTCAACCTCTTTCGTATCCGTACATCCGGAGAGAGAATTCGATTTTCCTCTTTTCTCACGCAGCGTGAATCAGCTGCAAATTCTTTTGCTTCATGGCTCATACCGCACACTTTTGTTGATTCCTTTACAGACAAAAATAGACAGCGAATAGAACAAGTCAGTATATCCTCTACCGTTTCTGCTACTTGGTATCCTTTAAAGAAGGCGTTTTTCTCTCCACAGTACGTATACATCTTCCATAATGTGTCTGTGCCTTTTTTGTGATCCTCAGCCAATACATACCAAACTTTGAATTTTTTTCAACCCTAAAATATGAACCTGTCATTAGCACTGCCTGCTGGCGACCTTATCCGCATCACCAATAGAGAGCAAGTTTAAAAGGCTGCAGTCTGTGTCTTCGCTATAGTATAGTACAATAGCAGACTACCCTCGTAAGACCAGGTAGCAGCATAGCTCAGTTGACTGAAATGGAATATGAGATAGAATGGGACAAAGGACCTCTCGGTCTTACACTGTGCCCCGATTTCGGCGAGGATATGCCGCCAGTTGTAGGTCGTATCACGCAATCGAAATCCGCTGCATATAAATCCAAAGCTGCGCGTGGTCATTTACTCGTATCGATCAATGGGATCGATACAGCTGGAAAAGGGTACGATAATATCGTTAAATTATTGAAAAACATACCGAGACCTGTGTACTTGCGATTTCGTGTGCCAAACGGCTTTCATGTCGCTAAATCGAAGCGAAATGCTCCCGCTCAGACAATTGGAATTCCATCAAAAAATCAAGATCAGTATACCGTTTTATGGATGGATGGGCCTTTAGGAATTATTCTTCGACCGGATGAGAAAAATAATAAGCTCATTCCGTGTGTGTACAAGCGTAAGCGGCAAGGACGTGGACTTGGTATGGATAAAGTCAATATTGGAGATCAATTGGTGGCTATAAATGGTCAAGAAACACGATATCTCGGCTTACGTCAATCAGTGCATATGCTCAAAACCATACAAAAACCAGTCGTGCTCAAATTCTATAAAATGTATCGACAAAACAACAGAGAATACATGACACATCATATATCATCGGATACAATGTATACTACATACAAATTGGTGTGGTATGGAGGCGAGCTTGGGCTCAAACTCAAATCCTCCAACACTTTAGAGCTCCCTGTGATTAGTCGATTTACTGGGAAAGGATCCGTTGAGGGTATCGAGCTCGCCCGAGCTGGTGACGAACTTGTGAATGTGAATGGCCACAGCGTGCGAGAAAAAGGGTATCAGGACATTGTGCGGATGATGAAACAATCGAAAAAGCCAGTGGTTCTCGTATTTCGTCATCGAAGGGACACCGCTGTAGATGATGGTGGACCAGCTGAAAATCCCGCTGAAGATGAATTCCACCCTGCAGAGAATTCAAAGTATCTTTCCAGCACTCGATCGAGTGCATTATCTCGTTTAATGGCTCACGAGATGCCACGCTCTTCCAAGGAATTGACAGGGCCACTATACTCCGACTTGGATCCACAAAACTCAGATTCCACGAAAATGATACAAAACAACAGCGTTACTGATGTGGAAATGAATCGGGTGGTACAAGAGTCTAAAGTGCTGCAGGATGCACTCGAGACGATTCAAATGGAAGCCAAAAAATATGAAAATATATTGCAATCTCAAAATACCAAAAAGATTATCGCTACAGCTACGTACAACAAACCGATAGAAATTGTGGGGAAGCAGAATCGACTGATTGCAGAATTGACAGACGCAGTATCAGGATTAAAGCGCGAGTCGTATTCGGACTTGGAGATTCAATGCACACCACTCGAAATCGAGCGACATAGTTTGATGGAAGGATTACAGAATCTGATGAATATCTCTGTGGTGGTGCCCAAAGTCGTCTGCTGTGCGGAATGCGGTGTCACAGAGAAAGAGTCCAAGCTGGATCCTGATGAACATGGTCAGCTGTATTGTGACGATTGCTGGCAACATTACCGAGCGATGATGGATCACAGAGAGAGCACTCGTAACGCGGTGGAAGAGCACAGCAACACTGATGAAAGTACAAGTAATGAGTCGATCAATTGCAAAAGCGATGTGAATGAAGCAGATACGCAAGTGCAAGACGATACGAAGGAAGAGAACGATACAATTGCCGGGTCTTTAAGCTGTTATATAGAGGAGCCAACACACGCGTCAAGCAGAAAAGCTGAGGATTTTGACGTATTGGATGAGCTTACACAAGCTTTACTGGAAGAAGAAGACCGAGCACGTGCTGAAGGAAATGAACTGCTTGCTGAAAAGCTCAAAATACAGCGATTACGAGCGAGAGAACCGCTTTCCCTTCGCTCGATTCAATCGTTACCGAATGTGATCCTCCGCAACGACCCGAAGAAAGATCGTATGTGCAGGACGTTATCTCAAAAGCGTATCATTCGTGCAGAAATCCCATTCCAAAAGAATATTTCTTCACCTTTGCAACACAAACTTGACAGTATATCTGACCAAATCGACGACGTTAAAGATGTGAACGTACAAGTGATAGAAGAGAGCAATTTCGCTTTAGTCCAACAGATCAAAGAAGCTCACAGCCTGGTCCAACGCGCCCGCTTATCGATCCTTCCAACAAGTGAATTTGAGCACGAAAATGACAATGACACTCTCTCCAAAGATCAAATTCAATTGTTCAAGAAACTCACAAGTCAATTGGATGAACGCATGTCGACTGTCGATCGATTACATCCTCCCGATGATTCCGATTCTTCCGACTCTGATTCCGAATCGGATTCCGACGGCGTTTGGATTTGACTTTACGTCGTGTTGTACGCTGTTATTTATAGTCGAAATGGCGAATGCGACTCTATTGTTTGACGATGAGAAAGAAGGGGAAATGGATTTCGATATCAATCGATTGTCTTCCCAGGATCGCCAAGCGATTTTAAGTCGCATCACACCCGACACTTCTGTCCCTACCGATGCGTCGATCATGTTTCAAAATGATATTCGACGAGAGGTTTTGCGTACTTTGAACGCTTGTGGCAAATAAAAGTCTTATATTTCAAATGTATAAGCTCTTAGATCGTGGAATTCAGCCAAAAGGATTCTTCAACGACGATGCGACTCGCTTGCAGGAAGTTTTCGACAAGGAACACGAAATGGATCGTGAAATTCGAATGGAGCAAAAGATAAGAGCAGTGGCGATCAATTATTTCAAAGAAACCAACCAACAGCGAAGAATGGAGCGTGAGAACGAATTACGACAGGAAATGATGGAGCTCACACAAAACGATCGACTAAGCGTATGGATCCAATTGATCAATGCAAATACGACACCAATGTACGCTGATTTACGGCTGAATTGCATTGGAACGCGCGTACTTTGCAAGAATTTGATGCTGAATCACTCTTTACGATCGCTGAGTTTGAATGGAAATGGGCTCGATGACACTTGTGGCAAACATATTGCCGCTCTTTTGAGAAGTAATACCGCGTTACAACGTCTGGAATTGGAACGAAACCAATTGGGATCTGCAGCTACGTGTGAGATTGCTCAGGCGCTGAGTGAGAATGATACACTGGTGGCATTAAGCCTGGAAAGCAACGATCTCACCAACAACGAGCGTGAAACTGGTGGAATGACTGCGATCGCATCAATGCTGGCAGTGAATTCGAGCCTAAAGAGTCTGAATCTTTGGCGAACTATGCTTGGGCCTGACGGAGGGAAACAACTTGTGGCCGGAATGGTACGGAATGGTACTTTGCTCTGTTTGGAGTTTGGATGTAATCGGATTCTCAATTCGGATGCCATCGAAATAGTCGAAAAGCTCAGACAAAATCAAAGTGAATTTGCAACGATAGAAGCGATGGAGAATAGTATCCAGAGCTCTTTAAATCAGGCAGCCCAGAATGAGCGAGCTCGCCAGCAGGAGGTCGAGGAACGAAAGGCTAATGTAAGCCTACAGAGCGATGATGTGGATGAAGCCGTTTTTAACTCTTTGTCTAGATGGAAAGGATGGAAGAACGTCGTCTACAACGTGACAAGGAACGTGAGATATTTGAACAAGAACGTCGTCGTCAGCTGCAAGTCGAAGAGAACCGATTGCGTCAGATTTCCACTCGGAAGGCTTTGGCGTTTGCGGCGAAATTGGAGCTTGAGAGAAAGCAAAAGAAAAAGAAAAAAAGTAAGAAAACGAGTAAGAAATAGGCTCTTGTATAAGCGCAATTGTACGGCAATGGCTGGATGACATTCACACTCACAAAGCAGTTTGTGGCTCAATTGCATCTTCCTCAGCTTCCACGTCTTCTTTGACATCACCACGCACGAGTTTCGGTGTTTTCTTGCCTAGAATCGTGTCTGTATCAACATGAACCGCTCGAACACCAGGCAAATCTGGCAGATCAAACATCACATCCACAAGCGTACGCTCGAAAATGGATCGTAAGCCCCGAGCGCCGGTATTTTTCCCAAGTGCGACATCTGCGACGGCTTCGAGTGCACCGTCTGTGACGTCAAATTCGACGCCTTGTAGCGCGAATAAAGCTCTGAATTGACGCACAATGCTATTTTTCGGCTCGCTGAGAATTCGCACCATTTCTTCCTTTTGTAAGCCTCGAGTACTCACAATGATTGGAAGTCGGCCAATAAACTCTGGAATCAGTCCAAAAGCGATCAAATCTTCAGGCTCGATTTTTTCCATGCAAGTAGCAGCTTCTTTTTGTATGTGAAGATGTGTGTTTGGCATATTGGCACCAAAGCCAATGGACGAAGGACACGTTCGTGCTGCGATGATCTTTTCAACGCCTGCGAATGCACCACCACAGATGAAGAGAATGTTACTTGTGTCGATAGTAACACAATCGTCACGTGGATTTTTTCGACCGCCTTTTTCAGGCACACTGACTACATTCCCTTCAAGCATTTTCAGTAAGGCTTGCTGTACGCCTTCCCCCGAGACATCTCGAGCGATATTCATTGTTGCGTTCTTACGAGAGATCTTGTCGATTTCATCAATGTACACGATTCCTCGCTGAGTGGCTTCGATATCAAATCCTGAAGCCTGGTACAGTTTGAACAGCACAGACTCGACATCTTCACCGACGTATCCTGCTTGGGTGAGACACGTTGCGTCCGCAATAACAATTGGAACCTTGACTAAGCGAGCCAACGTCTTGGCCATCAGTGTCTTCCCTGAGCCTGTAGGCCCCAAAAGCAATACATTTGTCTTATCGAGCTCCACATCTTCCAAGACTTTGAGGTTCTTTGGAATAGATACTCCGCTTTCCGGCCAGCTTTTCTCATTCAAACCGCTTAAAACTTGTTCTAAAAGTAGTCGTCGACTCAAATCCGATAAGCCTTCGGGCAAATCATTCAATTCAATTCGAGATTTGAGCATCGTTGCCTTGGCCACAGCTGCTTCCCTCTGAGCGCGCATTAGATCGAGCAGATGAAGACGCTTGTAATGATTGTGCACAGCGACACTGAGGACTTTCTTGGCGCTTTCTTGACCGATCACATACTCGTCGAGACCCTGACGCAAGTTTCTTGGGGTGAGTATACTATACTCTGGCTTGTCTAAAGTCGAATTGCTTTGGCTTTTAGAGGAGGACAGAGTTTCTTTCAATAGCTTTGCGTATTCGCCTTGCGCTACAAACACAATGAGATGTACGTTACGTGACGAGATGATAGGAGGTACCATGCATTGGGTCCTCCGGACGCGCTGTTGGGCGTTTGTAGGAGCCGTTATTGTCTGAATGGTGCTGTTTTGCATGCATTTGGCTGTTGTATTGGTTCTCTATGTGTGAGGATACTTTTCTCGCTGTCGTATACCGACAATTTGTATGGAATTTTCGAGCTTTAATTTGCGTGAAAGTAGCGCTCTTTAGAGTCGTTTGGAGACTGCGATATGTCCAATGGATGCAGTAATACAACTGGCGCGATTGCTGGCGCGAAAATGGGAGCATTTTATGGTTCCAAATGCACATTACAACGTCAAATGCACCGCTATCAAAGCGTTATTGCGATATCTCTGGACGGTTGCTCCGATATTAAGAAAAAAGTAAGCTATCACCCAATCAGACAACTATTATTGTTAAATTTAGTGATGGAATCGCATCGGCTGTTTGTATCGCGTGCGCACGTTCACACTGCTTTTTCAGACTCACAACGTACTGAATAGCGTTACTCGTTCGTTGTCATACGCAAAGTAGTAACAGATCCAATTGCTTGAGAAAAGCTCTGACACTTTGTTTGGACTCGAAACAGTGAAAATGGGTGTCATTTTGATAATATATGAAAGTGAGACTGTTGTTCCTAAGACGCCACTGAGAAGCGATACGTTTTGTCGTGTTTGAAGTCTGTGAATTCATTTGCAAATGGGAATGTATCAACGCATTTTCTGTCGATGAGAGATCTTCTGACGGTGGGAAAAGCCACGTGAAAGAGCTGAAGGCTTTTATGCAATGCATTATACCGCGAAAGGAGCTCGAATCAGTCTTTACGCTTTCAGCACCGGAATCAGTGATTTTGATGCACATTTGTATCTCTTCTGATGAAAAGTGTGAGATTGAGCTTTTTCGTTGCTTGACGATACTTTTCAGGAAATCGATAAGAAGGCTGAGCAGCTTCCAATACGTGTTGTTCCACCGTGAGGATTGAATGGGAGACATTACTTCCACGAGCGATGTATACCTTCGAACCAGCAAGAAGACCTGATTTTTGTCAAAAGGTTCCATGTCTTTCTCTGTCAGTGCTTTGTGGTACTCCAAGGCAAACTGATGGAAGAAGTGGTCAATTTCGCTGAGGATAGACGACTGGAGTAGTTTATGATACATTCCAGGCTGCAGATTGAGTAGAGATCACGATTCCGACGTATTCTATGAAGAGAGAAATGCTTACAGAGCCTCGCGTTCTATTGTTCGCTCCTGCTTCGATACACGAGACAATGAATCGCCGCATAAGCGATCTATCACTCTCAACGATGAATTACAATCAGCCACGTATCGTATCACCAACCGAGCGATACTACTGTCCAACTCTGGATGTATGAAAAAGGCCTGGAAGCGTAATAAGCCTCTTAAACGACCTGAGCGCAAAAGTCCTACCACCATCAGATCTTCACATGGCGATATAAACACACGCTGTGTTGCTAGATCGAGTATTCTGATCCCACTATCGTCCTTTTTCAAGTCTGTAGGCATCCCAAATGTCGCTTCTAAAACGCACATTGAGAGAGGAAAACGACTTGCTATTCATTCTACCCGCAAATGATGTGATCGCAAAGAGTGTGGTACTCAGATTCATTCTCTCAGCCAACGGATGTCTTACGTCAAAAGCTTTAGAGAACGATTTTGAGAACCGTAAGCCTCCCGTCAGCCGATCAAATAGCACCACACATTCCATAGCGACGAGACAGATAGATACCTTTTAATAAAATCAGAGCTTCATAGCGGCTTTTGTGTTGCATTGCGATACACAATGTCGAACCTGTGGCCGTAAATACGGTTGTTCATATACAAACAGCGATGCACACAGCGCATTGTGTGCGTTCAGAGTATCTATCGGCACTGCGAAAGTATACAATTCAGCATACACAGCTCCTTCGACATACGCCTCGATTGCACGACTATTGTAAGCTCCACACAAAGCACAAAAGCGGTGGAAGCATACCACGTTCTCAATCAGATATCACATCGCTCACTGTACTCGAAGAATTCACAAATCATACGCTTCCGGCGCTTAAAATCCTCGCAGAAGGTCTGAGTCTTATACGCCAAAGCTATTTGTATCAGAAATGGAGTGCTGCAGACTGGTTTTTCGGCTTACTTGGTTCAATTCCATGCATTTGATCGTCACCGCATGCACACTAACCGCTTGTTTGTATCAGTGTATGCACATCAGCATCGTACAAGTCGCGAGCCAGCCGTAAGAAATGCGATTAAATCCTCTGCTGCGAGATCCACTTCACCGGTTTGGTACAAGCAGAATGAGCACAAGGCAACTCCATTGACTGCTGTTGTGTAGCAAGTCGGATCCCTTGTCAAATACGTTCGCATTTGCGATGCCATTTACGCCCCCACTACCGAGCAATTCTGCGCAGAATCAGGCATTCCACAGTCACGAGTCATACGCGTCCATTCTGGTGGCGTGTTGTTTCCAAAAAGTATTCTTCTGCTCGATCACGCTGATAAAGAAGTCATTGTCGCGATTCGAGGATCCGCATCGATTTTGGATTTTTGTATCGATCTTTGTCTCCTTCATGAGCCTTTTTTGGACGGTTATGGCCATCGAGGAATTGCGCATGCGTCGCGTTGGATGCTACAGCACTCGGAAAGCGATATTTTGGATCTTCATGAGAGGTATCCAGACTACTCTGTTGTTTTCACGGGTCATAGTCTTGGTGCTGGTCTCGCTGCGCTCGCTTCGATCGCTTTGCACCGTAAAAGCAGTGACACCTTGCGTGAGAAGCTTTTATGCATTGGATTCGCAACACCAGCATGTATAACTCCACAACTAGCAAGAGATTGTCGACCATTTGTGACGAGTATCATCCACGGGGACGATTGTATCCCTCGACTTCATCAGCACAGTTTATTACGCCTCCAAAAGCTTGTGTCTACATTCGACTGGCGTACTTCGCTGAAGCAAATGATTGTCGAAGAGTTGGAAGGACAGAAGAATCGAGCACATGACCATTTTGCGTCGACAATAAATGAGCAGACTCAATTGGTCCGAAAAACGCGAGAAAGGATGCAACAAATCCGACAACGACGAGATGGTAGTTTTCAGCATATCAATTATATCATCACACGACTCGAGGACTTGAAATTCGACGAAAAGCGAGCTGAGGCTAGCGCCAAAATGACACAAGTTGGGAAGGTGAGTTCCAGCATTCCATTTCTCTGCGATCGCTGACGTCCTTTTAGAAAATTGGCGAGCAAGTCAGAGATCAATTTTCCGGGAAATGGTACGCAGCACTCGAGTACTTTCACATGGATCAATTGGACTTGCACAAAGTGGAGGAGCTCAAGAAAGCTTTATTGGCCAAGTATGACTGGTTTGGTACGAAGCTTATATTCTGATAATAGGCGGAGGATCATCGACTACGTTACCGATTGATTGGTATAGGAGCTTTGACGTCGACGGAGGAAAAAGTCAAAAAGCTGACTGAGAAAGTTGTAGTGAGAGGAAATGACCTGAAAGCACACGGTCTGATGTCTTCGTCTGAATTCGTGCATGCTGATTGAGAAGTGATACTTTGCCTAGTTCCGCCTCAATTGGGTCACTGGTACAGCCAACTAACTCGCTTGTATGATATCGCAATTGGGCAGTTGGGTCCTAGGAGCACCGACTCTACCCAACCTGAAGAGAAGGTTCATCGCTTGGAGGCAAAGATGCAACTAATGGCAGAATCAGACATGGAACAAAACAAGTAAGAATGGATTTGAGAGTGTAAGGGTCATTTACCGTTATGTATGATGGCAGAAATCCTTCAAAGAAAGCCTCAGAATGGAGTGAAGAACCGCTTGTATCACCAGGTCGGGTCCTGTATCTTGTACAAAAGGATGGAACAGAAGGCACAGCCGTCCTGGAACCAGTCGATAATGATAGCTTCAATGAAGTGCTTCTCTCCGACAACATGATCCGAGATCATCTTTGCACAACCTATGAAGAAGTACTGAGAGCATTACACGATCAAATGGAGAAAGTACATTCTGAGAACAGATAGCTGTGTGCCCGTCAGTTGCTCGAGTTCTACCAACTATGAAATACCACATTAAGTCGATTCTCAGTCTCTGCTCGTCTTCATACTCCCACCTCTTTGATCAAGACTCTTTTCGCTTGTTCCCAAGCCTGAGGACGCACGTACAACTTCAATCCATTCCATGGCGATTCAGATGATACGCAATGTGATAATGATATAGGAGCAAAGCAGAGACCAAGAGGTGAGAGGGTTTGCAGCAGGAGCACAATCTGCTTGCGACGAGGTTGAAAACGGCTGAAAGTAGAAGGATGAGACTGGTCCAGTAATTTCGACATTTATGCCGATAAAAACGTATATTACGCTCCGCTTAAGAGAGTAAGGCAATATCCAAGAAATCTCCGGGCTGGAATCCGATTTGCGCTAGCGTCTTATCTTCCTCGATGCTTTTCCTCCTATTCGTGTAGACCCATCCTGCTTTCCGCATGATATATCTACAAGCCACAAATGAGGCGATATAAGAGTTCTGAGAGGTACGGTACCGTCCACGATGATCGGAAAACACAATCGAGAAACCCATTCGAATGTTTGGCTTTCGCGCTTCTTCAGTGGAATCGTGGATTAGATCAGCGATTTCTCGGAGCGTTGCGTCTGGCCTTGAAGTGAGCAAGGAATGAGTTGACTTTGCGATGAAGTCACAAGTACGTACCAAGTGTAAATATGAAGCTCATGAGCGATTGGAGTGTCCTCCATCGAAGCATATTCCTCTAATCTGTTCTCGTTTAGCGGAAAAGGACAAAGGACAATATAAATAGAAAGGTATGATACCTGTGATGCGATCCTACGTTGCAGAACACCTTGAGAAGAAATGGGCAATGAGTTTCACGATCAATGGCTGCTTTGAGAGTCATGGCGATTATGTGTCGAATTGGTAATTAAAAGAAAGCTAATGCCGTATTTCAATATTTCCCAGAATATAAGCCTTTTGTTGAAATTAATTACCTAGTTTATCGGTATCGTACTGAATTGCGAGCTCGATCGCGCGCTAAAATGTCGAAAACGATGGCGGTTCCGATTGCGCTATTACACGAAGGAGAAGGTCGAAGCATCACAGTGGAGTTGAAGAATGGCGAAATTTATCGTGGTCATCTTGATGAAAGCGAAGACAGCATGAATTGTCAGCTCAGTAACGTTGTGCTTAGCGCTCGGAATGGCCAGAAATGTAAATTGGAACAGGTGTATGTTCGTGGAAGCCAGATCAAGTTTATAATTCTTCCTGAGCTTCTAAAAAACTCGCCTTTATTTGAAAGGGTACGCTCAATAAAGTCAGAGCCAGAGAAGCGTAAAGTCCACAGACCAAAAACACGACGTAATCGTAAATTTAAATAAACATCCCAGCGTTCCATTTCCTGCCGTCCATCTCTCGATATTCACTGATAGTGATCGCCCAAGATTTATATTGTCAAATGTACACGTGGAAATGCAGTAACATGTCGTTCTTTGTATCGCTTATCGTTCAACAAAGCTGTAACTGACATTAACAAGTCGAAGTCATTCGGCCGTCAAGCGAATCTGTGTATCAATTTGATGGACAAAATAGAAGAGCGAGCTTGTGCAGGTACTTCGAACGACTATTACACAATCTCACTCGCGTAGTGTGTCGAGATGACGCTTGAATCCCCTCATTCTCGGGTATTGGTGCTTTTGTCTTCTATTTCGTCAATTATGATTCCTTATGTCTACTGCCTTGTCAATTCGGGCAGGAAGATACCTTCACACGCCTAATGCTGTGACTTAAATATATACTTTTTGACCAAAGGCATAGAGCGATCCAAATCGAAAAGCATGATACGTGTTTGCGTCAAACAAACAAGACTAAGAGATACTCTTCGCATACTGCACACGATCTCATCGATATTTACAAATATACTGAAATTCTGGACAGTCAGAGGCAGAAAAAAGACGAGTTTGTTGAGGGGAGTAACATATGAGCAGTTAGAACGCGTCAGCACTCAATCCGATACGGTAATCGAACTTTTCATAATCTACCAAATTGCTGATTTGTATAATGAGCGCTAAAGCAAACCATACGAAGCCTAGTTTTGTCATTTCCAGCCATTAAATATGCCGCGATGAAAAACACAGAGAATGCGAATAAGTGCTAAGGTCGAGATGAGATATAGCCAACGTCAGATGGTAGCGATGAGCGTATCCAAGCACAAAGCCGGAAGGAGAGGAAATAGCATCAGCAATTGCCATTTCAATTCCATTCAGGGCATTTCCCAGCCAAACTTGACGTGCTTGTATACATACAGAAATCAGAGCTTTCTTAGAATCAATTCTCCACTTTCAAAGCATCGGAGCGACCCCGATATGGTCGCTTTGTTGTGTCAGCGTCTTCATGGAAGTAAGTACCAGGGTAAGGATGAACCGTATAACGATGTCATTACAAGTAAAGAAGTATCAGTTTCTTTCTTTAGCTTGCAGGAAAAGATCAAGTCCATTATGTCGATCCAGGGAGGCAGTAATTCATATGGTGATCTTACTTGATCAGGTAAACTAGACTCGAAGTCCGAAGCACTTATGTATAAAACGGGCATAACGCAGCCTGCTTAAAGAGAGATAGAAGCAGTCAAGAGCAGCATAAATTGTTCTCAGACTCGCATTGCTCAGCGGTTGCTACATTTATTGTTAGTTATTCACACCCTACACTCTGCTATCTACTTGCCATGAAAGTATTTGTTTTCTCAGCTCACGGCTTTAGAAAGCTTCTTTTTGCCTATGGCAACTACACTCAAATGCGGCTCAACCAGGCGCGCAATCTTACTGTAATGAAGTGTTGCGCTTGAATATTTAAAAAAAACATAAAGTAGGTAATGATTAGGTGAGGCGAATGATTACGTTTCCTCTCACCTGTAAAATGTTGTGAGTTATGTTCTCTGTCTCAAAAAGGGTTTTATTTGTCTTTTACTCATGGAAGATACGCATTCTATTACATCAAAGTTGTCTAGTTGCAGGAAAAAGAACACGACTTGTGTACTTTGCACCTTCGGGTCTCACCTGCCTTTTGTAAGTTTCCTTCCATAGTCGCAAAGTACGGTCTCGAAGCTTCGAGAACGTTCCTAATTTGTTTACTCTGCAACGTATGCGCATTTTTGTAAATACTTCTAATAGAAAAACCTATTCGAATGTTGAGTGTGCGTTTCGCCAAGGGTAGTGCTGGATTGAACGGTGGAAAATAGCTCAAGCCTCTCATTTGGAATTGGTGGTTCGGATCATAAAGAACTTAAAAGATTTTGTCATAATCAAATATTCGATCAAGAGTGCACCCATGAAAATTTACCAGCTACAACCGTGTATTTTTGCCATGCTTGGGGTCACGACAACATATCATGGTTTTGTCGGCGGTGAATACATAAAATTGATCAGAACAGAGGAGGAAGCCGAATTTCCATTGGGGATTGCTGTAGAAATGGCGCACGTATATATTGGTGGAGAACGGATGTCATATGACGTAATGGCTATTTATCAAAAGCATAATTTTGACCCTGTCGTTGCTTTGGAAGGTTGCTGGCCTGACAAGGAAGTGTCAGTGTGGATGGATTTCCGCGAACATGATCCCATACAGTTGAAAGTACGTGTATCTGGCAACCTTGACGATATATATGAAGAAGGAGACTTGAAAGGGCCCTATTTATATGATCCATATGAAGTGTATGAAGATCCAGATAATGTTTCGAACTACTTCAGAGCAATGACTCTAAATGGAGAATTTGGGCCGTGTTGGAAAGTTGACCACCGGTTCAAGCTCCATCTCTCCACAGCGTAAACAGCGCATTTCCCGTCCGCGTGGAAGATTAAAAGGCGTAAATTTATTGACACAAAGCGCATTTTACTCGACCCTGTATCGTACTTCGATCATGCTTGTGTAGTAGAAGGAATCTTCACATATGTAATATCGGATGAGGGTGAAATGATTTCTGTTGGAGATAAGTCAGCGGCTCTCGGAGGACCTGGTCTATTTGAAACTGAGTTTATAAACGATGACGAGCTTTGTCATTCAACTAAATTTCATGATGTGCTAACATTCGTCGGTTTTAAGTTCTCTTTACGCGATAGGCCCCTCTTGCCGCATGATGATATGGATTCTTTGTTATCCTCGCTCGGAAGAAGATTCACTGCAGAGCATGGCCTCGATAAATCTATACCAGTGACGATTACGATTTATAGCGAGCCAGAAATGGAATTCAACCTTCCCACGGATTCTGTAATCAACCAAGACAATCGTTTTCTTTTTCACGCATATGCAGGTGATAAATGGGTGCTGCCTTTTAGCTTTTTCAAGCGTTGTACCATCATCGTCCATCAGAACGGTAGAAATAGAAAATACAAGTTTATCTGCCCAAACGAAATGGCCACAAAGAAAAAAAATTCCAATGAGTGTAGACCACCAAGGCCAGGAATCAAGGATGATGATACGAGGTGTGATCTCAGAGTTGCGTCAAAGTAGCGCGGAAACATCTTGCTTGCCGAACGAGTTCCAGCATATTCAGCAAGTAAAGAGGACGAAGTACTTTGATTTTTGGACACAACTAATGCTCAATGTACATATCATATTTACTTCCACGCATAATTGATATCGTAAGCTTTGCTTCGCTTGAATTTTTGTGGCACCATTCTGTACGTCTCAAAGCGCTAGACTTAGGCCACCATGCCCTACCAATCGTGCTGTCCACTGATGTTTGCTTTTGCCATCTGTTTGCATACCCAGTTTTCCATTTGTGAAACATTCTGTCGAGCTTTCCTCCACAAAAGTAGACCGAGGAAGTAGATCTTCTCGATGGAACATGCACCACCAAAGAACGTCATGAACTTGAGGCTATTTGAATGCATATCATACTGCTGCCTCCTTTGATCTATGAGTTTTTGGGTGGGTTCGACGGGTGTCAAGTTTGGACACAAGTTTGTCAAGACGTGATTTCAGTGAGCTCGCTGTCGTCTCCACAAGTAGTGGTTCCTGATGTACACCTCTGCCGTATATCTTCCCCCTGTCTGATCATGCTAAAATGCACATTCGCGTGTTTCTTCTGATAAATTCCATGTTTAGTTCTCATGGTGAAGATGTGACAAAGTGTGCTCTTGGTCGCATCAAGCAGCATATCATTGACAGTGTGATTGAATGGAGCGTACATTGTATCTGATGGAAATGCGGCTGACCATACAGATTAGTGATTGACACCAGAACTAGCTTGATTAAATGGTTAACCATTTCGCCGACCATGTTGTTGGTAGGCCACAGACATGAGACGAGCTGAGTCAGTTGTTATAACCAAGGGATCTCGCGTAAGTTATTACAGTGCCCAAATGTCTAATTGTACACGTAAGTTGCACCGCCCTTGTTGCCAATCATGTAATTCTACCATAATCTTACGTGATGTACAAACATTAGACCCATTTGTAGCTATGCAAATATTTTGCCATCATCTATCTCTTGAGTAGTTTTGGAACAGTTGTCATAGTAGTACCCTCTTGAATTGCATTCCATACAGCTTTGAAGCGCAAAATCATCAGTGTCAGCTGTCTGCAGCATGCGGGATCTCGACAGTGTGAAGATGACTCCGTAGGACGGCAATTTTTTGGGGTTGCAAGATTTTGCCGCATTCTACTGCATTTGATACATCATCGTAGAGACCACCATAACTCAGTTCGACGTCGCTTATGAAGTTTCCAGACGATCGACTGCAAAACGTTTTCCATCAGCGTCCTGACTCATTCGGATCAAAAGGTTTTCCATCAGCGTTCTGATCTGATTCATTCGCATCTAAAATCTTTGCAACTCTGTACCATAAGAAGAGAGCCTGAGATGTTCCCACACGATCCTTCTTTCCACATAGAAATAATTTCCAATGCTATCTCGTCGTCCACTTGATGCGCACCTTGTAGACAACATCCAATCGATTCTGATCACGGGTGAAGGCGCCACGTGGGAGGGACTCCGGATGTTGGGCAATTAGATAGCTTGCTTTGAACCAAACTCACACGAGTCAACGTCCATACCAAAATACACAGAAACCAATACACATTGAGTTTTATCAGAAGTAGACATATGTCAATTGATCATTAACATCAATATACTACTGCATCCATTACTGATAATTGAGCGTACTCAGAAGCCAAAGGGCCGAGAAGCTGTACATTTGTTTTGCCTCATACATGGATAGGTTACGCAAGAATGTCGTAAGGTGGTCAACATTTCATCAATGCATTCGTTATTGCAGACTTGCAGGTACCAAAAACATGTGACACGTTATGTCAGGACTTGAGATAAATGAATTTGCCGTACTTTTACACTGGATCGGACACATTGTATAGCGTTCTTCCGGGTTCCACATGGTACCGAAAGATAGGTTTCTAGTCTGGAAATAAAGTCGTCTTCATTGTGCAAATGTGCTATAACCATGTACAGGGTCCCTAACACCCACTTACTTCACATCTACTAAATGAAAGTCTTCGGTATGGTGGAGAGACCACTACACTATCGGGTCAGGACACTACCGTGTCGCAAGCATCTAGGTTCCGAGATGATGAGAAACGCGATATCTGAGCTGATGTACTGGATATGCATACACTAGTGTTCAGTATGGCTGACAAGGCGTATCGTAATTCCCGCAGTCCAATGATCGTAAAGAGGGGCTGGGCATACCACAACAAGCCAATCGATTTCATCAGCAGGTCCGATGGTAAAACTGGATATCACAAATTTCATAATGGAGTATCTGACCACGTTCTGCGAATCTTAAAAGGAGAAAGACCAAGGGGAGACCAGTGTCATCGTAAGACTTTGTCCTCACATCCGATTTTAGAATATTTTGGAAATGCTTGGCCATGTGAAACGATACTAGCTCGAGATTTAGGGATTCATCGATCTGCTATTCTCTGCCGCTGGCTAAATCATTGCGGCATCGATTCAGACGTATCTTTGGAAAAGGTTCATTTGGCATATCAAGCGGTAATCGAACGCCATTACGGCATCTTCCATGAGTTGCTGGTGGATGCCAATACCGAAGATAAGAAGCGTCGGTTTCGTCAATCACAAAAGCGCCGTGATTTCATCCCCTGAATTAAAGTACTTTCACAAAACGGAAGAATGGAACTGAAGTTAAAATATAGTTAGACGATTTACAAGCAGCAATGGATGTGATGGACTCTGCCGACTGGATCGACGCTACTTTTGGTACAATCGCTATTTGGGGAATGACGCATCGATGAAGTTGCAACTGAGTGGATTGGAATCGAAGGATACAAGCTGCTTGCGAATACAAACTCATTGCAAAATATGACACATATGTGATAAATCAGAGCGTAGAAGACGCCTGGAGCACAGGGGACGCAATGGCGCTATATATGTACGATCCGCTGATCGACAGGCTCGTGGATCACATCAACTGACGAGTCGAGTGTGAGTTCAATACTGATAAGCTCGAAATTGGGCTACTGGCTACTTGAGATATTTGAAAGACTCCAGCAATACTTTCATCGACGCGTTCTTCGTCTTGAACAAAAGATTATGACTGTGGAGCTTTATTAGCTTTCTCGACAACAGCTTGGGCGTTGACCTTATTCAAACGAAAGCATTGGGCATTTTGAATATTTTAGATGAGGAATGTATACATCTTCAAGGAAACGACTAAATATTCGCACGGAAATTGTATCGTCAACATGGTGAACATCCTACCTTTGGTTTTTGTGACAAGAACAAAGATGTGCTCTGCTCGGAACTCATCAATTTCATCAAGCGATCCACGATGCTCTTCGTTGGGAGTTTGGTGACAGGTTCAGTCGAAATATAAGTTCGGATACCGAAAAAAGCAGACGGATGCAGGATTCACGTCAAGCTGGTACTTATGAAAGCGGGACAATCGGTGTAGTTCAAGGACCCAATTTCGCAATCACTTGAAAGAGCTGCTTGATACAATTGGAGTCAGCAGTTACCATTATGCGCGATGTCTCAAGCCAAATGACACCGCAACATCTTCCAAGTTCATTGTCATACGTATTTGGAGAGCAGCCATTCAAATTAAAAAACAATTGGCAAAACGGTATGCCGAATCTATCGTCAATATCCAGGCAATGGTACCCGGATTTGTGCAATGTCATCGACATAGACGTCAGAAAATTGCTTGTGTCCGTATACAAAGCGCTGTTCGAGGTTTCCTCGTCCGATATAGATCCATCGAGCGGGAAAAACGTCTACGAGCGGAAGCTGATAGGGTTTGTCAGCTTCAGAATTGAAAGATGAGACATCTTCGAACGGTTCAAGAGATTGTCGACCATTTGTGACGAGTATCATCCACGGGGACGATTGTATCCCTCGACTTCATCAGCACAGTTTATTACGCCTCCAAAAGCTTGTGTCTACATTCGACTGGCGTACTTCGCTGAAGCAAATGATTGTCGAAGAGTTCAAGGACAGAAGAATCGAGCACATGACCATTTTGCGTCGACAATAAATGAGCAGACTCAACTGGTCCGAAAAACGCGAGAAAGGATGCAACAAATCCGACAACGACGAGATGGTAGTTTTCAGCATATCAATTATATCATCACACGACTCGAGGACTTGAAATTCGACGAAAAGCGAGCTGAGGCTAGCGCCAAAATGACACAAGTTGGGAAGGTGAGTTCCAACATTCCATTTCTCTGCGATCGCTGACGTCCTTTTAGAAAATTGGCGAGCAAGTCAGAGATCAATTTTCCGGGAAATGGTACGCAGCACTCGAGTACTTTCACATGGATCAATTGGACTTGCACAAAGTGGAGGAGCTCAAGAAAGCTTTATTGGCCAAGTATGACTGGTTTGGTACGAAGCTTATATTCTGATAATAGGCGGAGGATCATCGACTACGTTACCGATTGATTGGTATAGGAGCTTTGACGTCGACGGAGGAAAAAGTCAAAAAGCTGACTGAGAAAGTTGTAGTGAGAGGAAATGACCTGAAAGCACACGGTCTGATGGCTTCGTCTGAATTCGTGCATGCTGATTGAGAAGTGATACTTTGCCTAGTTCCGCCTCAATTGGGTCACTGGTACAGCCAACTAACTCGCTTGTATGATATCGCAATTGGGCAGTTGGGTCCTAGGAGCACCGACCCTACCCAACCTGAAGAGAAGGTTCATCGCTTGGAGGCAAAGATGCAACTAATGGCAGAATCAGACGTGAAACAAAACAAGTAAGAATGGATTTGAGAGTGTAAGGGTCATTTACCGTTATGTATGATGGCAGAAATCCTTCAAAGAAAGCCTCAGAATGGAGTGAAGAACCGCTTGTATCACCAGGTCGGGTCCTGTATCTTGTACAAAAGGATGGAACAGAAGGCACGGCCGTCCTGGAACCAGTCGATAATGATAGCTTCAATGAAGTGCTTCTCTCCGACAACATGATCCGAGATCATCTTTGCACAACCTATGAAGAAGTACTGAGAGCATTACACGATCAAATGGAGAAAGTACATTCTGAGAACAGATAGCTGTGTGCCCGTCAGTTGCTCGAAATCTACCAACTATGAAATACCACATTAAGTCGATTCTCAGTCTCTGCTCGTCTTCATCCTCCCACGTCTTTGATCAAGATTCTTTTCGCTTGTTCCTAAGCCTGAGGACGCACGTACAACTTCAATCCATTCCATGGCGATTCAGATGATACGCAATGTGATAATGATACAGGAGCAAAGCAGAGACCAAGAGGTGAGAGGGTTTGCAGCAGGAGCACAATCTGCTTGCGACGAGGTTGAAAACGGCTGAAAGTAGAAGGATGAGACTGGTCCAGTAATTTCGACATTTATGCCAATAAAAACATATATTACGCTCCGCTTAAGAGAGTAAGGCAATGTCCAAGAAATCTCCGGGCTGGAATCCGATCTGCGCTAGCGTCTTATCTTCCTCGATGCTTTTCCTCCTATTCGTGTAGACCCATCCTGCTTTCCGCATGATATATCTACAAGCCACAAATGAGGCGATATAAGAGTTCTGAGAGGTACGGTACCGTCCACGATGATCGGGATACACAATCGAGAAACCCATTCGAATGTTTGGCTTTCGTGCTTCTTCAGTGGAATCGTGGATTAGATCAGCGATTTCTCGGAGCGTTGCGTCTGGCCTTGAAGTGAGCAAGGAATGAGTTAGCTTTGCGATGAAGGCACAAGTACGTACCAAGTGTAAATATGAAGCTCATGAGCGATTGGAGTGTCCTCCATCGAAGCATATTCCTCTAATCTGTTCTCATTTAGCGGAAACGGAAAATATAGATAGAAAGGTATGATACCTGTGATGCGATCCTACGTTGCAGAACACTTTGAGAAGAAATGGGCAATGAGTTTCACGATCAATGGCTACTTTTAGAGTCATGGCGATTATGTGTCGAATTGGTAATTAAAAGAAAGCTAATGCCTTATTTTCAAAATATTTCCCAGAATATAAGCCTTTTGCTGAAATTAATTACCTAGTTTATCGGTATCGTACTGAATTGCGAGATCGATCGCGCGCTAAAATGTCGAAAACGATGGCGGTTCCGATTGCGCTATTACACGAAGGAGAAGGTCGAAGCATCACAGCGGAGTTGAAGAATGGCGAAATTTATCGTGGTCATCTTGTTGAAAGCGAAGACAGCATGAATTGTCAGCTTAGTAACGTTGTGCTTAGCGCTCGGAATGGCCAGAAATGTAAATTGGAACAGGTTTATGTTCGTGGAAGCCAGATCAAGTTTATAATTCTTCCTGAGCTTTTAAAAAACTCGCCTTTATTTGAAAAGGTACGCTCAATAAAATCAGAGCCAGAGAAGCGTAAAGTCCACAGACCAAAAACACGACGTAATCGTAAATTTAAATAAACATCCGAGCGTTCCATTTCCTGCCGTCCATCTCTCGATATTCACTGATAGTGATCGCCCAAGATTTATATTGCCAAATGTACACGTGGAAATGCAGTAACATGTCGTTCTTTGTATCGCTTATCGTTCAACAAAGCTGTAACTGACATCAACAAGTCGAAGTCATTCGGCCGTCAAGCGAATCTGTGCATCAATTTTGATTGACAAAATAGAAGAGCGAGCTTGTGCAGGTAGTTCGAACGACTATTACACAATCTCACTCGCGTAGTGTGTCGAAATGACGCTTGAATTTCCTCATTCTCGGGCATTGGTGCTTTTGTCCTCTATTTCGTCAATTACGATTCCTTGTGTCAACTGCCTTGTCAATTCGGGCAGGAAGATCCCTTTACGCACCTAATGCAGTGACTTGAAATCGATACTTATTGACCAAAGGCATCGAGCGATCCAAATCGAAAAACATGATACGCGTTTGCGTCAAACAAACAAGACTTCAGCGACAAAGAGATACTTTGCTCAGCGGTTGCTACATTAATTGTTAGTTATACACACCTGACACTCTGCAATCTACTTGCCATGAAAGTATTTGTTTTCACAGTTCCCGGCTTTAGAAAGGTTCTTTTTGCCTATAGCAACTACATTCAAATACGGCTCAAACAGGCGCGCAATCTTACTGTAATGAGTGTTGCGCTTGGATATAAAGCAGGTAATGACTAGGTGAGGCAAATGGTTACGTTTCCTCTCACCTGTAAAATGTTTTGAGTTATTTTCTCTGTTCTCAAAAAGGGTTTTATTTGTCTTTTACTTATGGAAGATACGCATTCCATTACATCAAAGTTGTCTAGTTGCAGGAAAGAGAACACGACTTGTGTACTTTGCGCCTTCGGGTCTCACCTGCCTTTTGTAAGTTTGCTTCCATTGTCGCAAGTACGGTCCCGAAGCTTCGAAAACGATCCTAATTTGTTTACTCCGCAACGTATGCACGTTTTTGTAAATACTTCTAATAGCAAAACTTATTCAAATGTTGAACATGCGTTTTGGCAAGTGCAGTACTGAATTAAACGGTGGAAAATAGCTCAAGTCTCCCATTTGGAATTGGTGATTCAGATCATAAAGAGCTTAAAAGATTTTGTCGGAATCAAATATTCGATCAAGAGTGCACCCATGAAGATTTACCAGCTACAACCGTGTTTTTTTGCCATGCTTGGGGTCACGACAACATATCATGGTTTTGTCGGCGGTGAATACATAAAATTGTTCAGAACAGAGGAGGAAGCCAAATTTCCATTGGGGATTGCTGTTGAAATGGCGCACGTATATATTGGTGGAGAACGGATGTCATATGACGTAATGGCTATTTACCAAAAGCATAATTTTGACCCTGTCGTTGCTTTGGAAGGTTGCTGGCCTGATAAGGAAGTGCTTGTGCGTATGAAATTCCGCCAAGATGATCCCATACAGTTGGAAGTAGATGTATCAGGCAGCCCTGATGATATATATGAAGAAGGAGACTTGAAAGGGCCCTATTTATATGATCCAGTAGCACGGCATGTCGATGAAAATAATGCCTTGAACTACTTCAGAGAAATGACTCTGTCTGGGGAATTTGGGCCGTGTTGGAAAGTTCACGGACCGTTCGCGCACGATATCTCTACAAACAAAAGAGCGAATTTCCCGTCTGCGTGGAAGAATGAAAGACGTGAAGATAGTGACCGAAACCGCATTTTACTCTATCCTCAAACGTATTTCACAAATGCCTTGCATGGAAAAGGAATCTTCACATATGTAATATCGGATGAGTGTGAGATAATTTATGCTGGAGATAGGTCAGCGGCTCTCGGAAGATCTGATCGAGTTGAAACTGAGTTCATGCACTTTCTCCAGCTTTATATCACAAGTATTAGTTTTGGTCCTAGAGCATTTATCGAAAGAAAGTTCTATTTACGCGATAGGCCCTCGATGCCGAATAATGACATCAGGGAATTGGTTTCCCTGTTCGGAAGACAAATATTAACTGCTGATGGTGGCCTCGATAAATCTATACCAGTGACGATGACGATTTCAAGCAACCCACCAATGCACATCACCCTTCCCACGGATTCTGTAGTCAATCAAGACAATCGTTTTCTTTTTCACGTATGGCAAGGTGACAACTGGGTGCTGCCTTATAGCTTTTTCAAGGGTTATACCATCATCATCGATAACAACGATGGCGATACAAAATACAAATTTATCTTCCCACAGGTGATCACCAGAAAGAGAAAAGTGCCAATGAGTGTAGACCACCGAGGCCATCCATCAATGATGATGAAAACCAGGTGTGATTTCAGAGGTGCGCGGAAACATCTTGCTTGCCGAACAAATTCCAGCATATTCAGTAAGTAAAGAGGACAGAGTACTTTGATTTTTGGACACATCTAATGCTCAAATATACATATCACGTTTACTCCCACACATAATTGATATCGTAAGATTTGCTTCGCTTGAGTTCTTTCGTGGCACCATTCTGTACGTCTCAAAGCGCTAGACTTAGGCCACCATGCCCCATCAATCGTGCTGTCCACTGATGTTTGCTTTGCCATCTGTTTGCATACCCAGTTTTCCATTTGTGAAGCATTCTGTCGAGCTTTCCTCCACAAAAGTAGACCGAGGAAGTAGATCTTCTCGATGGAACATGCATCACCAAAGAACGCCATGAACTTGAGGCTATTTGAATGCACATCATCCTGCTTCCTCCTTTGATCTATGAGTTTTTGGGTGGATTCGACGGGTGTCAAGTTTGGACACAAGTTTGTCAAGACGTGATTTCAGTGAGCTCGCTGTCGTCTCCACAAGTAGTGGTTCCTGATGTACACCTCTGCCGTATATCTTCCCCCTGTCTGATCATGCTAAAATGCACATTCGCGTGTTTCTCCTAATAAATTCCATGTCAAGGTGAAGACGTGACAAAGTGTGCTCTTGGTCGCATCAAGCAGTATATCATTGACAAGGGGATTGAAGCTGGCAAGTACAATTGTGCCTGAATCGAAATGTGGATGAACAAACCGATTATACGTGACCACAATACCATGTTCAGAAGAAACAATACTATTTCATCAAATGCGTTGTTGGTAGGTCACTGGGTGAGTTCAGTATCTTTTTTGGAAGCTGCAAATGATTTGAAGTTTGCTGACACGAAACGAGCTGATTCAATTGTTGTGAGACGTCACCTATAGCTGGAGGATCTCGAATGCAATGGGCAAAAGCCGAATCGTACACGTACAACGCACTACCCTTGCTGTCATCGATATAGATTACACCATGCTCTTGTTTCATGTACGATCACTGAACCCATTTGTGCTTGTGCAAATATTTTGCCATCGTCTATCCGTTGACCAGCTTTGGTACAGTTATCGTAGTCACACGCTTTTTTATTTGATTCCCACACAGTTTCAGAGCACAAAATCTTCATCATTTTCAGATGGCTGCACGCATATCAAATCTTGAGTGTGGATATGACCGTGCGATGTCAAAATTGTACGATTCTGCCGCATTTCACTGTATTCGATACAGCATCCTAGAGACCATCATAACCCATTTTGACCGTGCTTTGCAAGGATTCTCCACCAGCGTTCTGACTCATTGCATCGAACACCTTGAAATTCATGACCCTAAGAAGACAACATGGAATTTTCCGACACAATCCTTTCGTCCCACCCAAAATTAGTCGAGACGTATGCAGTCGATGTGACAAGCGCAAGTTTCAAGCTTTTTTATTGTCCACATGATACGTAGCCCTGCAAAAACATCCAATAGCTTCTGCTCACGGGTGGTAGCGTCACGTAACAGGTTTCAAGATTTGAAAACATTTGGATTAAATAGCTTGCATTCAACCAAACAACCAAACAAACGCACGTCAACGTTTACACCAAAGTACACAGAAACTGATAGACATAGCGATCACAATCAAAGAGCGTCTAGGATTTCCAGTGAAGTTTCTGAATTCTAATTACGACAATGCCACAATGTAAGCGATAAACTGGACAGAATAATGTCACGTACATACTACAAGTTTTTCCAACCCGAAATAGACACATTACCCTACAGGTGGTAGGCAGGATGGATTTCTAGTCCAAATAATAAAGTCTTCTGCATCGTACAAATGCGCTGTAAACGTGTACAGGGTCCATGACACACACGTGTTTCACATCTACTGGGTGAAAACATTTGGTATGCCGTAGAGACCACGGGTCAGGGCCACTACCCTCTCGCACGCCCCTAGGCTTTGAGAGGGAGAGAAATGCGTACGCACTGGAGCCAGTGCCAACGATAAGAAACGTTGGTTTTTTGTACTCTGAACGAGGGAGTAGTGTTGCTGGAATCGAACGATGCAAGTGACATTAGAACATACTTTTATCATCTCTAAGCCGCAATGGGCGCGATGGGCTTCTTCTCGGCACAAATCGACGCCATTTTGGGGATAATCGCCACATTGCATCTGGGGAATCTGACATCCGATGATGTTGTAAACGAGCAGTATGGAATGGAGGGTACAACTTTCATGCGAATCAGAGCATCGCTCTATGTATTCATTATGTCAAAGTTCGATGGATTGAGATTTGCGACAAGTGCTCTTTTCGTTATATTCAGGCCAAAAGTTAGAGCATGGAAGACGCCGGGACACACGGGATGCAATGACATGTTATAAATATGGTCAATTGTCATCGATCGCATCAATTGACGAATCGTATGAGCATGAGACGGAGAAGGTCTTTATTGGCTTGCTCGTTATTTTTTAATTTCAAGACTTGAGCCATGATTATTTTGATGATTTTCGCATTGGTTATGCTCATGAAAGAGTCCAGCAACACTTCAAAACCGATTGAATGCAGCTTTATCTTCTTCCCGTAAACAGCTCGTGGATTGACCTAGTTCGAGCGAAGCTATGCAGTATTTGATATTTTGGATCAGTAATGTATAGAGCCTACCATTTATTTATTATCCGTCCCTACGCAGCTCAAGTGGTATATTATACATTTGGCTTCAGGGAAAAAACGAAGGAGTCACTGTTCGGAACTCAGCAATTTCCAAGCGATCCATGAAGCCATTTGTTGCCAGTTTGATGAAGTCTATAATCGGAATTGGAATTGAAATCTTCTTTCTAAAAGAAGCCGGAAGATTCAGGATTCACATCAAGCTGGCGCCAATGAAAGTGGGATAAATCAATGTAGTTCAGGGACCATTTTCGGTTCCAGTTGACTGAGTTGATTTATACAATTGGAATCACCGGTTGCCATCTTGTGTGATTCCAAAGCCCACCGACACCACAATATTTTCCATGTCTTTTCCAGACGAGTTATCTGAAGCTTAATTCGAAAAGTTTTCGTCGGATATAAATTCATCGAGCGGCAAAAATGTCTTCGAGCGAAAACTGATAGAGTTAGTCAGCTTCTGAAGGTGAAAGACGAGGCATCTTCGAACAATCCAGAGCTCATCCGTCAAGGCAAAGCAGTTGAGACCCAATATCCGATGACTCCTTCGACGAATGCTCTCGACCAACCGCAATATCACTGGAAAATGCCGCAGAACATAATGATGGTGGAACTTGCGCCTAGGATTGACTAGAGATTTCGTGTTCGACGATGAAGACACCATACAGAACGCGCCCAGGTCGATCTTGCATGTCGCTTCCAGTTGCTGTAATGTCACGACGTGTTACGTCTGCTACAAAATGGCTACAACATCAATGCTCGTAATCGCCACATGACACTGTTCAAGCAGTGGGAATTCTGTTGGATTAGAATGCAGAAGTATTCGCACAAGACGCCGATGCAATTGGAATACTCCACTTTATGCTGGCAAGAGATGAAAAAGTTGCTTTCATGCTGCTGGAGGTCCGATGTACACCCAATATCGTAAAGACGAACAATACGTATCGATACTGCAGATCGTGTGGCCATTTGACGTCGATGCTCTTTTTCATTTAAATGTGCATTTCGACAACTGAAACATCATCAAACAGCAATACTCGTAGCTCGTGAAGGTCACTAAAGAATATATTGGCAGTTTGCAAATCCGACGAATGCAACGAGTCGATCTTATTGAGCAATTGCAATCAGAAGTTGGGTTTTGTGTCCGTGCTTTAGTGTTCTCTTACAAATACTCGTACTGAGCTCTCAATTCTCATTATTGAAAGCATTCTACGAAAGGAGCAGTTGGTACAAAAGCGTGCTACAGTAAAGCTCGTCTGATTGAGTTCACACTAAAGGTTAAGGCATGCAAATATATCCAGAATGTTTATTGAGCATTAATCTTGTCATAAAAGCAACTTCTCTCGCAATTGTGAGCGATCTGAGTGTGCTAATAAAACGGAGAAGTCGAAGAAGCCTTTCCGTTGACCCCTTCTTTCATTCTCAAGTTGGCTTCGGGCACCTCATCTCCCAATTTGCTCCATACATTGCTCTCCTCGTATGGGGTGATTTGGTACATTTTCTCTTCAGTCTTTGTACTGATGATGACTTTGCACATCCACAAAAATCTGCCGCCTAGCACCCAATACTCACTGTTGCTTGACAGGAAATTAACCGTGCCCTCCGAAGAAATGGTAGGGCGAAACATTTCTGTCATGCGAGTTGGGCTCTCTTTGCCTGGAAATATAATGACCGTGTTGTCAAAGATCACATCATCGGGGTCACCACTGGCAATTCGCTTGTATTCAGGCTTTTTGGATGAGGATGGGACGTGCGTTTTTGCTTTGATTTTTTCCAGAATAATTTCATAAGTATCTTTTGGTAGTTTGATCGGATCATTATCAAGATGAATCTGAATTCGTTGATCCTTGAATTTTGTGCCACCAAATCTGACAGCAGGGAAGACTAGATCGCGCTGAAGTTTGATATCGTTGTTATCAGGAGTATTCACAGGGTGAACGAAAAAGTTTATTTTTTCATTCCATTCAAATGAGTAGATTCCCCTTGGAGCCAGATCTACGAACTCATCAGCTCCCAAAACCATCATGTTATGACCTCTGCGCAGCAGCTTCCCTTTATTGTACAGATTCTCCAGAAGCGACGAGGACATTTTCCAACAACCGGGTATGATATCCATACTCTCAACCTTCGTATCTCGCATGCTTTCTGGGTCATAGTGCCGGTCACGTTTCGATGGGTCGTGTGCTGGAGGGTTGCCAGATGGAGGGAGTATATCGTAGCTATTGTAACCTTCAACGCCGTTTTTAGCCAGTGACACTTTGATTTCCGTTTTAGGCCAGCAACGTTGCAAGGCAATTTGATGCTCATATGTATGATTCATATAAAAAGCCATCACATATTCCTCGTGATCTATCTGCGCAACTTCCACTCTCAACCCCAGTATAAAATCGGAATTTCCGGACTGCAAACTGATCAATTTCATAAAGTATTTGTCCACAGGGTCATCCGTTGCCGACGACTGCGAGAGGGCAAACATGGTGAAAATGTAAGTATTTAGACGAAGGTTCTTCATCGTGTTGACTGTTGATCGATTTTTGATAAAAAATGAGAATCCATTTGACGATGTATGGTTCAAATCGTCAGCTCAACCATTCGTTTCGAACAACTTGAATTATTTCCCGGCGTGGTCATTGGGAGTTCCACCCCAGCCTGAACGCATATTAAAAATCAGGCAAGGTTTCTATTTTTGAAAGTACTTACTAAAGGCTTTCAAGTAAGTACACAATTGGTAACGGTTTCCAGGTATGTTCCGTGTAGTGCTCCATTCGTTCTCGTTATATCGTAAGTGAACAACTTTGATATAGAAAGATTTCGATAGATAATCTTTGTGAGTAGTTCTATGATTTGTACATCTAGCTGATACTTGCATACGAAATAACCCTTATCATTCCCGGAGGGTCCACGCCTCGTGGGTAACGTTTACTTGGGTGCACATCACTATATCCGTAATCTTTACCTCCTTGCGTGGATAACATTGATCGAATCAAAACTCGCATTCCATCAGAGTACCTTGGCATGATTGATTTTTTACTTTGATAATACATACATGTGAAGTGAATGTGATCATCGCAGTAAGGTTGCTCACTTTGTCAAGTAAACAAAGTGGCAAGCCCTTTCGAGTTTATGAATACGTACTTTGTGACCATGAATGCTACACAAGCTGGAGTAACGTTCTTAAAGTCGGTGAAGTTGTACAACAAAGACTTCAAAGGTACTAAAACTAGGTTTTTATAGTATCAGGCATCGCAAATCACCAGTGATGTAGCACCTGTGACCACGCGGGCCTTGCAGCAACTTGTATTGCACTTGTCAATCCCAGCCTCCTTACTTATGAGGCTGCGAATCACCCGTTTCATGCACAACAATGTCGAGTCTTATTATACGGACGTCGATCGGGACCATTGTGAAAGTTGTTATTTCTTCGGATCCCAAAGTCGCTCTCAAGCTACAACTATTGCAGCTCGGTTATTCGTTGTAACGCTGTTGTGTCACGGTCAGAAGAGTGTCATGTTGCAGCCAACATTCTCTGAGGTTTGATGATGATCAAAACTGCAGCGGAAAGAAGTCGATAATATTCGATTCCACAGTTGATTGGAAAAAGCCGATGCTCTTTTTACTGCTTGGCCGACATATTACCATAAGATCAGTACAAAAGGGATCTTGACGCTACGCAAAGATCGTACAGTTGTTCGATCTTCATGTTCTATCACGGAGACGGGGTCGAGCGAGATTGTCATGCTGTATATCAGTACTATTCGCAAGCTGCCGATCGTGATTTGCGTCGAGCCTAGAATAATGTCGCCGAAATGCACTTTTCGGTCGAGGCGATCAAGAGGATCTTGTAAGGCTTAGAAACTCGTAGTCGTAACAAAGATTCATTGAGCGCACAATTTATTCATTGTATCATCTGCAATGACTTTGATCGTTGGAACTAGATATTTGTTTCAATTCGAAGGCTGTAGTGATTGCATCGTCTGGTGTTTTCTCAATCGTAATGGACTGACAGCTTTTTGTCTTGCTCAGAAGGTTCCATGATCAATTTACTCTGCACAATGACTACTGGGTTTGACCATACGCGCTATTATATGCCTTCTCAATTACGAATTGGAGGTCACATAACGTTTTCATGATGCAGAGTCATTAGCGAGCAGCCTCTACAAGAAAGACACGTAAAAAGACATCAGTAGCGACTGTGTACACAAAGCATCGAAAGGAGGCTTCCAGGTAGACACGTTTTTATAGATCGTCGAAATCTGAGGTATGAGAGTTACCGGTGTTATTTGACGTAAATGAAGACTTCCTACCTCGAAACAGTATCTCTGGGGTACCTAACAAGCTCAAATTGTGATAAGACAAAAGTTCCAATGCGATATGTTAGTAAGTGCACTTGCATATAATGATTCCAACGTAGCATGGGAAGATGAATTTCTGCATTTTGAACTCAGTGAATCGAATGGTCACGCCTAGTAGTCCTTTTCCTGACCATTTTCTTCAAGAAGTGAGTTGCACTTCTGTGGTATCAATGTCAGTCAATTCTACACCTCAATTAGGTAGCAGCATCACTTGTTCTTTTACAACAAGCGCAAGTCCGCGACGCGATCTTCGTTTGCAGCAATGAGTTTTATCGATATCAGGTATCTAATGTCCTGCACAAGGCTCGTGCAATATAAGTTTGTATAGCTGATGCGGATCTTACTCAGAAGCGCACCAAACGTATGTCACTGACCTTGAGATCAGTATCTGATGAAAGAAGGAAACGAAACCAACTCTGGCGCGAATGATCCTTCCTGAACACCCAATACACGAATACCAACATATAAGGAGAGATTTGTGCCACTAGACGTTGCGTATCCAGAAGCGAATCTTTTCTGACACAGCGACTCGATACATAATCGTCGATTTCATTCCTTCGATTATCCTATGACGATGACAATGCCAGGAAACTCGCCATTACACATCTCCCTATCCGCAGATTCCAACAAAATTGAACCAAGACGCTCTGCGCTCTTTCTTCTGACTTTGTATCCCTGGATTCTGGAGTAAACCGTTTCAAAAGGTATACCATCGTCATCGATATCTCACAAGGAGATCACAGAAGGGAAGATCACCAAAATGGAAAAGAGCCAAATGAATGGAGCGCGGTAGATACGAGCACATAGACGATGCATTGAGTGTGTGAGCTTATAGGTGCGCGGATCCATCCTGCGTGTGGAAAAAGCTCCAGCGTATTTGAAAAGTTCACGATTACGAGGCATCACGAGAAGCTCGGTTCCAAATTACGGTAACTTGTCGATACAAACTAAGTTCATATCATACATAATCAGTATCGTAGACTTTGCTTCGCATGAGTTCTTTCGTAGCACCGTCTTGTACGTCTTGAAGCGCTCCCACTCAAAGAGTAGTTCCATTATGAAGGAGTACATCCTTCCAAATGTCTTGACTTGAGACTCAAGGCCACCATACTATTCCAAAAATCATGCTTTCCTTTGGTGTTTGTTGTTGCTATTTACTTGCAGTACCAACGTTGATCCATTCATAAAGTATACTCTTGAGATTTACTCCACAAAAATAAATCGACAAAAATGATCTTCTCGATACAACAGGTATCACCAAGCACGCCATGAAGTTAGGACTAGCATCGTTGACTTCGTTGATCTGAATATCGTCGGATGGGATCCGTGGGTGTCAAGTTTGGATACAAGCTTCTCACTAGTTACTTTCAGTGGGCTCGCTGTCGTCTTCACAAAAAGCGATCCCTGATCTACATCTTCTTGCCGTATATATTCCTTCTCTTTGGTTATGGTTCAGGCATATTCGCGTGTTTCTTCTAGTAATTTCCATGTTCTATCCACACAGTGAAGTTTCGACAAAGTTTAATCTCTCAATCGCATCAGGCAGCAAGTCATTGACAAGGTGATTAAGCTGGATAGTACATTTGGTTTTACAGTGAAATATGGCTGACCAAACAAAAAATTGAGAGACACAGACCAGCTCGAGAAGATCCAATGCCACTTTGCCAAGTGTGTTGTAGACAGGCCATCAGATCAATGAATTGTCTTTCTTTACCAGCTGCAAAACAAGTGAGCTTCTCTAAGACATAATCAGCTAAAGTGGTTCTTCCAAGACCTTAATTATAGCTACAGAGCATTTTCCATGATCATACACAGTGGTCTGAATTCGAATCATACATGTGAGACCCACCGTCTATGTTTTTATCGATGTAAATTTTACCATGATCTTCCTTGGTGTACGATCCCACGACCCATTCGTACATTTGCAAACATGTTGCCATCAACTATCCTTGATCGGCTTTGTTAAAATTTCCGTAGTCGTAGGGTTCTTGATTTAGTTTCCATACAAGGATCGCAATACAAAGTCATCAATCTCATCTCCGTGCGGCATGTCGAGTGTTAACAATGTGGATATAATATGACTTCGCATTATGTCGAAATTGTATGACTCTCCCGCTTTCACTATATCAAATTCATCGTCGTAGAGACTACTAATACTCATTTTCACGTAGCTTATGAAATTTCGAGACGAACGACTGTAAGGAATCTTCCGTCAGCTATTCTGACTCAATCGTGCCAAGCGCATCAAAAACCTTTTGAAAATCTTTTCCATGGGAAGAGAGCCAGAAATTTCTCGACACACTTCTTTCACTAACAGATAGTTCCCAAATATACATCTGATGTGACCAAAATCACCCCAAAGATTTCTCCATAGTCCGCTTGATGCGCACTCTTGCAAACACCATCTGATGGCTTTTCCTTACCACTGAAAGCATCGCGTAGCAACAAAGCCGGATAACGAGAAATTAAGATTGGGAAAGTGCATTCAACCGAGCACGCGAGCCAACGTTCAGGCCGAAATACACAGAAGCTGTTACACATAGCAATTTCCGATGCAGAATAGGAGCGTCAAGGTTTTACATGGTACGGTACTCGCTACTTAATCGGATCATCGGCGGTCAACATTTCACAAAAGTGGATTGGTCAAAGGTGTCAATGTTTGGACCAATTAAAATGGAGAGGCGCTGTTCTGTCTTTAGGACCAGATCGAAACAGAAGCGAAACCGTACTCGGCGAAACAGGTGGTAGGGCAAGATAGGTTTCCAGTCGAATAAAGAAACTCTCCCTGCTTCTAGATATACGCTATACCCATACACCCAGTACCCCTACTTGATGAAATCCGCTAGTATACTGCAGACAGGCTAGGCCAATCGAAACTGTTTCACACGCACTCTTTACAACAGCTTCTTCCTCGTGCTAGCATTTTCGACCACAAATACACAGAGCACAAGGCGAGTGGGTCTTGTATACATCAAGATTAAAAGATGTAAACGTTTGGTTACGTGACGACGAAGAGGATGCATGGTATTGCGCCGTAGTTGTCGAGTTGTCCGATTTATTATCACGCAAATGTCGAGTATGAGTACGTGGCTATGAGACACCTCGACCACACACAGGGACGACTCTCTCACACGATGTTTAGGCTTTGTAAAATGAAGAATTGACCACTTCGTTGCTGGTTAATAATTCACGATAAGGACTTGAAGGAAGACCTCATTCAAATTCCTCATGTGCACGAACCGAGAATTTGCCAGGCGCTGGATATGCACATTCGTACGGGAGGTATTACTTGCCATCAACCGGTATCAAAATATCGGTAGTTAGTATGTAAATATACGTCGAAAATACATTCGAAATGGCGAGAAACGCGGTATCGGAGCTGATGTACCGGATATGCCTTCCCATGTATTTAGTAGCGCTGACAAAACGTATCGCAATTTGTGTACTCCAACGTTTGATAAAGAGGGAATTGGCACAGAGCGTCAACCGATGCTCGTGAGTGGGGAGTCTGGTGCTGGAAAAATGGAATCTACGAAATTCATCATGGAGTATTTGGCCACAGTATCCAAATCTCAAAGGGAAAGATGACCGAACAGGAGACCAGTACCATCGAAAGACTTGGAAATCAAACTTCAATTCTACGGCAGACCACGTTCGACTTGGACTATCTTTGGAGAAGGTTTGTCCGGCATATCAATCGGAAACTGAACGCAATTACCACGTTCCTATCAGCTGCTGGCTGGATTCCAGTATCGAAGATTTGAAGCGTCGGTTTCTTCCATCCAAAGGAGTGAGTTGCATTACTTGATACAAAGTACTTGCACCAAATGGAAGAACAGATTTGACGGTACAACACAGTGACAACAATTTCAAAGCAGCAATAAACGTGATGGGCGTTTTGCCGACTGAATTCGATGCTATTTGAGACAATCGTCGTGCCATTGCATTTGGAAATCGGGCATTTGATCAAGTTGTAAATGAGGAGTCTAGAATGGAAGGGTCCAGGATTTATGCGAACACAAAATCATTGCAATATGTCCAATTATTCCGAAGGCGATTGATTGGGACTGGAATAAGTGCGCTATTTCTTAACCAAAGATGACCCATATCTGATCAATCAGAGCGTGGCAGACACCAGAAGCACACGGGACGCAATGGCACGACATATACACATACGGTCAGCAGTTCAACGGATCGCATTAATCGACGAGTCAAATGCAAATATTAGACAGAGATGCTCATTTTTGGATTGCCGGATATGTTTGGGTTTGAGGATTTAAGCCATAATCATTTGAGCAGCTTTGTATCAATCGTGCTAACGAAAGACGCCAGCAACACTGCAATCGAACCGTTCTTCTTGTTTTGAACAAGAAATGTGTGATTGTGAAGCGATTCAATGGAGCTTCATTCAACTTTTCCTGACAACAGCGCGCGTTTAGATCTCATGCAAGCGAAACCATGCGGTATTCTGAACATTTTGATGAGGAATGGATAGTCCCCTAAGGAAATCATCAAAACTTTGCACGGTAATTGTATCGTCCACATGGTGAACATCCTCACTTCACTGCCGATAATACCCACCAATTTAGCCATTTATTTGTTATCCATCATTATACAGCTCAAGTGGTACATGATACCTTTGTTGTTTGTGACCAAAACAAGATGTGCTTTGCTCGGAACGCATCAATTACATTAAGCGATCGACGAAGCCTTTTATTGCCAGTTTGATAACAGTTACCAGTCGGAATAGAAATTTGATGATCGCAAGAAGCAGACGGATGGAGGATTCACGTTAAGCTGGTAACAATGGAAGTGGGACAAATCGGTGTAGCTTAGGGACCCCTGTCTGGAATCAGTTGAAACAGCTCCTTTCTACATTTGGACTCCTTAGTTGCTATTAGTTGCGATGTCTCAAACCAAACGACACCGCGACACCTTCCAAGTATATTCCAGACGTGTTTGAGATCAGCTACTTGCCAGAGGTGTGCTTGAAGCTGTTCGTGTGAATTGAGCCGGGTGTCCTGCTCGAATGCCGCATCATCAGTTTTTGAAGCTCTATCGAGCCCTTGCCATGGTAGCATACGTGCGTAAGCTTTGTGAGTCAGAAACGGCTGGAAATGATTTTGTGTAACATTCCTTCGTCGAGCACAATATCGCCACATTTGGGCGACCAGTAATGAGGAAGCACAGGAAGCTGCTTGTGATTTCGTATCCACATATGAAATTCAGTCGGTTTAACTCGGGTCTTCTTTCGTAGAGCGGCCATCCAATTCGTAAAAGCTCAGTTGGCAATAACGGTAGCCAAATTCATCGTAATTATCCGGGCAATGGTACAAATACATCGATACAGGCGTCAGAAAATTGCTTGTGTCCGTATACCAAGTGCTGTTCGAGTATTTCTACTCCGATATAGATCAATCGAATGGGAAAAACGTCTTCGAGCGGAAGCTGATAAATTCCGTCAGCTTCAGAATTTGGAAGACGAGACACCTTCGAGATTACGTGTACGACGACGAAGGTGCGGGACGCCTGACGTTGGGTGATCGAACGCGGTCAGCCATATCAAGCCACTGGGGACGCGGTCGTGCATTTCGCCTGTGATTGCTGTAACGCTCGTGACGTGTTTCGTCTGCTACAAATTGGCTTCGATATCAATACTCATAATCGTCGTGGTCGAGCACAGTTGCGCACCGCTCGCTACAATTGGATTGGGATTCAGATGTATTAGAACAAGACGCCAACGGGAATACTCCACTTCTGCTAGCAAGAGATACAATCGCTGCTTTGCCGGATGTACACCCAATATCGTCAGTGCCGAAAGTTAACAACAGTTGTCGATGCTGTGGATCGTGCGACCATCTGACTGTCGATGCTCTTATGCGCAAAACAGATGTCCTTTTTCCAGAAGCGAAACAGCACCAAACAGCATCGCATGTCGGATTTCGTTGAGGCTACTATACAATCATTATGCCACTTTGCAAATTTGACGATGCCAAAGAATGGATCCTTGTAATCGATCGCAACTAGTGGAAGCGGTTATTGCGCCTGACTTAATTAGTGTGCTCAAAACTCTTGGAAACATTTCCTTAGCTTTTATTTCTTATATTTGGAACTACTTTGTGGACAAAAGCACTTGGAGATGTATAGAGCTGCACCCTAGTAAGTTCAAGAAAATGACGCTATCATGGAAGGTTAATCGCATATTATAAAGTCCTTGATTTGTATAAAGCATTACTTTTTTCCTTAGAGCTATGCATACGCTTTTAGGCTGATGGCTTCTAGTCTTCGTCCGAATGCATTCAATCGTACTCTTCATCAATCTCTTCTTGACCCGAATGAGCACCATGCTTTGAGCTGCTCGCCTCTGCTGCGTTCGTGTCACTTGGCAATCTTAGCCTTTTATTGCTCGCCTCTGCTCTGCTATCCTCATTTGAGGCTTGACTCAACTCATTCCTCTTTTCTTCTCTTCCCTTCTCTTTTCTCCTCTTATCTTGACGGAAGAAGTTGTACTTTATCGTTCCATCACTTGTATCGATCCCGATTTTGTCCACCCGCACATACCTATTACCCACCACCCAAGCGTCACTATCGCTTCGAACAACATGCACCGGACTGTTCTTATGAACAATACTATCGATAGACACTTGTGGTTGAGAGCATATTCCAGCATTTATCTGAAACACAATGTCACCCATCGACACTCGAGGACACTTACCATTGTCCTTAACTCTCACGTATTTATGGTCTTCAGAAAATGCGTATCCCTTCTTGTGTAGCTTTTTTGTGAACTTTGGATAAGCTTCATCCGGAAGTTTGATCATTTCATCACCAAATCGAAATTCCATTTTCTGATTAAATGAGCTGCCACCATACTTATCTGTAGGTAACACAAGATTGCTCTCAGGTATGTCTTCGTACACTTCATCAATATACCTTCTGGAAGAGACCTCATACCATGTTCTATACTCGTACCTCTTCCAATCAATTACATAGACTCCTTTGACAGCCAGACGTATGAACTCGTCACCATTAAGGTTCCACCACTTTTCTTCATTTTTCTCAAGCTTCTTCTCGCTGACCAATTGATCCTTTAGCAACGAAGATATATTCCAGCAACCTAAACCATGCACATGGAGATCACTCATGTGTGTTGAGTCTTCCATGCGCTCTGGTTCATAGAGAAACTTCGATTCCGTAATTATTACATGAGAATCGGCTCTTTGTCGATTTTCCTCGTTCGCCAAGTGATGTATACTCAAGTCAGAACGGGTGAACGATTCTCCCACCGAGCCAGACAAGCAGCGATCAATAGTCTCATCAGCATCATTTGAATTATCCATTGAAAATGCCACTAGATTGCATCCAGGTAACTCCGTTGGCGCTATCGTCACGCTCAGTCCCCAAATCCTTTTTCTCTGCTCGTCCAATACGGAACGCATTTCCATATAAGACACGTCGCGCTTATTATTACCTTTTGTTGAGACCCCAAGCATGCTGACACAGAGCGCGTTCAGTTGATACATCTTCATCGGTGTTAACTGGCGATGGAATTCTTAACCATGGAGAAGATGTATTCGATCTTTATGATCCGAACCACCATCTCCAAATAAAAGAATTGAGTTATTCTCCACCGTCCAATTATGAGTTCAGCGCTACCTGAACGCTTCTGCAACATTCGATAAGGACAAATCCCCGAGTGTACCTGCAAAAAAAGTGCAACGTTGCGCACTTTTACCAACTGGTAGCATTCGTGAGCTATCGGAACCCTCGCGTTGTTGGAACTGGTATTCATGTGTACTGCTCCGACATTCTACACAAACGATCCCTGGATTCAATATCTCACCGATGGACCAGTGATCCGGATTCCGGGTCATCATTGTCGTTTACTTCCAACCAACGTGATCATATCCTTCTTCCGCTCCGACGTGGGCATAAAGTGTTGGTCTCAATGGTTCGGAGGTAGATGGCGTGGACTTCTCCATGGTGACATCGCTGAGCTTTCCGTCAATCTGAGCAATTTGCCAGAGTAACATACAACACTTCACCTCTCACAACAAGATGATGAAATGCGGTTGATTTCTGGTCCACTTCAGCTTGAATGCTAAGGGCACCTCGATTATTTCAACGTGGAACAATGTCTCAGCACTCACGGTGAATGTTAATGGAATTCATTAATATGGCCATCTTTTTATCGACCACATCCTATCACAACACTCCATTTGTTGTATTCAAGAAACCAAGTTTCACGATCACAACCAACTGGAATCATTTCAATTTTTATTATCCTCGAAAATGCAGCACAAAATGTTGGTCAATGACCACAACAGTGCTTTACTCCATTCGACTCAAAACCGCAGTGACGGCGTCATGACAATCGTTCGTTCGGACTTTCCCGGTTATACAACAGCTGAAGAACTCACCGATCGAAGCATTCGAAATCGCTATTTGGTTTTGCGTCTTATCATTCACGATGCACCGGTGTATATTCACAATGTATATGCACCGGTCAAAGCCGAGGAACGAGTGGGCATTATGAGCTATTGCTTTCCAACACTTCGAATCGACCGCAACACATATCGTATTTGGTGATTTCAACACACCACTCGATCCAGCTATCGATGCTTCGAGTGGAACAATCCGGCACGAACCAAGTCGATTAACGTGTTTGGAATGGCTTTCACAGCTGGGTGTGGTAGACGCTTGGCGAATCCAACATCCGATTGAAAAAGTAATTAAAGGACCATTACCGCGAAAGAATCGACTTGATTATATCTGCATGTCGGAAGAGCTATTCAATATGTTATACAAAACCTCTGAGTATTTTCGTCCACGACATGCCGGAGATCATCTGGCACAAAAAGTAACTTTTGCAAATCCAACTCAATCTCCGGGTATAGGATATTGGAAATGTTCATTACGACTATTTCAATATCCTCAAGTTGTCGAAGCAATCAAATTGGAAGCGAATTTGGTGCTCAAATAGTTGTGGACAACTTCGAATCCCGGTAAAATGTGGGAAAGTTGGAAGACGAAAATCAAGAAACAGCTTCAAGGAATCGAAAAAAAGGTTGCAAAAGATAGCCGACATGATGTTGAGTCTAGCCAGCGTGTTTTGGAATTCGCAGCAGCTCGATATCGCATCCAAGACACCAATGAGTCACGGTATTTTTACGAATCGAGTCTCGAACAATTTCGAATCTCAGTCGAAACCAATGCGAAATACAACCAAGATGAAAGCTTCGACCATCACGTGAAGCATATAGAGAACTCTTCCAAGCATGTTTTTCGCCCTCCGGATAGTTCTTCTCGTTGCGTGCCGATCGAAAATGTTACAAAAAAATGTGGTACCCTGACATCGAACCCGAGGGAGATTATTGACGAATTCAGAGATCATTGGGGTGGTGTCATGGGCTCTGTTTATAGCTCCAAGACCGACTCAAATGTTCCAAGTAAAAGAAAGCAAAAAAAGTTACTCGATTCGATTCAAGTTTCACTTGCCTCAGCAGAGCAAGACCGTCTCTCCACTCGGTTAAGTACGACCGAGATGGCGGAAGCGATCAAGCACATGCGGAGTAGTTCTTCTCCAGGTATGGATGGACTACCAGCTGCATTTTATCAGCTTGATCCGGAAAAGTTTGGTGAATGTATGAAGATCGTGTTCGAATATCAGCTGGAAAGAAGAATTTTACTCCGATCACAACGTCACTCAGCAATCACACTTTTATACAAAAAATTATCACGAGGTGATCCTGGCAACTATCGACCGATCGCACTGCTTTGCGTCGATGTAAAAGTACTTTCAAAAGTGTCGGCGTATCGATTGCAACGTTTTTTGCCAAAAATGATCCATCAAGATCAAAAAGCATTTGTGCGAGGACTATCGATGCATCACCATATTCGACATCTCACCGATATCCAATACTTGGTCACTCATCGTAGGGAGGAAGCATACGCGACTTTTCTTGACTTTGAGAAAGCTTATGATCGAGTCAATTGGACGTACATGTTTCGCGTTTTGGAAAAAATGGGCGTTGGAAAAAGGTTCATCGACTGGGTTCGTCTTTTGTACAATAGCACAAAGGCGCAATTGATGATTAATGAAAATATCACACTGTCCATTACACCACGACGTGGAGGGAAGACGTGGAGGGAATCAAGGTGATCCTCTCTCAACATTACTTTTTCTGATGACGATCGAACCTTTGGGAAATCTACTTCGTCAACATGGAGAACATGGCATTTGAATTAATAATGGCACGACTGTCGCAACTGGATTATTTTTTGCGGACGATTCGACATTGCTTTCAGAGACACCAAATGGTGTTTTGACGCAACTCCAACTCGTCCAAGTCTATTGCGATGGATCGGGTGCGAAACTCAACGTGAGTAAATCATCCTTGCTCTCGCTGAATCGGACCATGCCATGTCCACGTATTCCCAATTTGACCATAATGGGTCCGGAGGATTCGGTCAAGTATTTGGGTATTCCGTTCAGCCAGAAACCAACTCACTCGATGGTTATTTCAACTCTCGACAAGCGTTTTTACGATGGGTTTGGTGCATGGTTTCGACGAGCACGAACTGTTCGTGGTCGACTACTGGTTGCGCAGACGATGATTTTATCACGTTTGTGGCATTACACGATGCACGTGGACATACCAGCAGCGACCATTCGACAGTGGCAATCGATGTTAAATCGATTTGTTCTTGGTCGGAAACACAAAAAAGATTCAAAACATGTTCACCTACTCAGCAAAGAGTTTTTATATCTTCGCCGACAAGATGGTGGACTACAAGTTCCTTTTTGGTGGGACGATTAAAGCTACAACGTATTCAATTCCTTCAGCAGTTCGCATCCGATACGTCAACAATTCTTCCTGCGAATTGGACAACTGCTTCGACGGAATTATTACAACTTATCCAACCTTCCTTTGGACCACATAAGCCGATGGATATATTCACCATCGCACCAAATCGACATGGGAAAATGGTTCAATGGGAGAGCATATCGTCATGGTGGAAACATTTAGAATGTGGCATCAGATGGATTGGAGCATTTCAATATCAGATTTAAATGTTTCGCAACGCCGTCAGTACTACATGGAACAGCCGATGTGGTTCCACTGCGACCAAAAATTACATTACGAAGCTGCTACTCGTCATCCGAGTACGCAGAACGTTTGGTACAATCTTGGCATGGTGGATGAACCACATCGAAGATTTCGAAAAACGTTTGCTACACTTTTCGACGTTCGAAGTTTGCAAGACTTTTTTCGTGAAAGCGACACATGGCCAACGAAGGAAGATTTCGTCGCCAACTATTACAACGACGAAGAGCTGAACACATCGGATATGTCTGAAGAAAAGTTGCTGAGTCGACTTTACAATGAAGTCACTCAGATTCTCCAGCGCATCCACTCGACGATTGGTCTCATCACTTGGATTATACCAACCACAAGTGGCAGATCATTTTATGTTGGAGTAACAGGCACGGAAAGGAAACATTATTTTCCATATATTCCACGCTCACAACTCTCACGAATCGTCTGGAAACCTCCCGAACCAACCAAGAGTCATCCGATGTCGACACATTGGTCATCACGGGAGAGATCGGACGCACTGGATTCAGAGCGAGTTCGAAGTTTTATGGCACATCACGGCATCTTCGAAAACGTGTATTACCAATTTTCGAGGATTTACAGTTTCGTCTAGCCTTCCGAATGCTGCCAGCTCGATCTCGTTTCTGGTTTTTAAAGGAATTTCAGCCCGACATTATATTGTGCACGCAGCCTTCGTGTGGGGCTGTGGAATCCGATCAACATCTCTTTTTAGAGTGCGATCACACGGCACACTTATGGAGGGAGTTACTCCCTAGTTGGGATCAGTTTTTCTCCTCTCGACCACGTTGGACGCATATTGCATGTGCAATTGTCTCAACAGCACGGTCGGATTGGAAAGAATATTTAGAGATTATATCAGAATTATGGTTTGCATTGCCAGCGGTGACACTGCACTTCGTCTGGACAGATCGGAATCGTCGTTTGTTCGATCAGCGATCAGCAACTCCGACACTTCGAGCACTTTCCGTGATCTACACCACGTTTAGTGCGCACGTTCGGTACTTTCGAAGACAGTGTTACGACCACGAGGAACGCATTCGGCTTGCAAAGGTGCTGGATCAACTCGCAACGCAAGGATCATTTGGTGGATTTTTCAGAAGCCGAAGATCATTACTGCGGGTACGGCATAGACAAGTCAAAATACAAGTGCAACTTAGATCCTAGTCCTAGTTGGCTGGTTATGCTCACCGTAGTGTGGCGCCCACCAATTTGCAAACTACGGTACTTTTGGACCATTTTTACAACTTTACAACTTTACAGCATTCAAAAGCTGGACATAGTCTCGTATTAAGGATGCTGAGGCTACTATAATACGAGATTATCAACGAGGGACATATTACCATCTCTCACAGGTATTTCAAGAAACATTTTTTATATGTATATATGTTATTTAAGATAGCCTAGGCAACTAGAGAAGTCAGTTAGTCTAATTCTAGTAATATAGACACCTTCAACTGAGCTATCGAAACCGTACTTTGCGAGCATGGAAGCGAACCGTGACTAGGTAGGTGAGACACATAGGTGCATAGTACTGTAGTCGTGTTCTTTGCGTGCGAATGGGCAACATTAATATTGTACAATGTATGTCTTCCTTCTAAAAAAAAGTATATTTTTTGAGAACATGGAAAAGAACTTTACAGCACCTTACAACTGATAACGATTAGCCTTACCTAGCTAATATGTGCTGTACATTCCATGTTGTGTGCAAATATCCATGTGATCTTTTCAACACACGGCAAGATTGCACATCTTAGTAAAGAAACCAAAATTATCGTAAAGGCTGAAATTGCCTTTCTTAAGCCGTTAATTGCAAAAACACATACTGCCAGGGTAACCAGGTTCTCAGAGTGCCCGGTATGAAAGATCACCAATTCATGTAAGCGTCGCTGAGCAACGCAAGCCTTGAAGCAATTCACATTCTTCTGGTCATCGCCAGGCTCCTTCATCCTTTTTTCTCGATGAACCACGATTCGGCCGTTCCATACATTAGAGTCTCCCAACTACAAGTCCTCATTTACTTACATCCTATGTTGTGCTGGCAATCGTTCAAGGCTCATCCTTTTCCTGGTACTTACTTCCATAAAGGATGATACAAAAATGCAATCATATGGGCGTCGCTCTGATACTACTAGGATTGCTCAGATGCTGAGTCTGTGCTCAAATAAGCTCTCGTTGTATATATGTACAAGCACGCCAAATTTGGGTGGGAATTGTTGTAGATAAAATTGAAATCGCAATTGCTGCCACTATTTCCTGTCTTTCATTCATCGACTAATTCGGCCTTATTATTCAGCAGCAGTCTTACACTCAGATGATGGGTGAATTTTCTTCTCGCGTAGAAATAGATTCTCCACTCACGATGATCTTGTTTCATTTCCTCCTTCTTGACAAGCAGAATGCCATTTAATCAATTAGTGGGTTGAGCTCTTTTTAGAAGTGTTTCCTGAACTGAAAATTGTGCGTCTTTCAAATCTACTCCAATAGCTTGAACCTAGCTGTAGTACACTACAGAATTATAATGGAGTGTATGCAATGAGAGACTTTGATTTTAGGCATCTAAGCACTAGTCTGTACTACAAGTGCACGCTTTGTATCCGCTCCTCCATAGTCCTAATTGCTCTTCATTTTAATTACGTGATTGCTGCAATCTTCGCTCGTGAGTCTCACATTATCCTCAGCATGTCTTTCTCAAGTGTTGGCTACTTGTACAAGCATTTTGCTTTCTTTCGATGATCTTTTCGATTGACGTTATAAAGTCGCACCCAAGTCCGGAAGTGTTCTTACCAGCAGCTCGAGGCTTCCCGTTCACCTTTGAGTCACAAGACTGTGATGGTACAACGTGACAATACCTGTCATGCTTTCTTTGAATATTCATTTGGTCTTTTTCCCCATCTCCTTATCAAGGACACCCAAGCTCTATTTGAAAAGCTCTCCGAGCAAACCATCCGTGCTTGGACGAATTCTCTGTCAGTTTTGGCAGCAAGAATTGAAACTTCTTGGTTTACATGCAGCTGAGTATGCCATATTTGCTATATTCAATATCGGTCGTCAAACAATCGATCTCACGATCAACCAGTGGAAAACGTTATATGTTTCTCACTGTCGTATTCACTAAGAATGATATTTGATGCGAATCTCTTTACCGTGCACGTTCCACCCGCGGAGAGGCTGTAGTGTATACTCACCTCAATATTCGGTCGAAATCAGTTAGTTCGATCCCATGACGATATTGTGCGTTGATTCAGAATATTTTCATGCGGGCCGAAGGGCCGGTGAAGTGAACGCTTCACACATCCACCACGCCAAGATTGTACCAAGCATTTTGAGTAAGAAACACTGCATCAGAACGAGTGACACACACCATATTTGTTGCACCAAAACGGTGTAATGATCCAGACTCAATGCATAGCACCACAATATGGAATTTGAAAAAAAGTTGTCGGGACATCAATACCCATTATTTATTGTTTCAAAAAGCTGTGGGAGTGATAATTTAAGTAGGCATGATGTAATTTGAAATGAATATAAAAATGTAAATGTAATTGAATAAAAACGTTGCCGGGATATCAATACCCTTTGTTTACTCCGCAACGTATGCACTCTTTTTGTAACTACTTCAGAAGATTCAATCCAATGTTCAATATGCGTTTCGACAGGGTAGACTGACAGATCGTAAAGAGTTTAAAAGGTTTTGTCATAATCAAATACTCGATCAAGAGTGCACTTATGAAGATTTATCAGCTACAACCGTGTTTTTGCCATACTTGGGGTCAAGACAACGTATCACGGTTTTGTCGGCGGTGAATACATAAAATTGATCAGAACAGAGGAGGTCGCCAAATTTTCATTGGGGATTGCTGTAGAAATGGCGCGCGTATATATTGGCGGAGAACGGATATCACATGATGTAATGGCTATTTACCAAAACCATAATTTTGACCCTGTCGTTGCTTTGAAAGGTTGCTGGCCTGATAAGGAAGGGCTTGTGAGGAAGAATTACCGCAAAGATGATCCCATACAGTTGGAAGTAGATGCATCAGGTAGCCCTGATGATATAAATGAAAGAGGCTTAAAAGGGCCCTATTCTATATATGATCTGTTAGCAAACGCGTAGTGTTGGCGGTGGTAAAATGAATACTAAAATACATTTAGGTCCTTCGTTCGCAAACTCTCTTGCTACTCTAAGCCTACTGGATTCTTCGACTATACCTTGATGGTTTTCCATACCGCGCATTACTAATCGTATATTCGCGCATCAGAAATCACCTGGCCACGCGGCAGTAATCCTGTGCCGTTACCAACATGCATGGTGAGATAGCGTAACCTGACTACAGCACAACCTTCTTCACCACTCCTCGCCGCTATCGCATCATTGGCACCTTAGCTAGTGTAAACTCAACAGCGGTCGCAGCCTGGCGAGCTTGTCCTTGTCTACTGCCTTGGTCAATACTTCAGCAAGCATGAGCTCGGACTGAACGTAGCACGGCTCCAGTATGCCAAGACGGGCAAAGTCCTTCACAAGCTTGAGGCGCACATCGATATGTTTTGCTCTCAGGGACGAAGCCTCACCCTCAATCTGGTGGATGGCCGCTTGATTATCCACATGCATCTTCATGGGCAGAGACGGTTTGAGTCCCACTTTCATCAGCATTTCCCTTATCCTAAGGAGCGCGCGCGCCGTTTCGGACGCTGCCACAAAATCGGCCCCTATCGTCAAAATCTAGATTCCTCCTTGCTTTTTCGCCGACCAGCTCACGGGTATTCTATTGAACAACACCATCGCTCCAGTTAGGGACTTCCTGCCATCCTTGTCCGCTGCGAAGTCTGCATCGCTATATGACTCTAGCGTAAAAGCATCTTCAACATCAGTACCGGTATGCATCTCGATCCTTATATTCTTGCTTCCCAAAAGGTACCGTGCGATTCTCTTGGCCAATTTCCAGTCTTTCTCCCGCGGCTGATGAGTTTGACTCGTTGCCTTGTGCACCACAAACGTGATGTCTGGGCGAGTGCACCGCGCGACCCACAAAAAACTTCCAACGAGGGACTGAAACGACCGGATTGACGGTTTTCCAGGTTCTGCGTCCTTCGAAAGAAAAATACTTTCCGGTCTGGCTACGTCATAGCACTCCTGCCCGATCGCTGTACGCATTGGATTCGACAACGCCAAACCGCGTTCCCGGAGCAACTTGTCCTGATCGAGAGCATAGGAGTGCGCATCGAGCGCCTTGACTCGAATTACTAGAAAGTTGGACACCTCTCCCAGGTTCTCAATTGACAGCGATTCCTTTGCTGTAAAAAACCAATCGACCGAGGTAGCCTTTGTCGCCGTGACTAGGATATCTTCGAAATACACGCAAACTACAGTCATATCATCACCGTCGCGTTTGTAGTACAGGCACAAATCACTGATGCACTGTTCAAATCCTGACTCCTTGAGTCTCGTAAGCAACAGCTGGCTCCATAGTCTTCCCGCCTGTTTCAACCCATACAGGATTTTCTTCAACTTGATTGCGACTTCACTTGCACTGGACACTCCAAGTTCCTTGAGGTTTTCGTCCTTCATCTTCATGTCTCTTGGTACGTTTAGCAATATCTCCAAAAATGCTCCTCCTTGTTAGCCTTTACACAGGCATTTGGAATGTCGCCATGTTTTGCAGGTGCACCCCATGTCGCCGCAAGTCCCATGATCACTTTCATCTTAGAAATGTCCGTAACGGAGGCGAAAGTCAATGAGTAGTCAACATCGAAGACTTGTTCATTTCCGCATGCAACGAATCGTGCCTTGAGCCGGTCCACTGCACCGTTTTCGTCTGTCTTGGTCTTGTACACCCACCTACTGTGCAACATTTTTGCAGAGGGTGATAGCTTGATCAAGTTCAAAACTTCGTTGGACTCAAGCACCTGGATTTCTTCAAGAATTGCCTTTCTTCAACCTTCATCCTTTGGGCTTAGAATCGCCTCCGCGTGCGTCTTCGGGTCAGGCTCGTATACTTGTAGCACGGTGGCTACATCAATCTTCGAAGACATTCCTTCTTGCTTCGACTTCTTAGTTGAACTACCTGTGGAATAGGGGTCACGCGTCCACTTCTTGAGCTTGCTCTTGCCCTTTTTCTTGTTTTCACCATCATCAATGTCTTCTTGAGTGATCTTCGAGTCTTCTCGAGAATTTCCGTCATGGTCTTCTCGCTGCACACTGAGTTTTAGTTGCTCGTTCTGCAAGATCGAAAGCGTTTGAATATTCTTGACGTGTTGCGTCCCATCACGACGTTCTCCTTGAGTATATATACTCTATAGCCTTTAGTCTCATCGCTGCGCCCGACAATCATGCCAACCTGGGCTCGTTACGCGAGTGAATTTTTAGGTCGCGGTATACGGTACACATAGAACCAAATTAAACGATACCGCGTAGGTCTGGAACTTGCTATGTCAGCACCTCGATTGTGAATGCACGCTTGTGGTTCAATTTTGTAGACTGCGATTTAATATGTACGCCCGAGTACTCAACCGCGTCGCCCCAGAAAGTCAGCGGAAGGTCGCTTCCGAATATCATCGAGCGCACCATATTTAACACCGTCCAGTGCATGCGCTCTGCTTTGCCATTTGACGCTTGATTTCGCGCCTCGCTGACCTGTCTCGTCACTTCGGTTGTTTTGGATAGTAAATCCATGTTCGGATACTCACCGCCGCCATCGTTTCGAAGCCCATGTACCCAGCAATTGAAGCGTTTCTTGAACAACGTCAACAACTCCTTGAACTTCCGTGCCGCTTGGTCCTTAGTACGCGCGAGAAAAACGCGACAGTGGTTACTCTTGTGATCAGATAAATTGACGAGGTACCGATTTCCCATTCGGTCCTTTGGTGTCATCGGTCCTTTTAGGTCCGAGCAAATACCACCACCAATGCGATCAATCAGTGATTTACCCGTGGTGTCTTTTCTAGGCTGCACCTATTTGGTCTGTTTTGCTTGCGAACACGTGACACATGTCTTTCGTTGATGATCAGTAATTATTATCTTAAATCCAGGTTCGCGCGCCATTAGTTCAATTCTGCCATAGTAGAGGTGACCTAGGCGTTGATGAAAAATGCATTAGGGTCCCCGCATGCACACCTACATCACCTTTCCGCTCATTTGCTTCGTCGGATGTAGTCATACTCTGGCCGGCCTCTTTCGCACCTGTTATCACGTCTTGGGTCTCCAGAGATAACACATTTTTATGCATCACCACGTCGAATATAACGTTCTCGGTAGTAAGCGATATAATCGTTCGCCGAGCATCCTTGTATTCGAGCGCGTAGCCAGCCGTTTAGCTCAGGTATGCCATAGAACACGATATTGCGAGTCAGAATCGATGCATTGTAGACTTCAGTAAGTCGAATATTAGTTGGTCTTCCGCATGCCATCACGCGAAGAACCACACTTCCGACCATTGTTGGCTGAAGCGGTTTTCCATCGGCGACCAAGCTTTGGTCTTCACACTTGCGGGCAACTTTCGAGCATTGCACTATTGTTCAGCAGGTTCCTGCCAGAACCGCTATCCAGGATCCATTAATTGTTTTGGGCCTTGGCATCTTGTACACACAGCGTGTAGTAGACAACATCCTTGGACTTAGTGTTGTTACGCCAAGCTCCCTTGGCATCGTTGTCTCTCTTAGAATTCTTCCTTTCTTCAGGACAGACCGACTAGATGTGCCCTACCTTGCCACACCCAAAACATGTGCACGTGTCAACGCGTGGCTTATATTCGGAAACATGGGACACTACGTCCTTACCAAACAAAGCAGCGCTTCGAGTCTCAACTCCAGAGACTGCGCGAAATGAGCAAGCTCTTCGGCTTGTGCAAGGTAACCAACCCGGTTTCCGTCGTACTTGGCCATAAGTACCTTGTGGAGCTCATTTGATGCATTGTGCACAATGTTGTCCCGAACCTACGCGTCAGCGCCACCACACGCATCAATCACCGCCACCAAGTAGAGGTAATGCTAGGGCCAATTCCTCTTGGGGTCCTTCTTTGCCGTGAACAGTTTCATCGACTGTGAAGCAGTGATAGTAGTCTTGAACGTCTGGTGTAAGCGTTCCATGATGTGCGCGAGAGTGGGAATCTGTCCCCACCAAGTCTCGACCAGCTTTTTGTCGTACCGCTCAGCGGTACCACTCAGATAGTGCCCGAGCAGGTCTGTCTTCACGTCTTCACGTCTTCACGTCTTCGGACCAGTCGACGCCACAGGCCGCTTGTGCGTACTGGATCTGCCTCATGAATGTCCTGCCCCAATCTAGGAAACTGAAGCCCAATCCTCTATAAAGCTCTGAGCCATCAAAGTTTCGAATCGTTAGTCCTCGTTGACGCTCATCCGTCACCCGCATTGCATGTTGAGCATCCGGCTCCATGCGTCGCGCATATTCTTGCTCTGCCGCACAATCCATGTTAGAATACGGAGTACGAACCGGTGGTGCTGTTTCGCTGCTCGCTATTCTGGCTGAACCATTTCTCTTCCTGCACCATGATGTACTATGTTCGGGTGACCTTGGCCAATTCTTGGACGCACCGGTGAATGCCCGAGCGCATCGATATGCATCGGTCCGCAACCGCGACCTTGCCCCAGGGCTGAGCCGATCATCCTGACTCGATCACGACTATCATCCTTTCGTCTTCATCGCGCTTTAGCTGCAAGACCTCTATCTGTGTCATTCGCGCTTGGAGGTCGACGAAGGACGCGAGTATTCTAGTGTTAACGTCATCGCCCTTCGTGGACCGTCTTTTCGCCATGAACTACCGCTGGAAACGCCGTGATCCTTTCATGGCCGGCGTCAAAGCTGAGTGAAGTTGGTGTGCTTGGCGCGCCGGTAAAACTAGTCGTTGGGCTCATAACCTGTTAGCAAATGCGTAGTGTTAGCGGTGGTAAAATGAATACTGAAATATGTTTAGGTCTATAGTTCGCAAATTATCTTGCTACACTAAGCCTACTGGATTCTTCGACTATAGATTGATAGTTTTCCATACCGCGCATTACTAATCGTATAGTCGCGCATAAGAAATCGCCTGGTTACGCGGCAGTAATCCTTTCCGTTACCAGCATGCATCGTGCGATTGCGTAACCTGACAACAGCACACCCTTCTTCAACATGATCCACATGAACGGCATGTAGATGAAGATAATGCCTTGCGTTACTTCAGAGAAATGACTCTGAATGTAGAATTTGGGCCTTGATGAAAAGTTCGCGGACCGTTCGCGCACGATATCTCTAGAAACAAAAAGCGAATTTTTCGTCCGCGTGGAAGAATGAAAAGCGTCGATATAGTGACCGAAACTACCCTGTCCTGAAACATACTTCACAAGAGAGAATGAGAAAGGAATCTTCTCATATGTAATATCGGATGAGTGTGAGATGATTTATGCTGGAGATAGGTCAGCAGCTCTCGGAAGATCTGATCGAGATGAAACTGAGTTTATGCACTTTCTCCAGCTTTGAATCACAAGGGTTAGTTTTGGTCCTAGAGCATTTATCGAAAGAAAGTTCTATTTACGCGATAGGCCCTCCATGCCGAATAATGACATCATGAAATTGTATCACCTGTTCGGAAGACAAAAATTCACCGCTGATGATGACCTCGATAAATCTGTACCAGTGACGATGACGATTTCAAGCAGCCCACCAATGCACATCACCCTTCCCACGGGTTCTGTAGTCAATCAAGACAGTCGTTTTCTTTTTCACGCATGACCACGTGACAAGTGGGTGCTGCCTTATAGCTTTCTCAAGGGTTATACCATCATCATCGATAAGAGCGATGGCTATATAAAATACAAATGTATCTTTCCACAGGTGATCACCAGAAAGAGAAAAGCGCCAATGAGTGTAGACCACGAAGGCCAACCATCAATGATGATGAAAACCACGTGTGAGTTCAGAGGTGCGCGGAAATATCTTGCTTGCCAAACAAATTTCAGCATATTCAGTAAGTAAAGAGGACGGAGTACTTTGATTTTTGGACTTATTTGATGCTCAAATATACATATCACGTTTACTCCCACACATAATTGATATCGTAAGATTTGCTTCGCTTGAGTTCTTTTGTGGCACCATTCTGTACGTCTCAAAGCGCTCCTGCTTGAGGAGTAGTTGTAGGCTTTGAGAAGTACATGTCTGTCTATGCCTTATTTTGATACTCAAGGCCGCTATCCCTAACAATCGTGCTGACCACTGATGTTTGATGTTGCCATCTATTTGCAATATCCAGACTTCATCATTCGCAAATAAGACTCTTGAGCTTTTCTCGACGGAAATAGACTGAGGTAACAGATTTTCTCGATGGAGCATACAGCACCAAAGCAAGTTATAAACTTGAGGCTAGTTGAGCTAATATCATCCAGCTGCCTCCTTTGATTTAAGAGTTTTTGGGTGGGATTGTACCATACTACAATGCAGTAACTTGGCATCGCGAGGTTTTTGGATTTCATCTCAAGTATCGTTCCGCTCCAACGCATCAATCGATATACGCATGGCCTCCTCCCAATGCTCTACTCGCGGGTCCTTCATCGGCTCGCGATAGTTGTTGAGATCTTTAAGCATTATCTCATTTACAGGATCCACCGGTACATGCTTGGCACGCATGTTGCGAGTTTGCATCCGAGTCGGCGTCCGCTCTTCTTCGCGCAACAGCTCATCTTCGCTGTCAGATTCTGCTAGCTCGGCGAGATTCTTCCTCAAAGACGAACTCTTATCTTCCTTAGCATTGTCCCTCTTCGATTTACCGAAATTCGGCTTGCCTGAAGGCGTCGTTTTATCCGTTTTTAGCTCTTGTGGTGGCATTACCGCCTCTGTCTCCTTCCGCTTCGCGGCCTCTTCGGACTTCGATATTGCATGCCGCAGCATGGGATCTTCGCGCTCAAGCTACACTTGTAACTGCACATTCTGCTCGCTATTAAGAGTCTCAACGTTACGTATGTGCTGCGTTGTAATGACGATTCTTTCTTTCGGCAGGTACACCTTGAATCCCTTAGTTTCATCGTTCTTGCCAATGATCAAACGAATTTGAGATCTTCGTTTCCATGTTTTCTTTCCGGGCTCTCTGAGTGTCGAACACAGACTTCCGTAGGTCAGCATATCGGCCAGGTTCGGAGCCGTACCCGTCAACATCTCCAGCGTTGACAGAAGATCCTTATTGGCACTACACGAGCTTTGATTAACACGTAGGCCACGCACTCAACAGCGTCGTCCCAAAACAATAGTGGCAGCCCACTCATAAATAGCATGCACCTAGTCATGTTCTGTATCGTTCTGTGCATCCTCTCAGCGTTTCCATTCGACTCCTGGCTCTCAGATTCGCTCACTTGACGTTTGATACTAGCCGCCCTGCAGAACGAGTCGACGTTGATGTACCCCTTTCCACCGTCTGTGCGAAGCACATGATCCTGACAATTGAATCTGTTCTCGAAGTAAAGCAGAAAATGTTCGAATATATTGGTCGCTCTAACCTTGTTCATGGCAACGAGAACGCGTACGTAGTTTGTTGAGTAGTCAACAAAGTTGATTACGTACCGATTGCCACGTCGGTTTCGTGAAGTCATCGGTCCTTTAATGTCGCTGCCGATGACGCCACCAAGCTTGTCGATCGGCTCATTCTTGCCGGTATGCTTTTTAGACTGGTTATTCTTGCTCTGCTTTACCTGCGCGCAAGTCAGACAATTTGGAGAGCTCAGTCCGTTAGACATATACCTGAACCCACCGAGTCTGCCATGCGTTTGACAGTGCCATAGGCAAGGTTACCGAGCCGCTGATGCAACTCTAGTAGTGTCGTATACGTAAACGTGTTATTGGTTCCATCGTATCCATTTACATGGCTGAGTTGGCTACTTGAACGCGCGCCTCCTTCGTTCACTTGCTCATGACGTCAACTGTTGAGACGTTGTTGGGGTGGAAGACTTCAAAATCTTCATACTGTTCTCTTAGCGCACCACGTAGATTCGTTCGCCATCTCGATCGAGGAATACACCACGCCCTCTAATTTTCCGTGGCTGATGATGTTACCAGAAAGGTTTTCGGCATAGTAAACCTCGGTTAGGTCAACTATAACCTCTATGCCATTCACAACTGTCTTCAGCTGAACTGATCCCGCCTTTGTCACCTTGACCATCGTGCTGTTCGCCGCGCGGCATAATTGATCACAGTCCGACACATTCTTCAGCATCTTCACGTCTTTGACTAGATGCACGCTCGACTCATTGACCAGAATCCACGAGTCGGAGTCATCATTCGTACCAGTCCCTATCGCCAGCGCGACTCGACTTGACGCCACGTTTTCGACTCTTTTTTCTTGGAGCACTTGGCTTTAATATGACCAGTCTCTCCACAACCATAACATGTGCGTGACTCGGCATTCCCTATCCGGGCGACGTATCGGCCTCCGCGCCCTCTTTGTTTGCTTCGGACACCACCGGGGTATCGAACCCTTGTTCGCGGGCTGCGCGACCATCTCGTCCAGTTCCCACTCCGCCTTTTGGCTTTCTCATGCTGACGTCAAAGTCGATAGCAAATGCTACAATCTCGGTAGCTTGAACAAGGTAATCTGGTCGCTGCACGTTCATCCGGGTTAACATTGCAGTTTTGATATGTGCTGGCACCGACTTGCATAGTCATTACAGTAGACTCTTCTCCGATTGACCCGATCCCTCTGCCACGTAAACTAGGTATTGGTAGTGCTCTGGCCATGTTTTTCTGTGCTCCTTTTCGCTTTTCATCAGTTCAATGCCTTACGTGCTTGGAATGGGGGGTCATATAAAGTATCATCAGGCTGTTCATGACGTGCCCAAGTGTTTTCGACACTGCTGTCCATACCGGTAGCATTTTTTCGTAGTAGCTGCTTGCCGAACCATCCCGCTTACCACTGAGCTCGAGGAGTTCAAATTCTTCTGTCCAATCACCTCCGCTCATAAGCTAGGCTGCGCCGAATCGCTGTAGGAGCGCATTCCTTACGCCTTGAAGTCGGCGCCCACACCCGGGAAAGTCTATTTACTCGTTAGCTTGGCAAACCCGACGAATCCAGGTCTCGAGGCTTTGGTATCTTTAACCCGTGATCTTTTGTTGGCATTTCATAAAGTGAAATGCTGCGAAGGGTGAGGTGGCTGATTCTTCTCCACTTGTAATCTTCGAGATTGGGTATAGGCTGCTTCAGAAATCTCGATGTAATAGTGGATAGTCTCTCGATCTCGCCATCATCGGGGAAATCCCTTCATTTATCTGAACTTTTGTGGTGAAAGACTTTGACTAGGGGGTCCGCTGCAAACTCTACCCTAAAAGGATCCTGATACCGGTAGAGTAATGACCTCAGCCGTGAAACTGATTCCTCTCTTGCTCCCATTTTTCTTGCTTCGACGACTTTTGACTCGAGAATTCCTTTGATAGCATCTCTTTGGTCTCAGCGTTGACCACCTCCGGCAACATCATATAGTTTTCTCTCTCATCCAGGTCGCTATTGTCGTTGACATAGCACGCCTCATAGCATTTTCCAGCACACGACATGAAGAGGTACTGCCTTCCGTACTGTTTTTGATCCCCGAAGCGTCTGATATTTGTTTTCTTTGTATTGCTGCTCCCAAAATAGCATCGGCGGAACATCCCATTAACTCCACCATGCCTCGATCCATCAATACCGTCAGCGATTTGTGTTTTTCGTTCACCATCACCTCCAGATTTTCCAGATTAAAGGTCCACTCGATGTAGGAAATTCTACGCAATCCAACGGAACCCGACACTTTATGCAGATTGGCGTGTCTCCGAGCGTATTCATCTTCATCGGCGTGGTGTACTGTCTCACTCCGAACAACTGCCTTTGAACCCAAGATGTCCACCAATCCCGCGAATACGATTCTACAATCCGAGCCAGAGTCCAACGACGTACATAAATTTTGCATGCCATCCACGATAGCGAAGAATTTTCCCTTTTCTTTCACCAAAGAAGCTTTCTCCACGTTCGGTGCTTCGGAAGAATATCCTTAAATTTTCTTTCTCAGTTCCTTAGGAGAGGTTCCTCTTCGCCTGGTGCGCACCGCGGGCACCTTGTGACTGAATGTTCCGTGCTTTTACATTTCAAACTTCCAAATGTGGTACGCGGCGGACCCAAGTTTCCCATTTTCCTCTTGTTTAGGCCTATGATTCTGAACAGGAACACGTCGTTGCTGAACAGGAGACAATCGTGTTTTCAGAGATACAATAGTATTGAATCCAAACGGGGTTCCTCAGGCTACCATTCCGCAAAGCTTCTCGATTGTACTAGAAACCATTGGTAGAATGCCACCATAATTTTCCTCAAATTTTCATTGGTGTCCATATTCGGCCTCTCCTATATCTTGTTTTTAAGAGTCACAGGCTATAAACCTTCAACCATCCAATTTACGATCCTCTTCGCATCTACCTGCTCCACATAATGTTGGAGACCCTCCTCCTCCAATGCGCGGTAGATCTAATTTCCAAGCCGCGAGATACGAGATCCAGCATCCATTAGTCGTTCTGAACTTTCTCATTATATGATCAATCTTACCCAACTCTATCGAATCCGTTGTAAGAGCTTCTCTGGAATAATTGATCCAATCCTCCTCAATCACCTCTTCCGGTTGTTTACACATTTCGAATTTGATGATTTGCGCCCGCATCCAAGCATCAACGCACGCTGACACCGGCATAACAAAGGGCTTGTATCGATACGTCTCATAGGCGAGGAATGTCTTGTAATCTGCCTGATACTTTTTTACGAAGCCGCGCATATCCCGCGACGCCTCCGGTGTAGATTGGATGTTTTGGTGAGTGCGGCGCATTTGAGATAAGATTATCCCCCGATACATCCATCATATCCACATCCCCGTTAAACGTCGAACCCTTTTCTCGGTCAAATTTCCAACATAAGGTCCTGCTGGGTTTAATCGAGTTTGCTCCCGACGCGCCTTCAACTCACCGAATCCGTCTTGAATGCTTCAAGCTCCTTGTACATGGGCTCGTTGCTCATCGTCCAGCCTCAAGCACAGTTGAACTATAGGGCAGGACATCTATAACCATCAACTATTTTAGGGGTCGTTCGAACTGTATCACAGCCAGTAGAATTTAGTTTGATCAAAATCTGGTTCTGTCACAGGGAACTAGAGATAAAAAGCTATAAGATTACAGAGCAGATTTATGTTTGGTTTATTTTTGGCGAAGATATGGGATTTCTAAAACCGAGAGATTTATAGGGATTTGGCTCAAGTAGCATGATTTTGGCCGGTCCAAAAATGAACCTCAAAAATAGGATAGCCAATCAGAGGACACCAAATATCACAATAGAGCCAATCAGAGGACACCAAATATCACATTAGAGCCAATCAAATCGCTCAACGTCAAGCTAATCAACAACGTATATGATCACTTAGCACCTGTATAAATAGTCGATCCCCGTTTCTATTTGATTACAGATAAAGTTTTTTTAAAGATCATATGTAAAATTCATTCATTGATTGCCCCAATCACGTTGATGTCCATCATGATAGAGTTGGGAACTCGACGGTTGGATCGGTATTTCTTCACGGCGTATTCAGCAGCCTTCCCCGTCAAATCCTTCTGATATACATCCATATATCGAAAACATTTCTGTGCATGGCGTCGAATGGTTTTGAGGGGACGGATTCCAGAGCCTTAGGAACTGTGCTAACCAGGCCTTTCCAGCTGTAATCGCATTTTTTGCGAGCATAAACCTTGGCAGCACCCCAGAGTTCTCAATGAAGTTGAACTCACAGTGAAATTTTGGATAGAATAGTACCATGTGTTCAGCAGCAACGATTAGTTCTTCCAACATGCATTTCTGCTCCATGAAGTCATGTTCGTGGTCAATCGTATTTCTTGCACAGCACATTGTTGAGCCAAGGCACTTGGCATTGCAACGGAGGCGCACTCCATCTTTTCACAGTCTTCTCTCAGTTGAAACCACTTCCAATCCCTTTGGCAACACTGGAAGAGATAGAAGGGTTAAAAAACATGATTCAATGGATAGCATTTCAACTCAATCGCTCCTTCACCTCGAAGAGTAACATCAGGATGATTTTCAGGGAAACACATTGTATGAACTGTACCATCTTTTATTATCCCATTGCGCATCTTCGGCTGTTTTCCACCTGATCCCATATTCATTCTTTTCCCGACAAGGGTATCAGTAGAAAATGCAGCATGACTTGCAGCATTGTCAAATGCAAAGAGGGCTTTGGATGTGGGGTACCGTGCCTCAAAGATTGAAATTGCACGATCTCTCACCTGTCACAAGTCCACCACCCATCGTCATTCTTGCCAGTATGCATAATAACACACGCTTACTTTGGGACGCTGCGATGCTCGAGCTGCTTCAGATCACTAAGTGATAGGCGACCCCCAACATCAGACAAGATTTAGCTGAATGGATTGATCTTCCAGCTCCTTTTTTCGAAGTGGTTGCTGACCATCCTGCAGCCATAGATTCTTCTGACCATCGTGTGCCGCGAAGGTGCTTTCATCGTGTGTTACAAGAATGATCGGCTCTCCCACTGGCCAGGTTCATGCGCTTCAAGAAGATAGTACGGTATTCAAGAACGTCGGGGCGTCCATGCCCATCCACGAACATTACTTTGCAAACTTCGGAATAGTGTAGTCCCAGTCTCTGCATCCATCGGATTGCGGTTTTACCAGAAATCACTTTGGTGCTCCCTGCATTGGGAAGAATTTGATGATTGACATGCTCGGTGAATTCAGCGGGGTCGATTTTGAACTTGTTCTGACGGAGATACAATCGAACCTCTAGCAAGAACATCTTCATCCATCAAAAGGCTGCGTGCCTTGACATGTTGGCCTTGCTTGCTGTTCAGAAGATCACCACTGGCGAGATAAATGGCTCCCCAAGTGCGAAGCAATCGACAAAACCATGATCCTTTACCGACTGCCTGGGAAACGACTTGCGAGGCTTGGAGCTTCTAAACAAATTGAAGCATCATTAAACTAATGAAATGTCAACACAAAAATTAACAACCTCAACTTACAGTATAGCCCTCTAAAAGGAGACGGAACTAAGATGCGATAGCAGCCAGTCGTGCACGTTGAGCTTTGTTGGTTGTCTGTTTGGCCTTCTGGTCAAGTTTCAACATTCCAGCGGCCAGGTGTTCCTCGGTCTTGTCATCAATTTTGTTATCATCCTCATCCTCGTCATCAGTTTTTCTGCTTTCGTTCTCATTGTCTGAGCCAGCTTCTGAATCCTGAGTGACAAACTGAAAGTATGTCTCGAGTCAGCGAGAACCAAGTGCAGCATTGCGGTTTTCTGCACATTTTCGTCGCTGAAAACGGCTCGAGTTCCCAATATTCCGACCCGGACGGTTCGAAATAAAGTGTAATTTCAGTGCGGCAGAGTCTGCTTCATTATCAGTGAAACCCTTAGCCTCTTCGATCTCAAGCTCTAAATCTTCGTCCACTTCCACCTCCATATCAGCAGGCCAGAAAATTGGCTTATTAAAATCGGGAGGCTGGCCAAGTTTTCTATCAAAATTGCTAGGGTCGCATATCGTTCTGACAGCCTCAATTCGAACTTTTTTCGATGTCCTGGCCAGATTCAGCTGCTGTGAACGTTTTGTGGGTGGTGCCATTGTGGTGGTAGCGACGGGGTGCAATGATAAATGTAGGTGAACGCGGAAAAGAAAATAACCAAGAAATATATTATATATAATTTTTTCGGCATTGATCTACAATAATCCTGATTGGCTGAAAACAAGTTTCTGTTTTAGGTTAAGAGTATAGGCTGCATAAAATTAAAATTTCGAATTTGGCCGCGAAAAATCAGGAGTTGATGGTTATAGGTGTCTCTCAGTTCGACGCTACAAGTTACAGACGACTTCCGTGATTGTAGCTGCTTCTGCGTGTTGATAACCGGAAAGATCAAGCAAAAAGATATGTGTATTAGGTATTTTATACCTACCGTACTTAAGCTACTCGGGTTTGTTATACATAACTACCCAATCCTCACTTCGTACGGGGCTCAAGGCAGTTGGATCCCATCAGTATGTTCCCATTCAAATCGTACTCTAATTTGGACTCCTGCTTGTATCAGTCAGAGATCCATATGATCAATGTTCTTACAATCGTGGAGAAGTTGTATCCGTCCTGGAAAGGGTCCCGTGAGATCCCAATCTTTTTTAGATTTCTTAAAGCTTACATTTTTGCGTACATCAACACTTAGACTATTGATATGGCTTAATATCGGCTGCAGTGTGATTTTTCTGTGATTTTCTGTACCAACTACTTGACCGAGGAGCCTACACCGATGGTTTTGATTGCACGATAGTGCGGTGTGCATTGATTATCAGCTGAGTACACTTTAGCGGTAGATACTTTACCGATATGTTTGACGATCAAGTAGTTTTGAAGGTTGCGGGGATAATCAAATTGCAGGCGGGAGAAGCATACAAATTAATGGACTGTGGAAGCCAGGATCTCTATAGTACGTTTCATGATGTACATCTATCACCAGTATTGTTGTGGAGAGATCACATCGAGTGGAAACGGCTACAACTTGTGAAATAAAAATTCGCGCTTTTCAATCATATCCAAGCTCTAATTACTATCCGGAAGGCTTTTAAGTGCAAATTAGCGATTTTAAAGCGTTGTGAAATCGTTAAGTGATCAGAAAAGCCTCGTCAACTCTGCGGAATGTGCCGATGTACCATTAGCAGCTCCGATTCAAAATGACAAGAAAATGATAGACGGATGTAATCTTCATAGCTTTTTCTATGAACTTACATTTTCCCTGCATAAAGTCTCGATATCGACACACTAAACCTATCGACTTAATAATTAGTTTGGCGATGGTATACTCTTCACAGTGCCATCAGCAGCTATTCACAAGCGCATGACATTAGCTTAGCACCAAGTCTCAGGGCTCAAATCGCTGATCGCATCGAGTGATCGACTTCAAAAATACTCGATAAAGAGAAATCACTCATCCTCTTTTTGATGTTGTCTTATTGTGCTTTTTCATACCTTCCTAAGAGCTGGCACCAGTGAAATGGGTGTTGCAGACGTCAGCTGCAGTTTGTTGCGTTTGTGAAAATGACGCTTTAAATCGGAATTTACCGATCGCTCAATACTCTAAATGGCCAGGACGTGAACATCTAAATGCCCCCGTACTTTGAACGGATTCGAGCATGATACATGCGTCTAAATCGTATACGAATTGCTCAGGTCGGGCTTTTGAAACAAGACGGTCAAGAGCGGAATGGAGATCTGATGCGATGGATTCTACTCGATACGTTTGTCTCATAGTTAATGACGCTTCTTATTTGCATCAAAATGAGTACGCGTATCCTGATTTGCTTTTTTCTTTTTGAAGGACGATTATGCATGCGAAGTATGCGTTTTTTGTTGAAACGACGCGACTCTTGGAACACTGTGACTGCTAGAGTACAATTGCTGTTGGAGTGCAAACACTGTTGGTGTGTGCACAAGAGAGTCGTAGGTAACGTACAAGTATGAGTGGACAGGTATATTTCAACGTCGTTTGATATAAGTGTTAGTTTTACATCTGCCTTTTCGGGCGCACTACGAGCTAGAAAATTTGACTCGGCGTCAGACCCTGACGGAAAGGCTTTTACATAACTCCAGAAACGATAGAAGGCCGTTCTTGTAATCAGATTAAAGCGGATATTCGACCACTGGATATCATAGTATCATGCACACAAGCAACTCCAGTACAATCAGCTCGTTTCTGAATCGAAGTATCGTATCATCGCATCGCATGGCCTTCAAGCTCTTTTTGAAATCCTGTGTCCCAATCCTAAAAGCGATTTTTATTGAGTCAAGTGGGACCGCAACTATTTTGGCAGATATTTTATGACGATATTGTGAATGCCACTCAACAAAGACCGACAATCACATTCTACTTTTTACGATGCATCCGTGCCGAATGATCATTTTCATGCCAAAATCTCATCACTTTCTGGACAATGTTTCAGATTGTGACATAAAATTAGTCTCGTTGGAACCAGCAGATTAATATTGCTGGGGGTGTTCGACACGATGCACATGCCCGCGGTAGTTTTCGTACTAATATGGCCGCATTTTGGAGAAGCTTTCAACATCATTATGAAAGTTGTAGGCGCAAAAAGGCTTGGTGGCACTGACTTGTGCTTTTTCCGAGCTCTTTCTCGTACATCAGCTGAAATATGAGAGACTTTTGTGAACAATCCAACGCTCACTCGCGCCCAAGGCAAACTGCGGACGCAATATCGATGACTCCTCTCTCGACCAACCGTATATCAATGACAAATGCGGAAGAATTGGATGCACGTGGAATTTTGCCAATATGATTGACCGGCGATTACGTGTACGAAACGAAGGTACCGGACGTCTGACGTCGGGCTTTTAGCGCGGTCAGTCCCAATGGATCCGGGGGACACGGTCTTGCATGTCGCCGAGTGCTATAATGCTCACGACGTGTTACGTCTCCCTTTAAATTGGCTCCGAAATCAATGTCCGTAATCTCTGTGGTCGAACACCGTTATATACTGCTTTACTACATGACAACGTTCAACTCGTGGAGCTCTGCTGGATTGGGATACAATACGTATTAGCACAAGAAGCCGATGGGAATACTCCACTTCATTTAGCAGGAGAGTGAAAGAATTTCCTCTGATGCTGTTGGAGGCCGGGTGTACACACAATGTTGCTAACGTTGAAGGTCGAACAACATCTATCGATGCTGAGAATCGTAGCAACAATCTGTCGAAGCATATGTTTGTTGCCGAGAATTGACCCATCATCAAACAGCAGATGCATCCTGAAGCCCATGAGACCACTGCACAATTATAATTGCACTATGCCAACTCGATAATGCCATAAGTTTTTTCTTCATACCGATCGCAATGAGAATAGTGTTCTTCACCTTTCTGCACCGCGTCGTATCGTAAGAATGGCATCGATTAGTGTACTTCTTGATCAAACGAGGGCTTCAATTGAATGCACGTTTTTGAACTTTTTTGCTGATTCCATTTTAACCGGGTTATTTTTGTTTAAAGAATCGGATCCAAATGTGAGTTGGCTGATTGCTCCACGCTAGGACATACTCGCCGCAGAAGAAGACCCATTGCGTCAGCTGTATCATTCATCACTATGGTGCTCACTTGAATTAATTCAACCTTCGTGCGTGGTACGTGTCGGACATTATCAATTGAATATATCTCAGAACTCATACAATGCGATCACGAGTAATGAGCTGGATTAGGCTCTTCACAGACGCACATGTATGCTGTGTAACAAGGCGTCGGATTTACTGGTCGGCGTCCTTATTGTCGCCATTTTGGGCGCGGAGAGTGCAGTACGTCGTATGTGTAGCAACGTCTTTCAAGGATATTTCACTCTGGAAAACGGCGGAGAAAAACCGACTTTCATTGCGCGTGCTCGATTATGGATGAGAATATGGAAGGTAGAATGTTCAAGTTGAAAACTCAGTGTTGGTTCTGGTAATACCGGCATTATAGCCACCGAAATGATACGTCGGATGTCAGCGCTCGCGACATTAAATGAGGATCTTTGTGTGATAATCTGCTCGATCTAAATTTTGTGAGCAGCGACTACTGTAATTGCAGCTGCTGATTGCATTTTTGGTGTGTTTTGTATAACAGACATCGCCTCCGCTGGCAATGATATAAAGCCACAGCTTGCACTACTACAAGCACTTTAGCTTGCAATTCATGACTCCAAATGTCCTAGTGTCACTCGTCATACAAAATTAAGTGAAATGGGGTGATTGCAAGCTGACCGCATCAGTCAGATCTTTTGCGTTGACGTGCATCACTGCTAAATCAAAGTAATAGCATGGAGAATTCCTTCACCGCAGCTTCCACGCATTACCCTATACAGAACAAGGACGATATCCTCATCGTGGACAAAACATGTGCAATAGCCCTTCTAACCACAATCATGTCAAGCTTACAGAAAAGCGGAAGAAGTGAGTAGAAATGATGGGATTATATAGAGCCGAAACCCGGCTCTAACGCACGAAATACGAACTCGCATTTGACATCGGTATAGTCGCCGTTCCGCATGGTGGTTAGTATATAGCCAGTGCTCATTGATACAGGAAATGTGGATGTGCATTGATTGAAAATCCCCATGTGAGTGTCCTAACCACTTGCGAATATGGCAAACGATCCTGTCGTTGACGTGTTTGATTGCATCGTATGCAGTGCTTAGCAGACATATCGCTGCTCAAGTCTTCTTGAATCTGTCAGTGCCAATGCGCTGCGATGAGGTCTTCAATCAGCTTTCTGAAGCATTCGAATGATTTGCACCGAAGGAAATTTAGCTCCGCAGACTAACGAACTACCAATCGCTCAAAGCCTCTGAAACTATTCCCCACGATACAATAGCCGTGAGTATCTCCACCCTCCACTTCTCTTCACCGAGAAATAGTTTGGAAGAATGCAATCGACGTGACCAAATAAAGTCTTGTTTTATCACTATGTACCGCTTGATGAGCACTTTTCCAACGGGCACTGAGCAAGTTATATTCAGGGAGAAAGCGTCTCCCAGCAGGTACAAACCCGAATCTTGGCTTCAGCTATAAGATGCATAGAGAATAACGTCATATGCATGGTTTGAGCTTTGGGCAATTCGACTATTCCGACGCTGTTGCATCATACGCTGTGCGTGAGAATTGATGCACAAACGTCGACCCTTCCATGACACAACATTAACTTTCCTTACGACAATCCGCAACACAACTTCTTTGTGCACAGACTGCGAGTTCTGTCGGTCTCACGCCTCGTCAGGTATTGCCATGAAAGCTCGGACAAGTGTCGCAAATCAATGGTCCTTTCGTGCATAAAATACTCGAAAGAGAACATGAGAAGGCTGAAAAACGCCCGATCGATTCCGCATTACTTTATTCACCGAGACAAAGCAGGTAAAGATTTATTTATCAGCATCCCACGGTGACAACAAATCCTAATCGTTGTTCTTCCACCAGATCACATCGAATGCATACACGGTCGCATTATACCCAATCACATCCTTCCCTCATGACGCCGTGCTATCTGAAGCCTCAAAGAACGTATACATTCCCTAATGGCACTGATCCTCTCCATGTCGCGGCAGCTTGTGATAGGAATGACCCTGAATCGCTTTGTATTGCAGCCATATATCTCCCTAATCAAATGCATGCATCCTCTGCTAAAATCGTCATTTCTTTCCCAATAAAAGGTGACCTTCAGACTGAGAATTTCAAGCTCAGCTCTCCATCTTCAACGGCCACATTCTCCTCCAAAAGCTGGCGAATTACATGGAGCTCTTACGCACAGAATCTCTTGGTAACTGCACTCGAAATGGAAGTGGAGACTGTCGTGGGTCCTCGCTTTTGGCTCTTATCACCTGACAAGCAACTCGAGTCGCGATACAGACTTTTGTGCTCGCAATTCTTTTCGGATGACATATTGGATTTCCAGTGGAACACTCAGTCGACCATTCTATCGCAATTTGGACACGGGGAGAAGCATTTCTTGCTCGTATTAAATGACGCGAAAATCGTATACCTTTACGTTCAGGACATTATATCGGGAAGGTTACTGTTAGATGCTCGGAAATGGCATTGTAGGCTGGTTTCCTGCGCATATCATCAGTATAAAGGCACACTAGCACTCAGTGGAGATATCTCAGCAACAGATTGTTCGCAGTCAGAAGGAGCATCATCGTGGAGTCTGTGGCAAGTCTCTACAACTGATTGCACGTCCACATCGCTGGAGCTACTAGACAGTACCTTGATGCTTGGTCCGACGGAAATTGAACATTGCAAAACGATATGTGGAAGTATTGTGGATCAAAGCTTTTCGGTCGATGGTCAAAAGCTCTGTATGCTCCATGGGGAAGGATTTATTGCAATTCGCGAATTAGAAATTTGTGAGAATGTAATACAGTGGAGACGAGTCAATACAGACCCGACAGGTGTCATCAATCGTGCTACATTTCTGAATAACAATCTTTTGGTCTTTCAGAGCAATTCCCAGTTCTCATTTACCACGGTATCACTCGCTCACTTCAAAGTGTTTGGCACCCAGTCAATGGTATACTTGATGGCTCTCGAGCCTCATGGTCACCACTTAATTTCAATTATTTCAATTTCTGGCGGTATTCGAAATGGAATTCAAAACAGCCTTTGTATCTGCACACTTGTTACCAAAGTTTTCAGTGTCATTGCGGCTCTGATAGCCGATGATTTGTTGAATGAAGCTGTTGATTTGCTGGAGGAAACACCTCGCTCGGATGCATTCAGCCATGAAGAAGGGTATCAACGTGTTTGGGAGCAGTATTGTCGCCAATCTTCCTCATCGGCTTCGACGTATCGCATCGTACACCACGCGCCCACACAAGAGGCTGCTTTCCGAGCATTACAAAATATCCAATCCGATTCCTATATCGAACAGCAGAGTCTTTGCACCATTTTTTCCACAGCCGAAAGTATGGAACGAATGCTCCAACTGAGCCTCACACGAGCCTCTGTACCCGCAGCTTCACAACTCAGAAGATGGCTATACCGCTTGGGCACAATGAAGTTACTAGCGCCCACACTGCGTCCACAAGCGGAATGGTATGATTCCCACTGGTATCTCGAATTTCGTGATATCAATCTTGTGGACATGGCGATGCATTTGGCTTCATCGAGACATATTGACGCACTGAAGGTTTTGTGGATGCGTAACAAATGGAATCTCGTGTGTCATCGACTAAGCATCCTAGCATGTCTTCCAATCTCACCTCACACCCATACAGAATGGATTCCCGTAATCGCACCGGATGATGCGGTCTTTTACGGTCTGAATGCTGCAAATGACGTGGTCAAGCTTGACCTGGAACAAGACGATAACAAGAGAATGGATTTATCGGATGAAGAGCTGCGAGCGATCACCGAGTACACGTCCTTATCGTATACGCATCGATTGGAAGAGATGGCGTCGGCGTTCCATAGACTTTTTATCTATTGGGATGATACATTTGGTCAACTTGCCACCGTGTACGACGTGCTAGAGCTATTACCATCTCAGCTCTCGTCGCATCGTTGTTTGGCATCAATCAGGGACGCTATCAAGCAGCTTCATTCAGCCGAGTATCGGTATGGGTTAAGTATTGGAGTACGATTCATAGAGTGGCAAATAATGTCTACAGAAGATCGTATGCGGCTGGTGATAACTCATCCACACATCTGTCTTGGAATTATTCGCTCCATCTTCTTGACGTCCAGTGATCGTTTAGCAAAGAGAAGAGCTGTAAACGCTTTGTGTTCATGCCTTGTTGATCAAAAGCCGCTTTGTATGGAGATTTTGATGGATTCTTATTCCTCAGAAGAGGAAAAGATAGGTGCATTCCAAGTGCTCGCAAATACACTGGAAAATGAATCCGTTTCGGAAAGTTTGGTCAATATCCTACTACAAAACTGTCCTGTGGATCGTCTCGGGTCGTTACTGCACAAGTTGCGGCAATTGGAAACTCCAGCTGGACTCGATATAACTGCACTTGAGCATTACGCTCCAAACGAACGTTACACACGACTTCAACTTGGCTTGACTATCGCATCAGATAAAGTTGCGTGGCTTCAGGCTCTATGTACGTCATCTATCCAAGCGGACTCATGTACACGGCTGGATGAGCTTCAGGTTGTCGCGTACCATCACAAATGGATTCTTCATTCTCTAAAGACCGGAGACGGATTTCAGACGTTACTGCTCTATTGGAAGGAGCACATAAAGATGCTGACTCATCCGCAGCTATCAGCTTTCCTGACGTTATTCCGCGAACTTGAGAATGAAAGTCCTCGTCTGACGGAGCTCACCCGACTTTGCGAGTCACAAATTCATTCATCGACCCGTGTGGACACACTTTTACCACTTGGAGAAGCATTTCCAAGTCTCCAAGTCGATCAATTCTACGAGGACGCAATGTACCGCGGTCATGTACTGGAGTCACTCGCAACTCAACAGAGCACGTACTCAATCGCGGTGTCATTTGCAACTCAGTTTGAGATGGACCCGTACAACTGTCTTCTCGCGTACATTGAGCATGCTTTCAAGACCTCGCAGCCGCTACAACCGTTTGATTCCGTGCATCCTATCCAAGAAGCCCTTACTCAACCGAGTAAACTCGTGCCATTTCTGCTCAAAGTTTACAATCAGCTGAGTGGGACGGATTACACGACTCTCATTCTTGTGTTTCGGCTGCTGTTGGAGTGTTACAAACGCCTGCAGAAGAGTCCATCAGCGAATTTCGAGTTGAAGCTCTCTGACGCATGTTATCGACGATGGACGCTGCTTTATGTTTGTCTCAAAAGACTCAAAGACCTCTCTGAACAGCGTATCGACTTTAAGCTTATGGCGGAGAGAGAGAACGGACAAGCGCTGATGGGAGATACTTGCTGTCCGACTCATAGCGTCGCGCTCAAAGCAGTACTCCCATTTGTATCTGCACAAAACATCAAGCTCATCAGTAAGATACTGCTACAATTGCATCAGATACCTGTGAGCTCGTTCGTTTTGCTTTACATGAATGAAATGTGTGGACGGATGGAATCAGCGGCGGATTTGTATGAGGCCTGCTATCCATTTCTCCCCGTGCTATCGGATGAAGACCTTGTCAATTTTTACGATGCGTTTGTGGGCTCAATGATCTCATCGAAAGAAAGCACACAATTCCAGCATTTACAGCGGGTCGGTGATCAGCTGACACGGGATAAGCAGTTGGAAGTGCGTGTTGATCTCGTGTCACGAATACGAGGACGTAAAGACGAGAGGATGAAGAGAGATATACTCTTGAATGCATTGTGGCTCCTTCAACGAGATGCTGAGGATACTGGCTGGATGGAAATGATACTGAAGGCGCATCCTGAGGTTGACGATGTACTGGCGTGCTTGAGAGAGAAAACACGCGATGTGAAGAGATTAGATCGGTTCCTTCGCGTTGTCAGAGGAATGATGGGAGTTCAGGAAGCTCAGATCATGATAATGCTGACGCTGTTCTTGTGTGAGGATGTACAACCTCTTCAAGTGTGCTGGATCCAAGAACGCTTTGAGATGGTAATGGAGATGTTGACGGATATGACAGTCAAAATGGCAACTGGATGGCAGCCAACACATCATAATTCAATCGGTGAACCCGCCTTCCTGTACGATAGTGGTCCTCCAGAAATGAAAGACTTGTTGCGATTTTTGGAATGGAGCTGCCCACGATCACTTGACGCAGGTATAAGCCAAGTGTTTACTCAAATCCAGGCGCTGTACCCGATCTCTTCGACTGATGTGATGCTGGAAAATCAACCGCTCTCGAATGTTGTGGAGTCCCGATGGCTTCATGAGATTGCACGATGCGTCGACACGAATTCCGGCGCCCAAGGCCTGATGCTCGCTCAAGCCATTCTACTTCATTACCGCACTCATGAGCGAGAACAACAATTATACGACCTTATCGTTGACGGGAAATCTGCATTCAAGGACGTGTATTTCGCATTTGCATTCCAGACTGTGGCTGGTTCAGAAACGATTGAGGTCGAATTGGATTTAGACGAAAAAACAGATGAGCTATTGCGGTCCTCACGACCTCATGTATCGCCAAATCTCAATACGATCGCGGGTGTTATCGCATTGTACGATATATTACAAGGAATAACGTCGTGGAACTGGGAACAAGAGGTCAATTACGCGACCTGTAGACAACTGATGCGGCTGGTCCAAAAGCAACTAACTGATCCAACGTCGCGACCGCGAGGCTCGTGCTGGGATCGGCTTTTGAGGGAGCAGGAATGGAGTCCGTCCGATTGGATTCTTTGGTATCAGAAGAGAGCGTATGGCCGAGTGGAAGAAGAAACCATTCTGACTGTGATTGAAACATCCGACAGCAATTCATTCGCTGCTCACGTGGCGTTGCTTTGTCCATTTCCCAAATTACGCGATCGATTCCACGGCCAAATTGTTTCGTATTGTGTTTCTTGTGCGCGTGGGACGCATACCGAGAAAACGGTGTTCGATTTGGCGCTCTTACGTTACGATTTGAAGGAGTTGCTTGCATTTGATGTGGTCATTTATCGTTGGCTATGTCGAGAATTACTGGAGAGAAAAGTTGGAAAAGAGAACAGTATTTGTAGCTCGATGGAATATTTCATTAGCGCTGCGATTGTATCCGAGGAACTGGAAATTGCTGGACGACTTAATTGTGCTTTTCAACGTGTGCATCCATCGCTGTACGCATTCGATATATCTCAAATTCTCCTCCAGCGATGGAGTAATACGTTCGAAAGAGCTCTCGTCGCCAGTCGTGTAGCATCCGAGCCCGTAAAACTGCTGCTAATGGTCGTTACGAAGAATAACGAGCTGCTAAAGCGGCACGCAAAGTAGTGCTTATGATCGGTTGAGAGGTGTATGTCTGACAATACACAGCGTGACGCATCGATTTAGAGCGTGGTGCCGTATATGGGAATTTGTAGCCTTAATAAAGCAATTGGCGCAGTAGCGATGGGTTCCTACATTTTATGGCGTGGTTTCATTCTGGTTTCCCTTCATGTTGCACATTCATTCTGTACATTTCGGTGTCATTATAAAACGGTATTATGCTATAATATAATGAGAGCTTTGGATGATAAAATACATTGATTGAGCTTTAGCTTTTGTTCTTATAGCTCATACCACTTTTGCTGTGGCCAAATACTCCCTTCCATCGAGGAGTGTTGGATTGTATCCTTCGTTCGGCTGCCTTCAAGTCGCAGTGTCATTCAGTGTCCCAGAAAATATCGGCTTGTGAGGGATGACATCGCACAAAGCTATCAAAGACATCTTCATCCAATTCTTCAGAAAGCAGACAATCATCCTCGGATACTCGAGTTTCTCTTGTATCATCCTCGTATGTACCATCCGACAGCACTTCTTCCAAATCATTACCATTTTCACATTCGATAACAGCTGATTTGCTTGTTGCGCTCTCTGACGTCCGTAATATGAATTCTGCATCGATTGTTGATACTGGCGATTGATCACACACGAAAAATCTTTCACGACATAAATCACAGGCATCTGTGGTCAACATTCCATTATCCGCGTTTCCGCATTGCCGACATGTTTCGTTGGCTTCTTCTGTGACGGATTTGTTATCCATTCGTATGGATTCGACAAGAATTTTGATTTCTTCAATCAGAGCCGCTTTTTGTAATATCAAAGTTTCTGATCTCCTGTCCAAATGACCGCCCAAATATGCTTTTAGCTTGTGCGCTTGTTCTAAATGAGTTGAGTGAGATATGGATACTGAGCCTTCGCAATCCAAGCGCGATTCGTTCATTGCAAGTGCGTCTACATCGACTTTCGAGGAAGACGAGTCTGTTCTGACAGACTCGAGGCAGCCGTCTGAGCGGATTGTGTACTGCCTGGCCAATGTGGAGACATTATCGCTGAGGGATGCTCCTGAGCGAATTCCTTCTGATGTGTAAGAATTTATTCGGTCGTTTACTTTACGAGACAAACGTCGTGCAGCGTCGACGGTATTATCGGTATTCAACGGAATAAAATCGCTACTAATTGCTCGATCCGTACGGGCTGATGTCTCCATTGTTCTCTTGATTTTGACCACCTGATTGGCATTGAAAGACTTCGATGAGTCAGCACATCGTAGAGCAAACATAGCCACGTTACTATTACTGTGCATGAGACTTTCCTTCTCGTTGAATATAGGCTTGCTGATTGACATGTCAGTGCTTTTAAACTGCGAAGATTGTGTGTCGACTTGACGATCGGATGCTTTGTCAGGAGCGCGCATTTGAAAGTTTGGAGTGGTTCTGAGCGCCGACACAGTAAGCCCCTCGCACGCATTCTGTGGAGTTGTTTCTCGTGCACGAGCCGATACCGCCTCAAAGGATGGGATGTTGGACTTTTTGGATGTGAGAGTTGAATGCTTATGATCCTTCTTCTGACTCGATGGTGCGGCTGACTTGTCCGTTGCGAGAGTCAAATACTTATGCTCCTTTTTTTTACGAGCTGCAATACATGCTTGGGCGTATACTTGCAGTAATTGCGCTTCCGTGGTCCCTTCCTTTATTGAGAATAATGGAACTCCAGCAAATTTGATTCGATCAATTGGTTCCTCACTCATTCCAATTATGAGCATCATCGAGGCCGCGAGTGATACAGGAGACTTTGACGAGGATTGTTTCAGGTTGTCTAATACTTGAGATTGCCTCAATTTCTTGGCTTCGTGCAACATTTGAGACTTGATCGAATCTCCTCTGACATTCTCGTTTTTCTCTTTGTAATTTACGATCGCTTCGTGCGGCTGAGATTTGTAAACCCTACTGTTTGTCGTTGGCAATTGCTGGGTTTTTAATGTGTGTTCTTTTCGTGATGCAGAGATCGTCCGATTGGTAGAGAGTCGAGTATCACACCTTTCTCTAGAGACGTCTGAATGCAAACGATCTGCTTTTCCCGACGTCTGTGCAACAGAGTGTTTTCTTCCGTCTATATCTTCTTTTATGTGCATGTCTCTTTTTCCCTGCTCTCCCCAAAGATTTCGCCTTTTCTCACACCGTGATGAGGTCCTAGACCGCTCAGTTCTATCGGTTCGAAGCTGAATGTCTGGCATTAACTCACTAGAGCATGCTGATGTTTTGTCTGCTGATTCGCTGACTGTGGAAATGAATCGTAGAATCACCGGTTTGCTGACAGAATTTAGTAAGAAAAGCGATTTCTCAAAGCCGAGTCGTTTGGTTTTGTACGAGTTGATTCCCACAAGAACATCTCCTACACGAACACGATCTATATTCTGTCCAATTGTGACTTGCCCAGGAGAGCCATTACACCCGTCATCCAAGATGAAATCCACCATAGGGAGAGGAACATCTTCACGATACTTGCAAAAAGACATTCCGAGATTTCCACGCTCCCAAACGACTTTGAATGGCTTTTTAGTCTTGGGTTGTTTCTCACTGCTTATTTCTTTCTGACGAGTTTCATTTATTTGGATCTTTTTTCTACTGGACTGGGTCTGAGGCTCGGACGGTGAGCTTTGCCTCATTCTTCGATAATTTCCAGGCACCGTACCATCTGTGGGAGCTCTAGCAGGACTTGTCGGTGAATACAAAGGGTCTTCGTGGCGAACTCGTTCCTCAGGATAGTGGCATATCGGATCATACACATTTTCGGTTGCTGGCTCTATAGTAGGGCCGTGATCTTCTAACATCGGAAGCGCACCAGGCCGAGAGCAACTAGGAAGCGAGCGCTCCTCTGTATGGTGTAGAGTGCAGTCGTTGGCTCCGAATTGACTTTGGAGGACGTGGTTTTTCAAGGGTGTGCGAAAATGAAGCATCATAGGTAATTTTCCCTTATACAGACGCCTCATAGCACGATCGTACCCCAAAAAAGAGGTTTTCTTACCATTGATACTCACAAGCAAATCGCCGACTTGAACGCCTGAGAAGCGTGCGATCGACTTCTCATTCAAAACCTGAAATACAACGGGCGGTAGCTCGGTGCCTAATTCTGGTCGAAATGTAAGACCTAAAGTTCCAGCTTCCCAGTTGACCAAGTAATCTTGCATTTCAATTAGCGATAATTCCCGATTTTTCTTCTTCCCAAAACACACAATTCGATTGGAAATCATATTGACAAATTCAAACTGCCTAAGCGGTGCATGTATCCGTTTGAGTAATACACCACGCGTGACCAAAAGTTTATTATGCTGGTAGTACTCTATGTGAGTGTGACGTGGTATAAGCGCTCTGACTCTGTAAGAGCTAAGCTGGAAACTTGCACCAATGCGTGATAGGTTATTATTAGAGGAACGGAACTGTACTCTTGGCTGTGTAGCTAATGGAAGACTTAAGGGTTCCTTTCTGTTGAATAGTATGTTATTCTTACGATTGACTTTCGGCAGTTCTCCTGTTGTAAAGGTCACAAAACAGATGATTACCCTATACAGATGGTGTCATTTCGCTTTCTGAGTGTGACTCACCTTTTATTGATTATGCTGTTGCCCACAAGGTCGGTGGTAATGCTCTCTACTGCGTCAAATGAGACTATTCTACATTGAACATGGCTGATTTTCAATTACATACGCTTTTTGTCACTGTAATTGAGGCATAAGGGGATAAACAGGACTTGCAACTACGATGGGATGTCGAATTTGTGATGCGCTGCCGTGATACCTATCGTTATACGTCCAGTCATTGAACAAACAGCCTGTATGAAGCTTTGTCATCGTACACATACGATTGATGGTATAAGAATGTCATCTCGCGTATGTGCCGAAGCGTTGTGACACCTTCCAATAACAGCGAAAATTGATCAGAACCGCGCTCCAGACTCATATTTACATTCGCGATAGCGGTGCGGATGAGGCGGTTTATTTTGAGCAAGGGATTCTTATTTATAAATCTATGCTGACCGCCGTAGTAGATGATAATCGAGTTTTGACCCGCAAATTCTCCTGGTAGCGTGATGCAGTGATTCGAATATGTAAGGCAGTCGAAGGAAGGAATATGTGCTAATCCTTGCATATCACGCACTATCCGCGACATTAGGGGCCACATCCTACTGGCTTATACAAAGACGCTACAGCTGTCTGATAGAACACGAAATATTTGATGTTTGTGAGCACAACGATGAAAGGAGGAATTTCTCTGAGTTATGCTCTCGATCGACAGAACGGACATCATTCTCTCGCATCCGGACTTCTTGTTTCGTAGACAGGCTTTGCGGTGGTGCCGTCAGGTTGAAAAGGATCAGAACTCTAGGAGAATTAGCAGAATCAACCTGACTAAAGAAACAGCTCATTATCTACGCCTTCTTCGACGCACATGATCTCACACCGCTTCTCAAGAATGCCTCAGCCATTTGGAATTCATCGCAACGCTAAGATCACTCCATACACATGCTTTTTACACGTCAGGGATCAGAAAGGATATTGTAAGCTTTAGCGCTTATCAAAATCGACAACGCATGCGCTCAGAGCAATTTTATGTGAGCGTTTTGGTGATTATTTGAGAAAAATAAGAAATAGCTGCTCCAGTAGTCACAAGTTTACTCGTCGTTGAGGGAATCGACAAGCGGAATGGAAAGAAGAAAAATCAATACACGAACTTTTATGGGATCCGTTTGTTGCTCGCAAAAATAAACGGGAACGTTTGTGATCAATTGTCACCAACACTGACTCGTCCGACAAATACAAATTGCTCGCCGAACAATCAGCTTTACAAAGGTTCTGCTGTGTTAAAATTAGCAAGGTAGCATTGGGGAGTGAGAGCAAAGGACAAGAAATGTTTGGATTGTATTCTTGTTGAATCCGAGGGTACAGGAACGAAGAAGGTTTAACATTGAAACTCTCCCACCAGTATCGACACAGGCAACATCAATGTCTGACCAAACTTTCGTCTTTATGTGAGTGAAGCGACTATTTTGAAGTATGAGAAAGAGGTTACAGGAGCATCGTAGAGTTTGCATCAAATAAAGTCCTGGTCACTGGCATGTTGGATATACGTCTAGATCAAAGAGGCAGTCTAGACGCAGACCGGGCAATTTACTATTAGAGGAATCCTCGTTTCATACCTGCAGAATCGTAGCCACCCTAATGCATCTCAAATTGAATAGAAGTCGAACCTTTTCCTACTCTAATAACTCGAATATAATCGGTGGTCATATATCTGAAGTCATCCTGACCGATCTAACAGTCTTATTACGTTATGAAGATGAAAAGTCAGCCTAAAACGACCACAGTTGATGCGGTAGTCATCGAGACGACCTAGGTGTGCAAGATTCGCGTGACACCACAAACGTAGAGTCTCATTTTGGACATGACTGATCGCAAGCTTATATTAAGGTAGTGTTATCTACAAAGCTACCAATTCCAAGAAGCCTCTTTTCCTTAAATTGTGAGCTTTACCAGAAGCGCTGCTAAATACATTCGCAATGTACACAGACAGCTTGCATGTATTCCGCGAATTCCGTACATACTGGATACGCGACCAGTTCTCTCAATGCCTTTTGATGTGTGTACGTAGCTGTTCAGATTGAGCCTCAAACTCTTTTCAGCCTTCGAACGAAAATTGTTGGCTTTCAAATCTGCTTTACTCACCGAGTTCTCTGAATCGTAAATATAATCCAAGCACCTATACACTACAGTAACTCCGGTCACTGAAGTACTCTTTTCCGCTGTTTTCGCTGTGTCAGTAATCTGGAATCCTTCTCTATAGACTTTGCAAGCGTGATATAGGACTATCGATGTCTCATAGTAGAATAATCTCATTCGAGCAATATACTGAAGCGCAATCTTATCGCAGTTTGTCGTAGCTCCGATCAAAGAAGAAATACACAATAAGAATGTGGCCCTTGCATCGAACATGATTACATTAGGATCTTTGTTGACTCTGTAGTCCAACCTCTCGTTATGCTAGTGATAACTTATCTTCTTCCGATCCTACATGTCCTTCTAATTTTTTTGCGTCTGAGAGATCTCTCTATGATCGACTCATATCATCTTCCTGCTAGTTTCTGTATGATTGTGACGAGCCGTTACTTTTGTTTCTGTGGGCGCGTACTCTTAGTGCTTTTTTTGCACACAGGAACGTCTTCAAGTTTGCACCTGGTTCTCCTGGTCTGCTTCAAAAGATCGCTATGGTTTCATCAATAAATAAAATTTCTCACGATTGATACTAAACAGAAATATTCTCCGCGACTAATACGCATCTTCGCGATTACAGAGCTGAATTTTTTTTTTAAGTTTTGATGAATGAGTTTAAGTACGATAAAAGTAAACCATTTGTGTGAACACATAGCAAAGTTAAACCTTGCCATCACAGATAGGATTGGAGCTGGACAGTACTATCAGATCTGCAACGACCAATCATGCTCATGATCAACACTGGAGCCATGTATGGATGATCAAGTCACAACTCGTCAAACGTGTAGTTGGCCAGTAACTACGTGCATGCAAATTTTTTTCGGCAGTTATGTAACATGCAGTTATATGACACGAGACGAGCTGCCTCGGTTATTGTAAGTTTTCCAGCTGCGAGTTCTGTGTTGAGATTATCTCATGATACACACAGCTAACATTGTAATGTGGCTCAACTCCGAGGATGCAACTACAGCGACTGTAAGACGAGAAAAAAAGACTCGGGAGACGATGGCCTCTGTTCTAATAATGTATATTATACGATTATCCTTCTTGATGTATTTTCAGGGCTAAATCAACCAGAATCTTTCCGATTACAACACTTCGAAACCTTGTTACCTTGGAAATACTTGTTTCCCCGTCGACGATTATTAAAGGAGAATTCAACCTGCAATTGCCATGCTGACAAAGTACGTTCTCGATAATTTGGATAGTTGCCAGTAGGTTCGCATCTCATGTACCTACTGGTTAGGTAAAGGAATCATATTTACTTATTCTGAGATTAATACGTATTCTGTTATATTGTTCTATCAAGTTATTCACCCAGCAAAGAAGACAAGTACCGTACTGCGCATCTACGTGTCTCATCAACATATTCACGGTTTGCTTGCATACTCGCAATTTACGGTTGCGATGATTTGAAAACGTTGAAATTTATTCACTTAGCTAGGCGTGCAACCTTACTGCATGCTGAAGATTCGCATAAAGAATTGCACAAATATAGAATGCACATATGGCTAGGTAAGGCTAATGATTACGTTACCACTCAGCTTTTTGCATTTTTTTCCATACTCTCGAAAAGGGTTTTCTTTTCAGTTACCGACGTGAGACACGTGTTCTATTACATTAAAGTTGTTCATTTGCAGGAAAAGAACGAGCACGGTACATTACACCTTTGTGTCTCACCTGCCTGTCGTAGGTTCGCTTCCATCCAACCTTTCTATGTATATTCACTCACAGATATTGCCTAACCAACTTTTAAATATGCGCTTGGGCAGAACTTTTCACAATTGAACGGCGGGAAATAATTTAAGCTGTGAGCTACCATTGGTTGAGCTGGTCGTTGAGACCATAAATCATTTGACAATTACTTGATCATAATCCAATACTCGAGCGATACCAACCTGATGAAGATTCATAAAGTGAAATCGTGGTGCTTCAGCACGCTTGGCTTTCTTTCATCCTTCTACCGTCTTTTAGGCGGAACACGCATGGACTTGATTAAAAATCTCACGTTCAACAGGGATAAATTACCTTTCGGGGTGGAGTTGGAAATAGCCTCGATAAAGATACATATGATTTGCAGTTAGTGGCCTTTTTCATTGATGGGAATACTGATCCTCTTACTGCTTTCACAAGCTGCGATTCTGGTATAACGGTAGTAAAGGCTTATCACCCTGTCGCTTCGTACCGTGTAGTCCTACCCAAAAAATACATGGACACGATTTCCAGGTTGATTCCTAATCCTGACAGTGTGTCTCTTGAAATCAACCACTGTTGGGTAGTGACGAACGCGTTTATGGAAAATAGAGGTCAAGATGTGTATGTGTATCCACAGAATAATCAGCTCCACTCGCCCCGTTTTCCACTTCTTCATCCTCTCGAATTTACCAAGCTTTCTCAATCAACAAATGTTTTTTCACTTGATCTGACAGTTTCTGAATCGGAAAAACTCTATATGGAGGACATTTCTACTGAAGCTGATTCTGCGTTCATAAACCTCGAGGATGTAACAGTCAAATTCTGTGGTCAGACGTTTCCACACCAGTTCGTGAATCTTTGTTTACATTCCGGACGAGACGTAATACCACATGAAGCTTTAGCTCTTTATATTAAGGAGCTCGATCAGCATGGTTGGACAAAGGGTGAAGGTGGACACATCTTTAAGAGCAGAGCTCGTGCATACCAAAAGGTTGAACTCCCAGTTAGTGGTGGCTTTGAGATAAAAAACTCAGCAATCGTCTTTATCAACGAACCTGAAAGCAATCTTGACGGTATGCAAGTGGCTTTCTCGAAGGCCCCGGGAGAGACTTCGAATACGAACCCGATTTGGAGCTTAAATTTGAATAACATGAAGAACGCTCTCATCATTATGAAATGGCCTGGCGACTCAGAGTGTAAATTCATTTTCCCACAAAGGAGCACTAAAGAGGAGTCGTTGTGTCGTATCTGCTAGGTGCGTTGCACCATCCTGCTTGTTGAAGAAGGTGCCAGGAAGTTGAGAAGGCTGAAGAATACGTGATAGATCGATACTAGGACACGATGAATGCTATACACATAGTCAAATTTTCAATTCTGCTTTCCATCTTTTATTGTACACTCAATCGTAAGACTTCTTACTATTGCGCAGTGCAGGCTCTCTTGATAAACTTCTGGTCGTGGCATCGTCACTACTTGAATACCCCGAACCTATACAAACTTCCGGTACATTCGTGTTTCCACTGACATTCGCGATCTATATCCCGTATTCAGTTGATCGGCATGCAAATGAATAACGCACGTATTTCCAAAAAAATAGACCGAAAAAATGTTCTTCTCGAAGGGAAGTACATCTGGAAAGCACGGACGCTAATTTCAACTACAATTGTATGACAATAATGGCTCCGCTTTCTCTAATATCCAACTTTTTGGATGAAGTCGATGGGTGAGAAGTATGACTTTTGAATGCAAATACCTCAAGAAGTGATATCGAAAGGTCGCTGCCATCTCCATCAGAACTCAATATCCAAGCCGTACAGCTTCGCCGTGCATGTTCCGCTTGTACTAGCTGGGCTATGATGAATATCCGCGTGAATCTTTGGAAGCAGCCATTTTACTTCATGGAAGAAGTAAACAATAGATTGCGTGCGTTGATATCACAATTGAACCATGCCGGATGAAGAAACCAGATTAGTAGATTGCTTCGCCCATATTTAAAACAAGAAAAAAAGAGCAGTACAGTACAGCGCATTGCTATCGATCGAGTGACGCCACTCCATTATACTTGTCCAAGATTGATGAAAGAAGGCCCGCAGTTATGTATTCAGCCAAAATGTGAAATTGCGACAAAGATATATGTTTAGGTCGCATTAAACAGTATGATTCGGAGGCAGATCTAACATATTCTTCATCAATACTCGATCAAGCCAGCTAAAAAAGATCCAGCCACGTATTGCCAACCTTGTAGTTGCCCAGTCACCGTGAGAGTAGCAGAATCCGGCTTTGGTAGCTGCAAACCAATCAGCGTTATCAGATACAAGACGAGGAGATCGATTGTTCCGAGACTTCACTTACAGCTGAGATAGTCATTTATGGAAAAGGAACGATCTCACAACGACTATCATCATAGTCTATAAAAACACTGAGAATGCAACAACAGCGGTCGGAAATTGATTCATACGCGTACCAGGTACCTACCTTGTTGTTATGGATGCAGCTGTACCAAAATCCTTTTTGCTTCTGCGAGACCGACTCGTGCGAGTGTGCGCAAAATGTAGTCATCGTCTACCCCTTGACAAGCTTTGCTTCAGTTGTCATGATCATAGCCTGCTTGACTTGGTTTTCATACAAATCTCACAAAACAGATTATGAGCGTTCTAGCAGAATTGCCAAGATCATCCTTCAGCAGCGTGTCGAGTCTGCAAAACATCGATATTGTCATCTTTTGCTGCAATCTACTGTGTATCAGATACTCGTGTTGTGGAAAGCAAAACATAAATAATTTGTCGTCGCATGTTGATATCCTACATGAACGGCTGCAAGGTGTCATTACTCAACTTTCCTTTCGGTCCCAACATTTGCATGGATTGAGTAAGGCTCCACAAACAACAAAAATATGATCGTCATCAAGCTTTTTTTTACCTTTTCCTTGATCGTACCAATACAGATCAATCTTGTTACGGGACTTCAAAAGAAGCAAGAGCTCCGTACAAAGGCGGGAAAAGTTGCCTTTGTCTGAACTCCAATCGTCGGTGAGGCCATTGCTGATGCAGCATGTCGGACACCTAAATGATTGGCTTCAATTTTCAGTTTGCCAATAGTGGAATTGACACCGTCAGCAGATCTCACCGCAACATCGGATAATCGTCTAGAGAAGCGTGTTGACTTGGAGATTATAATCTATCACAGGCTATGGGTTGACTAGGACGAACGGAAGAACATCGTGCTTGCTTGCTCACTTCGTTGACGTTCTAGCAAATAAATATTCTCCAACGATGAGGCTGTTCTGCAAGTCTTTCTGCACCAAGCCGTGGAACACGCAAATGATACATGTACTCGGCGACAGATTTCTCGAATAATTTCCATTCAGTTGCAAGTGAGAGGATTATGGAACATGAGATGTGGTTTTTTATACATTAAATTTGTAAGATGTAGAAATCGATCGACTTTGAAGATGTCATAATCATTCTCGAGACGCTGTATCATCTGAATGTGATTTTATCCTATTCGTTCCATGAAGCGCGAATGCTGATGGACTGCATGTTCACGCGATAATATAATGCCTTACTACTCATTCAGAAGCAATAGCAAACGGTGCGTCAGAGAAATCGGTAGGATCGCGGTAGAATGCGGTATCATGACCGAGTAAATACCGTGAGCACGAGATACCGGTACTACAGCGTCATTGAACCCGTCCATGATATTGTGCGTATTCCTCGTTGAATCCACACTGAGAGGCGATAGAAACAAACGTGCTACAGCTACATACCATTGAAAAATTGCGCAAATCAAAGGTGCAATCAATCTATGGGATGGAATGATAACAAAAGGATACAGTCACCCGTTTGATTTTACACGGGTTATTGCTGTGTTGCTTGCTGCATCGAAAATATAAATTGAGAACTACCTTGAATTTCTAAATGTCCGAATACATCGTTCTATTCTGCTAGTATTACCTTTATGTGATCTCCAGCTCGTGTGTACATACCACGTGATGCAATCAGGCTGATTCCGTGCGTTGACTACGCCTCAAAATTGATGTTTCGGTGCAAAAGCGCTTTGCGAGAAGCATGGGACAAATAGTCGCATACTCGCTGCATCCAATTTTGTCGAAAGTTGAATCGGATGAGCGTTTCCTTGAACATGATTGGCAATCAAATCTTGTGTTAAGAAAATACACAACTCCCTGTCCGTTTCTTTTTATCTAGAGCACGAAGTGTGGATACTACAGCCCTCCTTGTTTTGTTGCACTTGAATTTGGTATCATCTCCAACTCTCTAAATTGCCGTAAGTCTTTAAAACTATATAACTTTCGCTTTTTGTATATAAGTGGCTAGCATTTTCGAGGTGTGCATGTACTTTGATGCAAGAGTGAACTTGGGTCGAACGTTGACAACCATAACCTGTATTGACGACAAGGGGATCTGGTCTTTCACGTTACTCATTCGCTGACCAGTTTGTTGCTCCATGCAACTATTTGTGGGCTACCTTTGATGCTAGTACAAAGTCTGTTGCCATACCAATGGTGATTCTGATTGCTGTGTCTTTTATAATTGGTACTTCATTCGTAAGGAATGTTGTACCTGAAATGTCTCGTATGATTCCATAGTCTACTAAATAATTTAAATTTAGAAATGCATCAGACTAAATCTCCTGAGATATCACGCGTACTTTACCACCCCAATAGAGCCTGAGGTTCTTTGTACACTTGAAAGTTCAGTCTTCAACCCTGTGACCAGTACAGTATTGCGTCAGGCCATCTTGTAAAGTGCATAATTAATTCTTGGACGGCTGCATGACGAAAACGTAATAGTCCTTTGCTTGTTCGGATCCATCTCGAATTTTTTAAAGTCGATGCTTTCAACTTGGGGTAATTTGGACCGTAAGGCGTGGATCCGGATGATCTTGATACAAAGCAATCTTCGAGCGTATATTGACGGCTCGAGATCCAAAGTTATTTATCTTGTCCGCCACAGAAAATGCTTGTGCCCAAGAAATTGACGACTGATTCAGGGCTTCCTGTCGGAATTTTTAAGCGGAATTGAAAGGTCGGGGCAATCGCCATCCATTCAGCAATTATACATTTGCTATCCAATCGGATCCCAGTAAGTGAAAGTGGAATTGAAGTGGGGGTGCAATAATGATTATATGGAGCGGATTGCAGTCTACCAGGAAGTCTGATTGATATACCGAGCGATGAAAAGAGCACGACTAATTGCTCCAAAATTTGCGCTTTTCAATTGGTGACTTTATCGACTGTAATTTTTACAAACCGGACTTACCTTACTACAACGGCTTTATAGACTTGATTATTTAAGCGTGTAGCGCCCAAGCTCACAAGTACGCTTTTGCTCATTCGAATACTTTTTGCTGGAGGTGTGCAACATAGACTTATCGAGACGTTACTTGAGGCGTGCAACATACTGTGATGTCAGAGGTTCGCATCAATATTCGCGAAAATGTAGAATGTATAAACTGACTAAGATAAGGCTATTGACTAGGTCCAAACTGTTGCAATTTTCTTTCTATACTAATAAAAATGTTTCTTTATTCAGTCATTTAGACGAAAATACATATTTGAATAGTGAAGTTGTTGAATCAGCAAGGCGACTGTGCACCTTTGCGTCTCAACTGCCTGATGTAGGTTCGCTTCCATGCTCGCAAAAGTACGGTCCGATACTCGACAAAGTTGCCTGTTTGTTTACTATGCAGCGTATGCAATCTTTTTGTAAACACTCACAAATAGAATCTGAACATGTTGAATACGCGATTGGGCTGAACTCGGAAGTCAACGTTCGGAATAGTTTAAGCTGTGCGCTTCCATATTCTGAGCTGCTGATCTAATTCATAAATCGTCAAAGAAGTTTCCTCATAATCCGATAATCGATCGACAGTCAACACGATGACGAATTTTCTACTCAATACGTGTTTTATCACCATGCTTGGCTTCTCGTCAACGTATTACTCACTTGTGAGCGGTGAATACATGAGGTTAATCCAACAATCAGCGGGAGACAGCACATTCGCATGGGGGCTGAGAGTAGAAATTGCAAAGACATCAACAAAACCATCTTTTGCAATGGCGTTCTACATGGAAGAGGAGAAAAACCCTACAGTTGTTCTTAAACGCTGCTTTCCTAATGAGGATATCAGTTTGGAGCTTACTAATGAATTCTCTATCCATTCACCAAGATACAGAATACAGCCATTAGATCACGAATCCTCCCTTGAGCGAGATCATCACTATGAACCACCAAGTCTGGAAAATCCGCAACATGGAAATGTCATGAGGAAGAAATCGATATTCGGTTGTTGGAGACTTTCTCAGCGGCGACTCATTAAAATGGTGGACGATGGACAGATACTGCGCACGGGTATTGATATGGATCATATGTATTCCCCGGTTGACACCACCTATCTTGATCCCGACGCGTTGATAGAGCTCTCTACCGAAGACACGTACTCATTTGTCTTGCGTGACGATGTTCCAATCGTTTTTGGTCGAGACATTTCCGAGAGCACTCCACAAGCCGTTGAGTTTATACCAGAGAGAGAACTGGTATTTCCGAAAATATCATTCGATCATCAGTCCTATTATGCACAACACGTGAGATTTTCTTTCGGCAATGATGTGATCAAACTACCTGAAATACCTTATGAAGAGGTCTTGGAAAAGCTCGAGAAGGAAGGTTACACTTCAGTTGAAGAGGGGAGAAACAAGCGGATAACTAAGGCCAACCCTGATGATATGACGGAAGTAAAAATACTGGAAATTACCATTCCAGCTATCACAGAGCAAGTGTCAATTCACTTGATGACGCTGAAGGAGGTGAAATGTCTCCTAAGCAGTACTGAATACTGGGTTCTGGGCATTAAATCTTTGTGGATGTATGATATCATCATCGATACAATGGGCGGCATGAGATCGTATAAAATCACCCCTCACAAGCACAATAATCTCGGCAAAGCATCAAATGAGGAGAGCACAGCAGAGACAAGCACAAAGAGGATGAGACTGAACATGTGATTACCAAGTTCGTGACACCATGCTACTTGTGCGAAAACTCACATGAAATCCAACTGCCCCATAATCATGAGCTAGGTCGCTTTAATGACAAGATCAAAGAATAATACACATTCAGGATTTGACTTCATGCGCTCAACCTTCTATCGTCGACGCAGTCGCATACTTCTTCGTGACGCCATCTTGAGCTAAAAAAGCGCTCCTGTTGTAGAAAATAGTTCCAATTCTACACAGTTCATCCGTGTAAATGCCTTACTCGAAGACCGCATTCTTTACACTTTTATGCCTTTCCACATCCTATATGGCAGAGCGATGATAATCATACAACTAGTGTTGTGTTCTTGGTCTCTTGAGCTTTCCTCGAGACAAATAGACCGAGAAATAGCCCTTCTCCATGGGTAATGCACCACCAGCGCATATTTCACTACCATGAATAGACTTCTAGTTGTATGATTATTATACCTCTTTTTTCGAAAGACGGAATTTCAAGTGTCAAGTTTGAATGCAACTTTATCAAAATGTACTGCCAATGCTCGCTGTCGTCGTCACCAGGAGTGATCCCATATGCAAATCTCCTGCTGTGCACAATTCATCTACCCCCGTCATGCTAATTTTTGCTTACTTCTTTGAAATCATGCAGTATAACATCATCCGATGATTTATCAATACATTGCCTGCTGTGATCTCACGAGATTATCATGCGATCTAGAAAGCGAGAGGACTTGATCACTTCACACGTGTCGAAGCAATTGATCTAGCTTGCATCAGCCCGAGTGATACCATCCATTATTTCTTGCCGAAGAATGTGGATAAGTACCCAAAATCCATGCTTCATCACAACATGGGACTGCGACAAAGTTTGATGTCTAGGTCGCTTTAAGGAGTTTTTATTATCAGGGTGAATGAAGGGGCAAGTATTTGCAGTTCAGAAGTGAAATGTGGCTGGTAAACTCTTTTCGCAATTTCCGGAAAAGCGTAAATTATCGGCTGACACCCAGACCTGCTTGATTAGATCCAGCCGCATTCCGTCAAGTGTGCAGTTGGCGAGCCACCGGTTCATTACAATATCATTCCTTTAGAGTTTCAAAACATGTAGGATTTAAACGCAGTGGTCAGAAGTCTCATGATACACGTGAGACGTACCCCTTTGTCGTCATCGATGTATATTGCACCATAATCTTCCTAGAGGAACTATTACAATACCCATTCAGGCTCAATATTTGCAACCATTTCGTCATCGTCTATCATTTGATCAGCTTGACATAGTTTATGTTATACTCCAATTCTTTTGAATTGATTTTTATGTAAATTTCGCAGCACAAAATCTTCAATATCATCTCCTTGCAGCATGTCGAGTCTTGACAGTATGAATATGACGCCGTGCAATGTCAAAATTGTATAATTTTGCCATATTTTCATTGTATGCGATACATCGTCGTACAGACCACAATATCACATATCAACTCCTTTTATGAAATTGCCAGACATACGTCCGCATGGAGTCTTCACTCAGCTTCATTTCAATCGATAGAATGAAATTATGCTATCAAAGCCTTTGGAACTCTTTACTTATGAATTAAAGAGACTGGAATAGATGTATACTCCACTTTCTTCACATTAAATTGTTACGAAGAATGCAGTCCTTTGATGTATTTGTAGAAGAAATGATCCAAGTATGCAACGATACACTGAAAGAGAGCACAGCTCCATGACTATACTTCACAGCAATCATCGATATAAAGCAAAAAGAGCGATTACGAAGAGGTCTGGTAAGTCAAAGGCAAGACGAGGTCTTAAACGTCATACCAATAGTACGTCTAAGCTCACTACAACAAAGTTTCCTTGTGAAGTGAATGCTTGGATCGAACCTGATAAGTTATGTATGTAGCACTATACCAGATTCTACCTACCTTACTACGTACTTTCCAGGCATCAAATTCGCTGATGGTTCTCAAGAATTAGAATATGCGTGCAAAAATACTTCGATCATGGAAGATTACGGCCACGTGAGATGAAGTAAAGTCAATTGTAATGTCATCACAAGGTATAGCTGAACGGATTTGACGATACAGACGAAGGGAGGGGAAGAGCAGTAGTGCTTGCCATACCAATCAGAAGGACATAGAAACCAAAAAAAGCGACCAGCAGCAGTTCCTTACAAACTATTCCTATGGGGCATTTACTCAAAGAATTGGTCATTATCGATACGTCAGTGCGAATAATAAATTGAAACGAAAGCGTTGCCAAACACACAGGACATTTGATACATGGGCGGTATCAGCATACTTTCTCTCCTTGCATATCAATTCTGCTCAATGACATAATCAGTCCAGAATCGTATTTTAGAACTAAAAGTAGCTTCCATACAGTCAACGCGCAAGAAATGCATGTCTTATACAATTTATTATTTAACTTTTATAGAATCTGTCCCTATAACATCTGTAATAAAATGCTCACTGATCATTCACTCGGTGCTCCTATGAGATGAAAAGCATATCTTGTTCATAATACTCGGGTAACCATGACTGAAGTGTCCCGGCCATTGTTCCCCATTTTGGATAAAGGTCGATGGCTCGGCGATTAATATATTTCTCACATGATCTTTCCAAAGCGAGCATTCAGACCAACAAGTGTACCATTTTCCCACTGATAGTCGACTATCATCCGTCCATTCAGATGATCTTTTGGGCATTTTCCGTTTACGTACATTTCTACCCTTTTTATCACTACGTTATTCCACGTATCGCAGGAACCTGGTCGCTTGGAAAACACTTTATTTTCATCAACCCAATCATCAAATTGAACTTCTTCACCATTTACCCAGGCATCAACTTTGTGCAAGAATGCAAAAGTAGGCATCCTGTCTTTATTGGACCTCATTCTGAGAAAGTTATTCTCCTGCCCTCCTCGATAGAATTCGTCGATCGCCATATCCACGTAAATGTTATCAAACATCGAAAATTCTTTTTCTATTAGCGAAGATTTTACCCAGAATTCAACGCTATCTTTGTTAGTGTGAAGAAGATACTCTTCACCGTCCATAATTCTGCTCATCGGCGCACTTTCAAGACTATCTAGCAGTTGACACAGGCCCTTTCGTCATCTCTTTCTCAATAACGGTATTGCAATAGCTTCACTTTTGTATTGCTAGCAAAATGAGGCTCTATTATGAATTTGAATCCTACAGTTATGTCAATCACCAACTAATACCAATAATCCCATACTTGAGGATTACACCGAGAATCGCCACACTCTGAAGTGTGTTTTGCCCTCACTCAAAACGACACAAATTCTTAGAAATGAATTTCGTTTTTTTTATCATAATGTAATGCATTTGACCTACGCTTAAGCACTTCATAGCACATTTTCTGTGTCGTAAGCAGCTTATCGGCAATGACTGCATAGCTCATTAGTTGAAGCAACGACGTATCATGATACCGGTTACGTTCCAGTATACCGGTCTTCTCTTACATGTCGCATGGAATGTATTTCAGCAAATTGGACACGTTAAAATCCCAAGAAACTTCGCTCAGGCTGCTCACCAACGCAATCAAAGCAATTAAACACTTGCAGCAGTATGGCGGAGTTCCAGACACGTCCGATACGTAAATTCAAGATTGTTTTATTAGGGGAAGGTACACGCAGTAAAGCTTTTTTGCATGCGAGAAAATTAAGGCGAGTACGAACTCTGACAATTTATCATTTTTTGTTGCATTACTTGTCACAGGTCGGGTCGGGAAGACTTCGATTTTATTACGATACATCAAAGGCGAATACACGGACCAGCAGGTCTCAACGCTTCAAGCCAGTTATTTAGATAAGCGGCTGATGGTAGACAACACGCGCGTTCAGCTCTCGATTTGGGATACAGCCGGCCAAGAGCGCTTCCACGCGTTAGGACCAATTTACTATCGAGACGCCGATGGAGCTGTTCTTGTGTATGACATAACAGACGAAGAATCGTTTCGCAAAGTTCGGACATGGGTGAAGGAGCTACGGAGAATTGTGGGCGATGAAATCGATATTCTGATTGCAGGAAATAAATCGGATTTACATCGGAATCGGAAAGTGAACGAAGAAGAAGCAAATAATTACGCGGCCTCAGTAGGTGCTACTCATTTCAGTACCTCTGCAAAGTTGAATCGTGGTTTGGAAGAAGTTTTTGTGGATTTGAGTCGACGAATGCTTCGACGAAAAAGCACTACTACCCGACGAGGAAAGACGAGTGCTTTGATTGCATCAGATGATGAAGCAGTACATTCTAGAATAGCAATGAGCGGTGGGGCGAAAATTGCTTCGAATACGACTCAGCGGCTTACACAGTCATTCACAAAGAGTGCACCTCGATCTGTACCGATCTCGTGGCAAGAGAAATCTGCTTCAGATTCAAAGACAGAAAATGGTGCTCATTCGAGAGACTTTCGGTCCAGTCGGGGTCCTCGTTCACAAGCACAAGTCACAGAACAACCGCAGACGCAATTTGTCGATGATGATGGATTATTAGATGATTACAAGGAGAGACCGTCTGCGTCTGGAGGATTACGCGTACGAGGTGCATCGTCCAACACAGAACCCGGCAGAACCAAATCCAGCTGCTGTTAGATACATTCATTATTTTGTCGCCTATTTCATTCTTATACGCTCTATTTCTTCACATCTGCACTGAGACTTGTTCGAATGCTACCTCAGACTCTTCACACTTGGATTCAGCGTCTTGGCTTTGTCGTTTGAAAAATGCTTTTGCGAGCTCCCGTTGTATCTCTTTGCCATCAAATATGCATTCCTCTCGAGTCGCCAAAGACAAGTGATCATTGTGGATACATTGCTTTTGCTTCTCATTCTCGACTTCAATCTGATCCAAGTCTTTGATTCGTACGTCCTTGGAACTGAGAATGAGTCGGCTTGTGAGTATATCCTACAGAAGCTCTTCGATTGATGTACACATTGTGCAGATGAAAGGTACAAAATACCTTTAATTCTTGGTGATATATTGATCGACTTGTGCTCTCTGCGGCGACGACTTGCTCTTCTTTGTATCGCTCTAGATCAAATGTATCGTGGCCTAGGCTTGTACCTTGAAACACCATTAAATAATGCTCGGCGTCTTCTGTCTTAAAGCTTCCACCATCATCCGTTTGTGTATTGTAATTGAGCTCTTTCGTCACATTGCTTACACCGCGCTCTTGAATGGATAGATTTGGCGTCATTTTGGGCTCATATTTGGTGGTAAATGCCTCGACCGCCAATTGCAATTCCGAGGCCACTTGACTCATTTGCTTCCCGAGGCGAACAAGCTCGAGATTCTTATCTCCCTGTTGACATGAAAGCACGCTTCTGCAGCTCCAAACGAGTGCATTCAATGTCTTTAGAGCCATTTGTACATCTTCCAATTCATTTGTTTTGGACGACAACAACTCATATTGAAGGTGAAGTTTTTTTACATTTATATCTGAAGTGTTGGACGTTGTTCCTTGCACGAGCTTCAGAGACACGTCCAGACGCACGTACCATTCTCTCATTTCTTGTGCCACAACTTCTAAACGACTTTGTAGAGCCTGTAGTTGATCGATCCAATTATCATCTTTTCTTTGTCCGGATAGAAGATTTCTGATGCTATCAACAACAAATGTCACAAGACTACGATGAATACCGGCTTCCAAGAGCTGCGATCCGATACAAAAGCGTTTATCAAGAGCGGCGATAAGCAAAGACGGATGTTCCATATCATCTTTTCTCCCTTCCATCGCGATCGTTTCCCGTCGCAAAGTCCGCTGATCCGCAAAACAGCGAATCCATCGTGCGATAGACTCATTCAAATATCCAAGCTGACGACGCATAGACGCACAGCGAAATGTAAAGAACGAAGCCTTCATTGACAAAGTCGATTGTGCGTCATACTCTACTTGTTCCATTCGGCCAATTGGTGGCAGAAGAGATCGTAAGCGATGCCCGCGACTGACAAGTTGAATTCCTTTGATCGTATTTAACGTCTCTGTGTATTTTTCCTGAAATCAAATGACTGCTCTCAATCCATTCATTCCATCCGATTTAAAACGCACCTTTAGCGCCGAATACGATCGATGAAATGCTCTCAAACTTTGAAGAAATTGTCGCGAATTGTCTGAATATCGAAATTTCAGTGCCATATAAATCTATCCATTCAATGAGAGAATCAAAACTATGGAATGGAAGAGTGCATACAAAGAGTTCCAACCCCAATGCTTCCGAGCGCTATTGCGCTTAATGAAATCGCGAAAAATATGCTCCCGCAGCACAAGACAATAATACAACCAAGTGAGGTCATAGAAGCGACTTCTCTTTGTAATAGGCTTCTATGAGGTGTATCGCTTATAATGGAAGCGACTCGAGTCCACAAAAGCTGCTTATTATCTCTGGCCAGCATCATTTGTATTGAGAGCGGTCTTTTCAGAGCTGTAGAAAGAGCGTTTAGGAATGGCGACGAGAGCTGATCCGTTTGCACAATAGCGAATTTGATGTCATCACTGTTCTATGAATGTCATTTTGGGTGCTTAGACACAGAGAATTGGCTCGAGCTCACCGAAAAGATGAGCCGAACGTATTTGACTCATTATCAAGTTCGCTTATAATCGCTTCAGTAGCACTTAATATCAATAAAGCTTTCGTATTCTGCCAGCAATTAAGAAAACAAGTCGCAAGAAGGGGTATTTGACAGAGTCCTATTCGATTGGCATGTGGAGCGGCTTTGTCGGGCGCGTGACGCAGAGCTTCTGTTTCACGCTTCTGCGGCTCTATTCCTGACTCTTTTTACGAGATGTATAGATCGAATTCAGTATTCTTCACAGGTGATAGACATTTTAAAGCATGGATCGGTACGTACCCGCCAAATAGCGATGCAATTGAGATTCTCGCGATACGATGACGCGCATGCCATTCAATGACGTGGTACACACTATTGTTATTGAGATTAGTATAAGGTCGAATGCGAGTGTAATTAGGATACCACCAGTCATATATAGTGTGAACCACATACCTTTTTCAGTTGCGAAATTCTGCCACGTAATCGTCTTTGGCCATTGAATCCCACGACACAAATGCATTCAATTCGAGCGCGTATCCCTTTGCTTCTCGCGATAGCACTATCTATTCCTTCCGCGAGTACTTCTCGTATCGATGATTTATCGTTCAATCCTCCATTCACCATGATTGATTATTACGGCGACCTTGAACTCAATGACACCTGGCGGTCTGGAGGCAGTTCTGTTGTCAAAAAAAATTTCGTTAGACTTCAACCGGCTTCAGCTACATATCGAGGCTGGATATGGTCTGAAGATAAAATTAAGCGAAATACCCTTTCTATGGTGGCAACAGTTCGTCTTTCTGGCAACGGCGATGGGAAACAAAATGAAGGAGTTGGTTTTTGGTTCACAGAGAAAACCTCTAGTCCCTATTCAAACTTGAAAAATTTTGGGTTTTCGGAAACTTATCAAGGATTTGGAGTGATCATCCGTCAAGTAACAACACAGTCTACGCAAGAAAAAATGATCAGCATACAGCATAATGATGGAAGTCGCCAACTCTCCGATCTTGATATACAAAGACTTCATGGATGTGATGCTGTGGTATGGCATGATGAAAAATCGGCAGATTTCAACCCCGCTTTCAGTCAGAGTCGGCTCAAGATTCTCATTGACGGGTTGCACGTTTCTGTTCACATTGACGCTACAAGTGAAGGTCGTTGGACATCTTGTCAGGAATTTGACTTACCTACTGCATCCGATTGGCTTGCTACCAGTACATTCGGTATCACGAGTGGTGTGGGACCTTCCAATTACACGAGTGATATCATTTCTCTGAATATGTATACAGATGTCAATGATGATGAAATTCAATCAGCAGACACCCAAGCTATCGTACATAGTATGTCAAAAAGTTATGACGGATGGTTGGACTCTCCGAGCTGTGGTGTCGATTGTATGGTCGCCGTGCTCCGTAAAAGCGTTGCAAATCTTCATGTGGACGTCGAGCATCGTTTGATGGATTTGAAGGAAGGCACCACTCATCTGGTTGACGAACTCAGAACCCAAGAACGGGAAAACGAATACAGAGTCTCAAAATTGGAACGGGATCTCAAAAACTTGATCAGCACAAAACTCGAGCAATCACATGGTGATATCAAGAGTCAAATCACCGCTAAAATCGATGAAGAATGGAAGAATAATTCAGCATTGGGCGACCATGGATGGAAAGGAGCCTTTATGATCGCAATTGTGGCTATTGGGGTATTTGGCTTTCTTTTGTATCGAAAGTATCGCGCGCTAATGAAATCGCATCTGCTGTAAGCCATTTTTGTTTGCTTTCTATTGGTCTCGTAGGTGCCATCTAAAAAGAAGAAATCAAACGTTTACGCTTAAATGCCATTCTGCTTCAGTAACAATAAGGAATGTATATGTATTAGCTTTGACAGTTTATACAAAATAACAATGCAAATTGATAACTGATTGTATACTGCGACTTCTAAACTTCGATTTCCAGAGATTTTCTCTCCTTGCACGTAGACGCGCAAGAGAAGAGAGATTTTGGAATTATGCTTTGTCTGGAAGGCATGAGTCCTTCCTGATATGCAAGAGTTCATAGCAGAGCCCGCTTATGCGAATAAGGTTTCTTTTCTTCGTATCCACTCGCTATCGCATCACTATCATAATACATATCTCACTCTATAACTTAATACTTGGCGCTAAAATGGCTATTTGCGTTCATCGGCCGGAAGGTTTTGTCGGAAGAAACGTTCGACAGTTCGATCCTCTTTTCCTTTTTGAGCAACTTTGCGGTTTTTAATCTTTTCAATTGCTTTGGATCGGTCCAATCGCTCCAAAAAGTTTGTATTTTCTTTCTTTGCTTGCGCGATTTCCATGCGAAGCTTTTGTTCTCGAATTCGATTTTCATACGCTGAGTACATGACGCATACATTGAGAAAACGAGCAGATAGATGTCTGAAGGTCACATACCTATTTTCTCTGTGAGAAACTCCCATTTAAAGCCTTTCAAATACTTGAGATTCCAAATGTCATCGTGATAAAAGCTTCGTTTCTTGCCACCAATTTGCTTGGCATTCAGCGCTTCAGTGATACGTTTTGCCACTTTGCGATCGCTAAATTCTATCCATCCTTCACTATAGCTTTTCTTTTTATTTCCGCCTTGCGAAACGCGTCTTTTACGCTGCATATTGTCTTCTGGAACCAGATAAATTCGAGTCACTTCACCATACTGGCTGAGCAAATGCCGCGCTTTTTCTGGCTTCATGTAAGGGGGAACACGACTCAAGTACACCTAACGTACGAATGATTCAGCATCACACATAGTTAGGTGTCAATATGTTAACGTACGACGCCACGCTTTTGGTTGAGTGCATTTGCTTTGGAAGCTTTCGATTGAATGGCCATCTCCGAGGCCACGCAATGTATTTAGAGTGGTCAAAAATAGAGATTTATCGCGTTCTGATTCGTTATATTGTCTATATAAGTCATGAGCACCGGACGAAATGTGCTCAACATTGGAATGTTTGGTTGTGGAACTGTCGGTGGAGGTGTCTTTGATATATTGCATAATCCTAAAAAGATTCAATTCTTCGAATCAATTGGCGTGAAGGCCTTTGTTTCAAGGATTTGTGTACGAAATGCGGATAAAGAACGAAATCTCAAACATTTCGCACCGCTTAGCACCAAAATCACGACAAATCACAACGATATTCTCGAAGATCCCTCAATTAATTGTGTAATTGAGCTTATGGGAGGAATAACTGATGCCAAGGACGTTGTATTCCGTGCAATTGAATGCGACAAGCACGTAATCACAGCCAACAAAGCTCTTGTGGCCAATTTTATGCCAGAGATTCTTCAACTTTTGAACGATCATCCGCGTGTTCGTTTCGGATATGAGGCTTCGGTCTGTGGCGGCATTCCAATTATTCACACTCTACAGACCGCATACGATGGTGATAACATCACAGAAATTGCCGGTATTATGAATGGAACGACCAATTACATGTTGTCCAAGGTAGGTCAAGTCCGCCTATGTGAAGTAATCTGATGTGTAATTTGTACAGATGGCACGTGAAGGCGTCGCGTACGACGCGGTATTGAAAGAAGCACAGGAGCTCGGGTTCGCAGAGGCAAATCCCAGCGCTGATGTCGATGGATTTGATGTTCAGTCAAAGATAGCGATCCTCGCCAAGCTCGGATTTGGAGGTGTTGTCTCACCTTCTGCCATTCCAACCGTTGGCATCTCTCGCATTGAAAGCGTTGATTTCGAATATGCAAAAATGATGAACAGCACAATCAAGCTTCTTGGTGTCGCAAAACGCCTCAAGAGTGACGAAACCAGCACAAAAGTCTCAGTCTTTGTATCGCCTGTGATCGTATCCAACGATAATGTCATTGCAAGTATCAACGGCGCTACCAACATTGTCAACATTCAATCAGATAATCTCAACACAAGCGCGTATGTCGGCGACGGTGCTGGGCGATTTCCTACTGCAAACTCGGTGCTTAACGACATTATTCAGCTTGCTCGTGGGGAAATGTCTTCGGCTCCGTTCAAAGTAACTCAAGCGATTGAAACTGTAAACAATTACGCGGCGCACTTTTACGTGAGAATCAGAATCACCGATAAACTGGGCGTTGTCAAAGCTATCGGAAGTCTCGCGGAAGCGTCCAGCGTTTCCATATACTCCATCTTGCAGGCTCCTATCGTGGACCGCGCAAACGTCACGTTTGTGGTCACGACAGATGAGGCACATTTGTCACAGGTACAGCAGATGTGCCAAAAAATTGGCCAGTTGCCATTCGTGAAGGAAAAACCATTGTTTTTCCCTATTCTTTAAATGTGAATAATTTGTTTTCTTCTAAAGATGTAATCCATCCCACCCTTCCATTCGTTTAAAATGATGCGTTTCTACGTGGAATGCATGGTAAGAGGGACGTGTGCAATAGAGATGTGGCGAGAAACCAGACTTGTTGGATGATGACGCATATGGTGGAAAGTTCATTGTATTTTGTAAAGAGAAAAAGAATGCGTAAATGGTGACATTTTTTTAGGCCAGGTTCCATTCAGGGAAAAGGTGGACACTGTAGGTAGACTTTATTTCTTATTACGTTGTTTTGATTACTCTATACACAAAAGTAGCATGTGATGGATCTAGACGGTACTTTAGTGGCCTACGTGTACGGTATGACAAATCTTTTATCTGCGTTCCCGACCTAGCTCCTACTTTCTAGCTGACTTGCATAAAGTACGAGATTCCGTTCGATAAATCATAAGTGATGGTAAAAGTTGCGTTTTTGGTATAAGTACAACGACAGGAATTACACACGGGGAGACAGTTCGCAGTGCTGGCACGTTCGCAAGATTGAGACAATTGCGTTTGGGAAGCAACCATTACCGACGTGGGAACAGCCGTTACCCTCTGGAAAGCATCGCAGCCGAACATTCCTTTTCCAGCCGTTTCTCTCCAACATTATTTAATTTTTGAGTGTAACGTCTGAGCCAACCCTCACGGAATATCTGTGCTCCTTCGTTTCATTCTATGGACTACTGTACAGAAGCAGTTTTCCCTTCGAATAACAAAACGTGGGTATAAATGTGCCATCCCACTTTGTAGAATACAATAACGGAATGGGTTCATGCGTGTCTCTCTCCTCTACCGTTACTTTATGGAACAAAACAGCAGGTGTTGACTCGTAGCATTCTGGGCGCAGAGAGAGACGCACATACCCCACGTCACCATCATCTAGACAAAATATTCTCTTTCTCTTTTCTAGTTGCTACTATCTTTTTGTACCCTGTCGCGGTTGTTTCTAGAACCAATCCCAAAATATGTCATTTATCAATTCGCTTCGAGCCCCCAACCACCAAATCAGAAAGCATTCTTATCAGTAACACACCACACACAAACAATATGATGATGACTATCTCATCACACATACTGCCGTCTATCTTATCAACACGACCATCCTCCCATTCACCCTCGCAAATCTCCAATGCGCACAAAGGGTCTAGTCACAAACGCTCTTGGAGTGACGCGTCCAATAATTGTCGAGAAGAAGTATCAACGTTTGGTTCAAGAGGCGAAAACGGGATCTCACCAAAGAAGAAAGTCAAGAGTGATGCATCAAGCTGCAAGAATATTACTAGCAAAGACACCTTCGGGATGGAAGCAATGAAGCGTGTACCTGGGGAAGAGGCTCGTGAACAAGAGAGTCATCAGCTACCGGAAGGGGCCAATATCTCAGATGACTCGAGTATTAGCCCGATTCCGTTTGAAGTGGACTCAGATGCGCAATTGTTGGGCGATGAAATATGTATACTGAATTTCTTTTTGTCGTGAGACGATCGCACATGCGGCAATTCAACGAATGCTGCACCCTGCAAGATAAATTTATTGGCTAATTATGTGCAGACTGATCAACATTCTCGGGCACATTCATTATAACGTATCATTATTGTCATAGAACCTCGAAAGACGTGTAATACAGTATAGTCGGGTACATCTATTATAAAATGAACCAATAAATTGCCTCATTCCGTCTAATTTTCCAACGATACAAGTATAATCGCAATATTATCCAAACTTCCGCGTGTATACGCTTCCGCGGCTAATGCAAGTGCAACATCACTCAATCGTTGCGTTGTATGCTCTAACGTAAGCATGTGTTCCTTCAAATAAGCTTGAACATCAGTGTTTGACATCACTTCCCAAAGTCCGTCCGAAGCTAGCACCAAAATACGACGAGATCGATCCTTTATCAAATCGAATGTATAAATATGTGGATCTGCGCTGACATATTTGCGTAAATGGTGATCTCCAATGCTTCGTGAGACCGCCAATTGCCCTACAACTCTCCATAAACCCACAAAGGTTATAAATCCACCATTCGATTCAATACGACGACGCTCTTCAATGTTATTTGGCACGTGATCGTGACTAAGCACAGTGAAAGATGGTTCAACGTCAAAGTGATACAGACAGCTCGAGAGTCTCCAATGTTCCCACAAATCAATCGCTGCTGTAAATCATCGATATGCACTACAGTCAACGTACACCCCGAGAAATCCGATTCGTAAATAGCACGAGATTTGAGGTACTCAGATTGGAGTTCCAAAAATGTCTGCCGGATCAATGTCTCCACAACAGCCGCATTTTCATTGTCCTGTGCGCGCGCAAGCCGATCGCATACCAACAAGAAAAGATGTTCTTTCACAAAATTCACTGCGACCGTGCCCAAATGTCCATCCATAATCGCATACATGGTGTAGCCTAGTGTGGCATTCCTCGCAATAACTAATGAATCCTCCATATAAACTCGTTTGCCCTGGAACAGCGCATACCCAACGGGTGTATGAATGTTTGGAAAACTTGAGTTTGCGGCTTTTGTGTCGTTACGAATCGCCTCATTGAGCACGCGGTCGTCAAATGAACAGAACGCATGGTTTCGAGCATGTTTTCTAGCTAATGCGTGCGACTGACACGCGAGATTTGTGGAAAATACACGAGCGCATTTCGGACACTTGAAAGCTGTTGGTAACTCGACACGATCACGTACAAGATGTGCGTGCTCCCTCTGACGCTTCCTTTCTGTTACCAAATACGACTGATGTACTGAAAGCTCTTTATTTGTGGCAAACGCACGCCCTGTTTCGTTGCAAATGTATGGGCCGACAAAGAAAGCATGATTCAATGCTTCCCTGGCTGAAATTCGCTGCTTTGGATCCCATTGTAAGAGCTTCCATATCAAATCAAGACCCCAAGAATCCTGGAAGCCTTTGTGGAAAGGATCGCGTTTCAAGATTGTGGTGTTAAACTGACCAAAATGACATCCGCGAGTCACCAAAGCGTACTTGTTCCAGGAATGCTGCAATTGGCTGTACTCAGGCTGAAATATGCAAAATTCATCGGTGATCACGTGCAACAGATAACTTTTCAGCTTTGTTTGCTCGTCTTTCCCACGAAGTTTGGCGTCTAATTTGATTCGCTCACGTGCAGAAATGAGAAACACTTGAGGTGATCCAAGAATCAGCTCTAGAAATATGATACCGGTGGACCAAAGATCGTACGACATTGGATTTTCATAATCGTACACGATCCCAAGCTCGCTGAATAAAACTTCAGGAGGCTGGTATTCTCGTGTCTCCTCGGCTTGAGTGGGCTTTCCATTGTAGAATTCATGAATGGTATATGCGTCAACTGCGGATCCAAAGTCTGCAAGTCTCACTACAATCGACTCTTCTATTTTCAACGCGTGATTTTTCTTTGCTGTGTGCTTTGGTACGCTAATCAAAATATTGGATGGCTTCAGATCGCGATGTGTGATGCCTCTAGCATGAAGAATTGCGATTCCCTTCAACAGCTGGAGCATTATTTCCTTCAAAACCGCTTCCCCTTCGGCATCCTGACGTAGTCGTTTCCATAATGGAGACGACTCATACATCACCGAAGACGTGGTTGGAATTTTCGAGTATATATAATGTCGTAAGGAGATCCCTTCATCTTGGAATACGAGCCACAACTCTTTAGATTGTAAAAACGGCTTCTCTTCATTCTCTAATGAACTCGAATAAATCTTGATATCAAAAGTATCGGCGTTAGAGTTGCTCGTTGCATCATTTTTGGATACTCCGGACGGGGGAAAGCGAAAATAGTGCTCGACAAAACGCGCGATATAGGGCTCACCGCGCAGTAAATTGCCGTAATACGCCTCCCGAAGACCCATACGGACCATTCCTTCTCCAGCCTCCTACACAATGCAACAGCATCAAGGATTCATAGTTCACATAATATCATCCAAACACTTACCAGAAATAGCCTTTTAAGTATAAATGTGTGTTCAACTCCATGTGTTGTGTTTGTTGCCCTCCATATCTCACCGTGACTTCCAGCATCGAATTTTTTGCGCAAGCGATAATGTTCGTTTATATAGACCAAGTGTATGTCTTCGATCTGACACTACAAGGGTCTTCAGCATTAGATGCATTCTCATGATTATATGCAATCATACTTGGCACTCGAGTTGTGGTCCGTCCTGCACCGGTAAAATGGACCGCAGCGGGAACAGAAGCGGGACGAGGAAGCCCGTTCGTTTTTGGTATCAATATCAACGAGTTGGACCGTTCGGAATGCCATTTAGACACGTAGATGCCTTATAAATGATGTCGGAAAGCTTCCCGGGTGTAATCATCACCATTATGGTACTTGCGGTATACCGAACAAAATCTCCAAGACTATCGCAATGTTTGTGCTACAATAAAGCGCTCTATTAGAACGCCTTTACAATAGACAAGTTGTTTGAAGATCAATCTCGTCTTTCCGTGCGGCATCAGCGATATAGGTTCACACATTGTTAGCAGCTGTATTATTTGTCACTACACTTTCTTTTTGCGACCTTACTTCAGGCGACTTAAATCGAGGCAACGCGATTGAAGCACAAGAAAAGTTTCAGAAGATTTCGGAAGCCTATGACGTTCTTATTGATCCACAAAGACGTGCCACTTTCGACCAATTCGGATATGAAGGCCTCAAGAATGGAGTACCCGATGATAATGGCAATATGACGAACGGATACGCTTTTAGTGGAAAAGACTCGGAACAGATCTTTCATAAGTTTTTTGTACTTCAGATCTCTTTTACCATGTTGGATTTAACGAGACGTTACCATTTGCCAGTGGAATTGAAAAAAATGGAGCTGAACAAGCTAAACCTATCGAACACGACTTGCAATGTACACTGGAAGAGATTTGCTATGGTGACGTAAAAGAGTACCAATCCAACGCAAGAGACTTCTTGATGACGAATTTGTCGATGAAAGCAAGACTTTTGAGATCAAATCAAACCCGTCTGGAAAGAGGAACGAAGATCACATTCGAGGGTGAAGGAAATGAGTTTCGACAGCATGAATCTGGATATGTAGTCCTTCGTATTGCAGAAGCAAAGCATGATTTATTTTCTCGTGATGGCGCTAACCTCGTTTTCACCACTAAGATCAAGCTTGTGGAACCATTGGGTGATCATTGCGTCTATGTGCCCCATCGATGGTCAATAGCTGGTAATTAGTTGCAATGAAGTGATTCATCCTTCTTTGGAAGAAACTGTAATAGGTGAAGGAATACCCATCTCAAACTCAACAGGAACACGCGGAGATTTGATTCTGAAATTTGACATCATTTTCCCAGAGCATTTAACCAAACTGCAGAAGCAGTCGCTGGCGAAAATTCTTGCGTATAATTGTGCAAACTTTCTCCCGAGCACAGATGTGTGCATACTTGAAGATCTTATGGATACATATTTGAGTCATTTCCATAGACGAAGTGGGTTTATAATTCAAGAAAGAAGGATTGCAAGCATAATACGAATGTACCATCGATGTATAGTGGGTAGATATTCCAAGGTTAGACTAGGGTATTGATGTCCCGACATCTTTTTTTTAATTACAATTTTCTTTTTTTAAATTACATTATGCCTACCTAGATTATTACTCCCACAACTTTTTTATAAAATAAATAAGTTTACCTTTGTAACTAATAAAAGTCATTTACGTATAAGGCTAATTCTAGTAATATAGATACCTTCAACTCAGCTAAACACTCATCTTGAATAGACGATCTATTCCCAGTTTCTTGAACTATAATGCGTCGTAAAGATGCAGAAGTTATAATATACTAACGGCCGAAAATAAAATGTATTGTGAAGAAATTCTGTGAAGAATAAATATGCATTGTTTTTACTAAAGCTTGTCCTGAATCTAAGCTTGTAACCGGAATTCTGCAAGACCGCTTCTTATGGCCAAATTTTCCGCAATTGCTGCCCCTGCATTTCCCTATGTCTGATGCTCTAATGCTGACAGGTCTCCTTTTATCGAAGCTTCATTCTGAAAAGGCTGCTTCGATCCTGCTGGTCTTACTCGCTGCTTAACTATAGTACAGGGGGGTTTGGGGCTCTTGATCTCTGGGTTGCCATGTGAATAAGTTGAGCCTTCATTTCCTTTTGTGGACTGGAATTCAAGCCTTGGAAAGTTGCCTCAAGTTGCTGCACAATTTTTCGAAATTCTACAATATCAGTCTCTAAATCTTCATCAGCATCCTCTGAGACTGTTGATGTGATTTCTGGAGAAAGTTGCCATTGTTAGTGGATGACGGATGGTAAGAGGGTTTGGTCATTATCGATTTTCTTGGAAGGTGAGTGCCAGAAGGGTAGACCATAAATTGCTTCGAAAGCATGCGTGTAAGTTCCTGCCCTGCTGCCAGCTAAGCCCTCCTTGATTTCATCTTTTATTTTTCTCAGATCAAAAGGAGACACCTTACGCACTACACCATCATATATCCTGTCATTCAGATCATAATAAACTCGAGTTATTGTTGCTGCAACTTCTATCCGAAACTCCCTCTCTTGCTGTTGTAGACAATTACTTAACTTGGCTCTTACATCTCGCAGATCCATTGTTGACACCTTTAACCATCTTTTGAATGTGGCATGTGCTCCTTCAACTCACCATGTGCTAATATTCCCGAAGTGAGGGTATCACTTTGTCCATGCTGTTACAAATCGTTCCTTGTGCACAAGCGATGTCTCTTCCAAGTACAACAATAAATTTGGCTTTGATTCATACTTGATTTTCGTATTTTCCCACGAGCTGGTAAGAGTTTTTAGGTTTCCTGCTGTTATGCAGCTGTAAGAATGATTGTTGTGATTAGATACTAGTAAATATGTGTTTTTTCATGAGAAACATTCCTTACGTGTGACCAATCACTCATAAAATCGTTTAATTCTTTTGAAGTACCAAATTTGCCCTTACAGTTTGCCAGCACATTTTTTTTAATATGCAACGACAAAGAAGATGCTTGCTTAATGGAAGACCTTCCTGGACAGCCCTTATTAGCGCAAGCTCGCGATCTGTGATTATGACCTTCGGGGAGGATACCCCATTGTAGATACTTTTGATCTGGTTTAGCGCTCATATGTAGCCCTCCTGATGCTCCTTCGGAAGGAATGTAAAGGATGATGAGAAAATTGAATTTAGACAAGTAAACTCAGCACCATGGCGCAGGAGCATTTTATGCTTGTTTGTCTTGTATGTGCAGTACAAGAACAAAATAGAAGGAAAGCGTCGCGTCAACTTGATAGACTTTGGATTGGCAAAAAATGGTGCGTCAGATTGTTGTCATTGCATTGGGTTGAATAGATGTAATGGTCTTCCTTGAGTTCCTTAAGTAGTGCTGCGATTTGTGTTCTTCCATAAAGGGAATGCTTTCGCATCTCACCCTGGAAAGTGAAATGATTAGAATAAAATAAAATCTTAGCATATGTAAGTACACAAATTTCTGAGGCTAATTCATGACTTTACCTTTTCATTGATGACTCTAGCAGTTCAAGAGCTTTTCTCGCCTCGCTTGGTCTAGCTCCAGATTGAAGGCACCTTTGAATTGTTGTTTTGCCTCAATTGTAAGCCTTCGTGCTATTGGATGCCCAGCAACATCTTTTGATTTCTATGGTTATGTTGACCACTTTTTACAAGCAATCTCCATTTTGAATCACGTTTATATATTGTGGTGTAGAGCAAAATCGGGTAGTCAATTAACTTGGTGGCAGTTTGGCGCTGTCGATCCTCCTGAGAAAGGTTTGACCTGTTTTACTTTGTATCAATATAGTTGAAATTTTGTGCTCCAATCTTACCGTGTATCGTATGTCCTTCCTAAGTCGCACTTCATGTAGTATCGCAGATTTTTGGTAGAGCTCTTTATAGCCTACGCATAGCCTTTAATGAATGCAAACTCTTGTACAGCTTTGAAGAGCTCATCACATGTGTTGTACGTTTGGTGTACTAGTGGAGAAGCATCTTGGAATCTTGTAGGCAGCGTATAGAAATAGAAATATGTGTCGAATGGAAATTGTCACATGTAGCCTATCACAGTTAAAACATCTGTGTATAAGCCAATCACAAATAAGTCTCGATTGAAGTTGTTAGAGCAACAATTTAGGGTGTGTATGGATGTAATTAGTTAGAAATGTAAAATTATTTATGTATTTAGTAAAAAAGAAAAAGTTGTGGGAGTAATAATTCAACTAGACATGCTGTGATTAAAAAAGAGTTGACGGGATATCAAATACACTTCTTTAACTTTTGGTTTATAAGGAAATTGTTATATTCACTACCTTTTAGAATAAATTCACTTTCTTTTTGAGTCAGGTGGCACACATAATTATACTATGTATACTTTTTATAAATATTTAGGGAATTATTATACTTTGTCAAGGATTTCATCACACTGTTTATCTGGTTCTTTAACTACCTTCCTTATCCTATCATGAGCCCCTGACCGTGTGAATATCACTTAAGTCTGACTTCAAACCTAGGGAGGCAGATATTTTCGAAGCTTATTGCTTGGGTGGGCTCAAACCGCTGCCCACACTGCCGGAGATCGAACCAACGACCTCCGACAGGGGTCCGTGCGCTCAAGTGGTTAACCGACTGAGCTGGGTACGGAGGACTTCTCAATTTGCCGGCTACTAAGTAACCCGCCTAATTTAGTAAAAACAACTCGAAAAAACAACTTTTTTCACCTCTTTCCTCTCGAAAACAATGGTTCAAGTCGACATATCGACACAACCAAGGGTGCTAGCGTCCACTTGTACTGACGTGGCAACCCTCATGAGTCACCCTGTTTTGGGTGATTGTATGATTGTTGATCAGTCATCACCCCTGTGTGATGACGTGGAAAGTACCCCCACCCCCAGTGTGACGGTACTGGTCAATACCGGTACTACAGGTGTCGGATGTGGTACCGGTGGTACATGCGGTACTATCGTTGCCTCGTCACAGGATGACCCAAAGGCAACTGCAAGTGTGGACGACACTAAAAGTCCCACGCTTGCTGACCTTATCAAGTCACAGGAGTCCTTGCGTAAGGACCAGGCTAGAGCTCGGGCGAAATTTCGCGTGGAGCTTCCAAAGCCTAAAGCCTCGGACATCGAGTCTATTATGCGATTGTATGCTGATGGACAACATCCCGAGTGGTCGGTGTTGGCAGAAAAATTGGAGGCAGCGAGGCCTTTTAAGGTCTCCAAAGCCACCTTTCCCATGATTCTGGAAACAGGTCAAGCGTTGGTGCGTACTCCAAATGGAAAAATCCTGTCTTCCCTTATGAAGGATCATGGGAATCCAGTATTCGAGAGTCTACTGGAGAGCAGAGCCATTGCTCAAGTCTCAAAGATGCCTGGTGGCAATCTTCGAGTAATGGTCTCCACCGAGGATGCTTGTCAACAGCTGGAGTGCCAGCCGATAACCATCCTCGGGTCTCAATACTTTTTTCGGGAGTACGATTCTCTCGAATCCAAATACTATCTGGATATATTTGGAGTGGGCGTGGAGGAAGAACGGATTCCGATTTTACGTTCCCTTCACAGTCTAGGATGTCCAGTAGTCTTTGCTACTTTCCGCGAAACTGTTCCGTGCAAGGGTGTCGTGATGTCGACGTGGAGAGTGTACTTTAGTACTCCTACGTGCCCTCCACAGCTGGTCCGCATTGGTAAAGTATGCGAACAAATTGCATACGAAAAGTTGCTTTACCCTGTGCGAGGGAAACACGCTCCTATCCCATCGGAACGACCACGTTTTGGTCAACGTGGTCCTTATTGCTTGGATTTGTGCGCTATATCAACCACGGGAGCACGGCAACAACAATCGAACAAGCAAAAGAAAAAGCAAAACCACATTCAAAATCAACCGCAACAAAAACCACAATAGCAACCAAAACAAACAAACGCGCCAACGGAGCTCGTGGTGGCACCACAAAAAGTAGTGAAGCCAGTTCTCAGTCAAGAATTGAAAGCGAGGAAACCTGACCGGAAGCTATCCGATCAAATCTCGTTGGAGCTCAACACTCCCCCCACTATCACACCACCAGGAGCACAAGCTTTATTGCAACACACACCTCCCATCCTCCAACTGACCAGTCAGTCATACTCCCAACCACGGGTAGAGCGGGATGGGGATGTATCCATGAAGTTGGCTTGGACGAGTGGAAAACGTAATCGGGTGGAGCCGTTCGACCAAATGGTCTCCAAAGCACCACCTCTTGCGCTTCCAAAACTAGCGACGAGTAACTATTTTTCCGTGCTCGCAACTATGGAGGTGGAGATCGAAGAAGTAACAGCGGTTGCCAATCCAGAGAATGGCAATCGCGTCCAAATCATCCCCGTGAAAGCACGGATGCCAAAAGAGGTGGCCACCTCGAAAGAGGCGGCACACTTTTATCAAAAACGTCATACAACAATCGAGAAATCGGAACGACCAACCCGAGTTGGTGAAATAGGGGAGCTGATGGAAATCGATTCGAAAAATGCCCTTCACTCACTCCGACCGGACAAGCTGGTTCAAGCGGATTCTTGCATCCCTCATGTGCGGAAGCTAATCCAGTTCTGCACAAATCCGGACAAAATCATCCGAGCGGCACTTGATCATCCGATCACGATGAACGGTGTGCTACTTGCATGTATGGAGTCGAATGATAAAGCTTTGGATGAAGTGGCTCATCTACTTATGATAAATCGCGTTTTTGCAACTCACAATCTCGGCGAAGATGTTACGTTTGCGACGCGATGGAGTCGCCACGTTGGTGGAAAAGTTCCTCCAAGCGATCTGTTCTGTTCGAGAAAGTAATGTCGTGGTGGACGTCAGTGCCGGACATCGTTATCGGTTTGACTCGAGCAACGAAAGCTCTCGCGTTGTTGGAACTTTTATTCATGTGTACTGCTCCGACATTCTACACCAACGACCACTGGATCCAATATCTCACCGATGGACCAGTGATCTGGATTCCGGGTCATCATTGTCGTTTACTTCCAACCAATGTGATCATATCCTTCTTCCGCTCCGACGTTGGCATAAAGTGTTGGTCGCAATGGTTTGGAGGTAGATGGCGTGGACTTCTCCATGGTGACATCGCTGAGCTTTCCGTCAATCTCAGCTTTTTTCCAGAGGAGCACACAACACTTCACCTCTCACAACAAGAGGGTGAAATGAGGTTGATTACTGGTCCACTTCAGCGTGAATGCTAAGGGCTCCTCGATTATTTCAACGTGGAACAATATCTCAGCACTCACGGTGAATGTTAATGGAATACATAAAAACGGTCATCTTTTTATCGACCACATCGTATCACAATACTCCATTTGTTGTGTTCAAGAAACCAAGTTTCACGATCACAACCAACTGGAATCATTTCAATTTTTATTATCCTCAAAAATGCAGCACAAAATGTTTGTCAATGATCACAACAGTGCTTTTCTCCATCCGACTCAAAACCGCAGTGGCGGCGTCATGACAATCCTTCGTTCGGACTTTCCCGGTTATACAACAGCTGAAGAACTCACCGATCGAAGCATTCGAAATCGTTATTTGGTTCTGCGTCTTCTCATTCACGATGCACCGGTGTATATTCACAATGTATATGCACCGGTCAAGGCCGAGGAACGAGTGAGTTTTTATGAGTTATTGCTTTCCAACACTTTCGAATCGACCGCATCACATATCGTATTTGGTGATTTCAACACACCACTCGATCCAGCTATCGATGCTTCGAGTGGAACAATTCGACACGAACCAAGTCGATTAGCGTGTTTGGAATGGCTTTCACAGTTGGGTGTGGTAGACGCTTGGCGAATCCAGCATCCGACTGAAAAAGTATTTACAGGACCATTACCGCGCAAGAATCGACTTGATTATATCTGCATGTCGGAAGAGCTATTCAATATGGTATACAAAAGCTCTGCGTATTTTCGTCCACGACATGCGGGAGATCATCTGGCACAAAAAGTAACTTTTGCAAATCCAACTCAATCACCCGGTCGAGGATATTGGAAATGCTCATTACGACTATTTGAATATCCTAAAGTTGTCGAAGCAATCAAATTGGAAGCGAATTTGGTGCTCAACCAGTTACGGACAACTTCGAATCCCGGTAAAATGTGGGAAAGTTGGAAGACGAAAATCAAGAAACAGCTTCAAACCATTGAAAAAAAGGTTGCACAAGATAGCCGACGTGATGTTGAGTCTAGCCAGCGTGTTTTGGATGTCGCAGCAGCTCGATATCGCATCCACGACACCAATGAGTCACGGTACTTTTACGAATCGAGTCTCGAACAATTTCGACTTTCAGTCGAAAACAACGCGAAATACAACCAAGATGAAAGCTTCGACCATCACGTGAAGCATATGGAGAACTCTTCAAAGTATTTTTTTCGCCCTCCGGATAGTTCTTGTCGTCGCGTGCCGATCGAAAATGTTACCAAAAAATGTGGTACAGTGACATCGAACCCGAGGAAGATTATTGACGAATTCAGAGATCATTGGGGTGGTGTCATGGGCTCTCTTTATAGCTCAGAGACCGACTCATATGATCCAAGTGAAAGAAAGCAAAAAAAGTTACTCGATTCGATTCAAGTTTCACTTGCCTCAGCAGAGCAAGACCGTCTCTCCACTCGGTTAAGTACGACCGAGATGGCGGAAGCGATCAAGCACATGCGGAGTAGTTCTTCTCCAGGTATGGATGGACTACCAGCTGCATTTTATCAGCTTGATCCGGAAACGTTTGGCGAGTGTCTGAAGATCGTGTTCGAATATCAGCTGGAAAGAGGAATTCTACTTCGATCACAACGTCACTCAGCAATAACATTATTGTACAAAAAAGGATCACGAGGTGATCCTGGCAACTATCGACCGATCGCACTGCTTTGTGTCGATGTAAAAGTACTTTCAAAAGTGTTGGCGTATCGATTGCAACGTTTTTGCCAAAATTGATCCATCAAGATCAAAAAGCATTCGTGCGAGGAAGGTCAATGCATCATCATATTCGACATCTCACCGACATCCAAGACTTGGTCACTCATCGTGGGGAGGAAGCTTATGCGACTTTTCTCGACTTTGAGAAAGCTTATGATCGAGTCAATTGGACGTACATGTTTCGCGTTTTGGAAAAAATGGGCGTTGGAAAAAGTTTCATCGACTGGGTTCGTCTTTTGTACAATAACACAAAGGCGCAGTTGATGATTAATGGAAATATCACACCATCTATTACACCACAACGTGGAGTGAAACAAGGTGATCCTCTCTCAGCATTACTTTTTCTGATGACGATCGAACCTTTGGGAAATTTACTTCGACAACATGAAGAACATGGCATTTGGATTAATAGCACGACTGTCGCAACTGGATTATTTTTTGCGGACGATTCGACATTGCTTTCAGAGACACCAAATGGTGTTTTGACGCAACTTGAACTCGTCCAAGTCTATTGCGATGGATCGGGTGCGAAACTCAACTTGAGTAAATCATCCTTGCTCTCGTTGAATCGGACCATGCCATGTCCACGTATTCCCAATTTGACCATAATGGGTCCGGAGGATTCGGTCAAGTATTTGGGTATTCCGTTCGGCCAGAAACCAACTCACTCGATGGTTATTTCAACTCTCGACAAGCGTTTTTACGATGGGTTTGGTGTATGGTTTCGACGAGCACGAACTGTCCGTGGTCGACTACTGGTTGCGCAGACGATGATTTTATCACGTTTGTGGCATTACACGATGCACGTGGACATACCAGCAGCGACAATTCGACAGTGGCAATCGATGTTAAATCGATTTGTGCTGGTCGGAAACACAAAAAAGATTCAAAACATGTTCACCTACTCAGCAAAGAGTTTTTATATCTTCGCCGACAAGATGGTGGACTACAAGTTCCATTTTTGGTGGGACGACTAAAGGTACAACGTATTCAGTTTTTTCAGCAGTTCGCATCCGATGG